>CM065589.1:332563334-332978824 GCA_033119425.1 Bufotes viridis | reverse complement strand
TCTCCGGTGGTGGTTGATATGACGCATGATTCCTTGCTGTGGGACCTCTCTCCTCTGTCTGGGTGCTGGGCCGAAATAACTGAGAGTGGCCTTCTCCAGTGGTGGGTGATATGACGCCTTATTCCTTGCTGTGAGACCTCTCTCCTCTGTCTGGGTGCTGTTCCGAAATAACTGAGAATGGCCTTCTACAGTGGTGGCTGATATGACGCCTTATTCCTTGCTGTGGGACCTGCATCCTCGGTCTGGGTGCTGGGCCGAAATAACTAAAATTGGCCTTCTCCAGTGGTGGGTGATATGATGCATGATTCCTTGCTGTGGGACCTCTCTCCTCTGTCTGGGTGCTGGGCCGAAATAACTGAGAGTGGCCTTCTCCAGTGGTGGGTGATATGATGCCTTATTCCTTGCTGTGGGACCTCTCTCCTCTGTCTGGGTGCTGGGCCGAAATAACTGAGAGTGGCCTTCTCCGGTGGTGGTTGATATGACGCATGATTTCTTGCTGTGGGACCTCTCTCCTCTGTTTGGGTGCTGGGCCGAAATAACTGAGAGTGGCCTTCTACAGTGGTGGGTGATATGACGCCTTATTCCTTGCTGTGGGACATCTCTCCTTTGTCTGGGTGCTGGGCCGAAATAACTGAGAGTGGCCTTCTCCGGTGGTGGTTGATATGACGCATGATTCCTTGCTGTGGGACCTCTCTCCTCTGTCTGGGTGCTGTGCCGAAATAACTGGGAGTGGCCTTCTCCGGTGGTGGTTGATATGACGCATAATTCCTTGCTGTGGGACCTCTCTCCTCTGTCTGGGTGCTGGGCCGAAATAACTGAGAGTGGCCTTCTCCGGTGGTGGTTGATATGACGCATAATTCCTTGCTGTGGGACCTCTCTCCTCTGTCTGGGTGCTGGGCCGAAATAACTGAGAGTGGCCTTCTCCGGTGGTGGTTGATATGACGCATGATTCCTTGCTGTGGGACCTCTCTCCTCTGTCTGGCTGGTGGGGCCGAAATAACTGAGAGTGGCCTTCTCCGGTGGTGGTTGATATGACGCATGATTCCTTGCTGTGGGACCTCTCTCCTCTGTCTGGTTGCTGGGCCGAAATAACTGAGAGTGGCCTTCTCCGTTGGTGGTTGATATGACGCATGATTCCTTGCTGTGGGACCTCTCTCCTCTGTCTGGGTGCTGGGCCGAAATAACAGAGTGGCCTTCTCCAGTGGTGGGTGATATGACGCCTTATTCCTTGCTGTGGGACCTCTCTCCTCTGTTTGGATTCTGGGCCGAAATAACTGAGAGTGGCCTTCTCCGGTGGTGGTTGATATGAAGCATGATTCCTTACTGTGGGACCTCTCTCCTCTATCTGGGTGCTGGGCCGAAATAAATGAGAGTGGCCTTCTCCAGTGGTGGGTGATATGACGCCTTATTCCTTGCTGTGGGACCTCTCTCCTCTGTCTGGGTGCTGGGCCGAAATAACTGAGAGTGGCCTTCTCCGGTGGTGGTTGATATGACGCATGATTCCTTGCTGTGGGACCTCTCTCCTCTGTCTGGGTGCTGGGCCAATATAACTGAGAGTGGCCTTCTCCAGTGGTGGGTGATATGACGCCTTATTCCTTGCTGTGGGACATCTCTCCTCTGTCTGGGTGCTGGGCCGAAATAACTGAGAGTGGCCTTCTCCGGTGGTGGTTGATATGACGCATGATTGCTTGCTGTGGGACCTCTCTCCTCTGTCTGGGTGCTGTGCCGAAATAACTGAGAGTGGCCTTCTCCGGTGGTGGGTGATATGACGCCTTATTCCTTGCTGTGGGACCTGCATCCTCGGTCTGGGTGCTTGGCCGAAATAACTAAAATTGGCCTTCTCCAGTGGTGGGTGATATGATGCATGATTCCTTGCTGTGGGACCTCTCTCCTCTGTCTGGGTGCTGGGCCGAAATAACTGAGTGGCCTTCTCCAGTGGTGGGTGATATGACGCCTTATTCCTTGCTGTGGGACCTCTCTCCTCTGTCTGGGTGCTGGGCCGAAATAACTGAGAGTGGCCTTCTCCAGTGGTGGGTGATATGACGCCTTATTCCTTGCTTTGGGACCGCTCTCCTCTGTCTGGGTGCTGGGCCGAAATAACTGAGAGTGGCCTTCTCCAGTGGTGGTTGATATGACGCATGATTCCTTGCTGTGGGACCTCTCTCCTCTGTCTGGGTGCTGGGCCGAAATAACTGAGAGTGGCCTTCTCCAGTGTTGAGTGATATGACGCATGATTCCTTGCTGTGGGATCTCTCTCCTCTGTCTGGGTGCTGGGCCGAAATAACTGAGAGTGGCCTTCTCCGGTGGTGGTTGATATGACACATGATTCCTTGCTGTGGGACCTCTCTCCTCTGTCTGGGTGCTGGGCCGAAATAACTGAGAGTGGCCTTCTCCGGTGGTGGTTGATATGACGCATGATTCCTTGCTGTGGGACCTCTCTCCTCTGTCTGGGTGCTGGGCCGAAATAACTGAAAGTGGCCTTCTCCAGTGTTGAGTGATATGACGCATGATTCCTTGCAGTGGGACCTCTCTCCAATTGATATTGGTTAAATTCTATTTATTTCATTTTATTTTAATTAATTTCCCTATCCCCATTTGTGTGCTGGGGATTCACCTACATTTTGCTGCCTTTGGCAGCCCTCTAGCCCGTTCCTGGACTATTTTACAGCCTTTTCAGTGCCTAAAGTTCGGGTCCCCATTGACTTCAATGGGGTTCGGGTTCGGGATAAAGTTCGGGTCGAGTTCGGATCCCGAACCCGAACATTTTCGGGAAGTTCGGCCGAACTTCTCGAACCCGAACATCCAGGTGTTCGCTCATCTCTAATCACCACAAATCTGCCGACAAGATGACAAAAGATATCGCTGACAAAGTGTTGAAAGATAGCAGGAGCATTAGTCAGGCCAAATGGCATGACCAGGTTTTCATATTACAATCAGAGTCAGGAGTGTTAAACTCTGTCTTCCACTCATCCCCTATTTGATGCGAATCAGATTGTAGGCTCCCCTTAAATCCACTTTGTAAAACCATTTTTCCCCCGCAATCTAATTAAAGAGGTCAGAGTCTGAGCGAATCGGGCATCCACCAAATTGACCCCCGCCCAGTGGCGTAGTGTGTGGGGGAGGGGGGATGCAAAAAATCAGGGGGCGCTAGCAGGGCCGCCTCGCTAATTAGGCAATGTGAGGCGATCGTCCCAGGCGGCGCAGTGCTGCTGACAAGTGGTGGGCAGAGGCAGGGCACAGGAAGATGAGCGCTTCCATTGTGGAAGCGTTCATCTCCATAGTCATCTGTATCGCAGTCCTCAGGACAGCAATACTAATTAATGCTGCAGAGCAGGGGAGAAGCTTCTCCCTTCCCCGTTCTATACCCCGATTACTAGTATGGGCACTATGGGAGCATTATTACTTCTGGGTCACAGTGGGGACATGTTGGGGGCACTGTAGGAGCAGTATCACTACCATGTGTGCTCTAGCAGAGAATTATTACTATTTCTGGGACTTTTGGGAGCACTATTACTGTGGGGGCACCTCGGCACGGTATCAGCTTACTATATTCATTTTTGGATATTTTTTGGGGACGTTATGTTTACACTATTAGTGTCAGGGGCACTATTTGCTGGGCGCAGTTATTTTAGGGCACTGAGTGCCAATAATTATTGAAGGGCACTATCTGCATGGAACTAGTATTATCAGGGGGTTTATCTGTTTCTGAAGTATAATATTGGGGAGCGCGGCAGGCAGAGTAATGGAAAAGTAGTAAACTAAGATTTTTTTGTCAAACTGCAGAGATGAAAAATGGCTGAAAAATTGTGATCTGAAGGTCTGAAAGGAGAAGATGAGGAAAGAGAACATCTACATCAAAGGAGACGTCACTGGATGTAAGAGGTATGGGGCGCTGTATTACCCTGTAAGTTCTGTAGTGATGGGAGGGTAGATATAGAATTTGGCCCACCCTGCCACCCGACTTCAGGTCACACTGTGTGTGTTCTGAATTCCGGGGCTTACACCCATCTACTACATTATCTATACTCAGAGAGTTATCACTGTGTTAACTGTGGTGTTACATATGATTGCAAGTGATATCTACTACATTATCATTAAAAGGGGCATGGCCACCGTTTGGGCGCAATACTTGGTTTTCCCCGGGTGCTGGAAACCAACGCTAAGCCACTGCCCCGCCCCACTGTCTAAGAAAAGAGAAATCGTCTCAGTTTTATTACCCAAAACTACCATAGCTGGCAAAACAAACTGAGAAGTTTGCATAGAGGAGATGTATACACCCAGGTTGTCATCCTCCGCACAACCTGGGGTCAGTAGTTCCGACGGTTGTTTCTTTTTGGGTATGGGTGGACAAGCTACAATGAAATAACATCTCCGAACACAGAAAAAACAAACCCTTGTCTTACGGTGATGGAGGACCAAACAGATGAGTGGCTCCCACTAGTTGCATAGTAACATAGTATATAAGACTGAAAAAGACATTTGTCCATCCAGTTTGGCCTGTTTCCTACAAGTTGATCCAGAGGAAGGCAAGGTTCGTCTGAGTCAGAACAAACAGACTCCTGCCTGAGAAAAGTCTCTGGAGGAAAAGAACTTCTCAGCCTATCCCTAAGGCGTCTATCAATTCTTAAATAAAGCGATGTAATGGCCTTAAATGATATAGGAGTCTCATACAGCGTAAGCACATCTTTTACTTTCTCTGACAACCCCTGGCAAAGCTGGCTCCTGAGAGCCTGTGGCTCACCTTGAAACTTCGGAACAATAAACCTCCGCTGACCGATCTCCCTGCTGAAGCTGCCGTAATCTAGACTCAGATAGGGAGACTCAGTCAGGGTCATCGTATATGAGACCCAGGGCCTCAAAAACTAATCTACCGACCGGAGGGCCTGGGTACCAGCTGGCAACGAAAAAGCTCAGGATTGAGGATCCTCTTGGAGAAGGGAGATAACAATCCCCACCCGCTGTTCCTTATTACCAGAGGAATTTGGGCGCAGCCTAAAATATAATTTACAGGCTTCTCGAAACACCTAAAATTTGTCTCTCCTCCAGATAATCTTCTGGGAGAGCAACTTTAAGTTCCGGATTGATCTGGTTACCCATAGCAGCCACTGAGCTCAAGGTCTGCTGCAGCTGCTGCTGCTGAAGAACCGGCACCCTCAATTCTGTCACTTCAAGAGACAGACCTTGCAACTGCTTTGCCAAAGCAGCAATAGGATCCATAGTGCAGTGTTTCCCAACCAGTGTGCCTCCAGCTGTTGCAAAACTACAAGTCCCAGCATGCCTGCACAGCCAAAGGCTGTCCGGGCATGCTGGGAGTTGTAGTTTTGCAACAGATGGAGGCACACTGGTTGGAAACACTGCCATAGTGGATCTTAGCCCTCAAGGACTCAGCCCTATTTCACCTTAAGGACCCGGACATTTTTGCAAATCTGATCAGTGTCACTTATTGTGGTGATAACTTTTAAACGCTTTTACTTATGCAGGCCATTCTGAGATAGTTTTTCTTCTTCTGCCCTGGCGTCTCCTTCTCCCAGGGCTGGAGTGCTGGCCATCGCAGCGCTCAGCTCATATTCAGGATATGAGCTGAGCGCTGCGATGGCCAGCGCTCCAGCCCTGTGAGAAGGAGACGCCCAGGGCAGAAGAAGAAGTCTCCGCCCCAGGCAAAATTACAGCAGCAGGAGCGCCGGTACCGGGGGCTACAGAGGACGAACGGAGCGGCACCCAGGGATACAAGTAAGTGCAGGGACATACCTGGGTGCCGCTCTCAATGTAGATATCTTTAACTGATAAACTGTGGACCAGTGAAAGGTCCTCTTTAAGTTGCTAAAGCCAACCAGCACAATGCTATTCTTAGCACGTGAACACCAACAAAGAAACAATAGGAATGAATCTGTGGAAGATCCCTTATGCTCAATCAAAGAATATAGCAGTAAGAGACAATTTATAAATCCGCCCGCTGGCCTTGACTACGGATAATAAAATCCGATCAGAGATCTTACTCTGATAGAAATATTATAGGAATTTTAATGATGTGCACTTTCATTAAAAGTTCCCATAAAATTCTGTTTTAACACTAATGACCCACTCAACATGGGGTCTTAACTATATGCCAATTTAGAGCGATTTATAATTACTGCAAATAAAATAAGTTATACGTTACCCCTGACTTCGGGACAGAGAGCTTTCAGAAGGGACCCAGCTTTCCAAGATTAAAATCCGCAAGTTTCTTTGTGAGTCTGTGTATCCCTGGAAAAATTCCTCAGGGCTGGACGTGGTGGAGATGTTCTGTGATCTGTGACGTCCTGTGATGTCCTTTGTGATGTGATCTTCTTTTGAACTGATGACGTTCTCTCTTTTTATGTCTGTCCCAAACTGGATCAGATATGCTAATCGTTATCTATGCCCAGCCCCCCTTGGATTAGGGATTGCCAATAAGATAAGTTGGGTGTGAACGTATACTAATTAGGGGGATGATGTCATCAACCCAAATACCTGAGACACTTCTGTCCATCTACCACTTAATGGCACTGTTGTATAATATTTTAAAGTCCAAATGTCCAGGAATGTAAAATGTATGCACCTAATCTGTTCACATGACTTCCTAACCTTTTACCTATTATATCATTTAAAGGGTACTCTTCCTGACACCTCGGGGCAGACAAATTGGCGCTATTAGAAGTTCCCTAATCTTTAAATTTATTGGGCAGATACGAGTACAATGCTCCGAATGAACTCAAACCATTCACTATATCATCCAAATGACGGATTAATAGTGCCCAAGATAACTGAACTGTTCTTACAAAACCAGCCTATATGTTCTTTTGGAGAGTATACTCATTAATACATGGATGGCATAATATATATATATATATATATATATATATATATATATTTATATATTAATGATATCTTATCAATAATAGGATATGAATATACAAACATTATGTGTATCATTGGTTAAAATATACTAAGACTACATATAATCACACGTGGATATATACTTTATATGTGGAGTTTATGGAATGACACCGCATACCGATGTCTTAAACAATAACCTTCCCTGACCTCGGTACATGGTCGTGTCTTCCAGACAGTGTAAATAAGACCCACTATATCCTTTAAGACAAACCACATCTGTCGGCAATAACTTTTTAGAACAATACACACTGTTACCCAGTGACTTGCTGTACTGGGTACACTTAGCCTGACCTTTTCAGGCTCACTCAAACAGAGAGTTTGGTCTCTTAAAGGCAATGAGAATCTCTATCTTGGTTCTAATATCGTCAGACATTATTGTGTCTATATGAATATGCCCGACATAATCCCCCTTCATTTCAAATCGTTCCACCAAGTGTGAATGTATTTGAAATGTACAAAAGGGCTTTTCACATGTTTTCTTCGTGGGTCATGGCGCATAGGCTTTGGTTACCAAGTTCCAATTTAGAGCTTGGCTAAAGTCTTTCTAAATACGCTCTCTTAGAAATATAATTCTGAACAAACTATTAGTTATTCTCATGACGATTTGCGTGAGTCAATAACTTAGAATATAAGTTTGCGGTAATAACAGTATCTTGTACCATGGTATATAAATACGATAAATGTTTTTTTCTGCTTTTCCATCTCCGCATGACTGCTCATTAAGTTACTTTTAGTGAACTGAGCTCGAGTTCCAAAGATTTGATGGAGATGGAGTTGGCAACTGTTACACTTGTGGCGATGACAGCGCCCACTACGCTAAAAATTATAGCGGCTACGATCGCAGAAATGAATCGCTTTGGTCTTTGACTTGTAGAGAATTGCTCTCTGGTCAAGGTCTTCTTTGCTTGCTTCAGGATCTGGGTAATCCGTTCTTGCGAATATCCGACGTGCGTCTGGTACCAGGCTTGGATCTCCGGCGACTGGATTTCGGACACGTTGAGTTGCCTTTCGACGAAAACGCGTTGATCCAGGCTGACGTAGATCTTCTGGGATAATATCCTCTTGTTCGTCAAGATGAATCCGATGATGTATCTTGCAGCATGATTCCGGACGAAGGACCTGGCACAGCAATCGGCTCAGCATGGAACTCTTTCCCCAAGATCAGGACGATGTAGATAATGGCAATCATCTTTGATGACATCTTATGCCTATAAAATATTGTATGACACATATGAGTACATACATTTTTCAACTCTATCCTGCAAGAAAAGAGTTACTAATACCATATACCTCTGATTGGCATAAGTTCTTTTCTTGGACAGAATAAGTTCTGGTCTCAGAGGTGAGTCAAGAGATGTTTTAGTTACAGAGGAAACATACATCAGGATGGGTTAGTATGAGTTAAAGATGTAGAATAACAGATAACACTTTTCCGTTCATACGATACCAATCCTTATTTCCGTCTTTAGCTGGAACCATAAAGTCTCTTCACCTCTTTTCATCCAACTCCTTCAATCTCTCGAGTCGCGCACTAGGATGACAAACACGTAACTGATTAATGTGCACCCATTTTTCAATAAACTCATCCCCCTTAGGGATTTTGATCTTGTAGACCACTGGAGATAATTTGTCAGTGATGACATAGGGACCTTTCCAGGAAGGTAGGAATTTTCTCTCCTTCACTTGATCCCGAGCGAAGTGTAGAGATACACCTGATCAGAAATTTGATACTCTTTCTGAGTAGTCTTCAGATCGTAGTACATCTTAGCACTCACTGCGGCTCTCTCTATATTCTTCTGTGCAAATGCAAAAGCATGCTGAAGGTGCTTGCGTAAATTCTCCACATACTGATGCGATGTTGTAGCATTGATCAAGTTATGGTCTGTCGTCCGGTAAAGTAAATGCTGGGGTAACACCATCTTCCTTCCCGTGATCATCTCGAAGGGAGAAAGCTTAGTTGCTGTGCTTGGGGTGGCTCTGATGGCCATAAGCACTAAAGGCAACTTGACATCCCAGTCCTTACCAGATTCATTGACAAAATTTTTCAGGATGTTCACAATGGACTGGTTGTAACGCTCTACTCCACCACTAGAGGCTGGTCGATAAGCTATATGTAGCTTCCTCTTTACCCCCAGGATTTCCCACATCTTTTTCATCACCTCACTGGTGAAGTGACTTCCACGATCGGATTCGATGCGCTGGGGAAGACCAAATCTAGAAAAAATATGGTTGATGAGTAGAGATGCACACACACTGGAACTGCATGTTTTACACGGCAAACATTCCACCCATTTTGTGAATAAACATGTCACAGTCAACATGTATCAGTTTCCTTTTGATGAAGTTGTTACTGGTCCGATGAAGTCAATTTGGATGTCTGACCATGGCATGGACATCCCCCTTTTCATAAGCGGTGCCCGATGATTGGGTTCTTGTGGTTGAAATTGAGGGCATATTAGACATCCTTGACAGTATGTTCGTACATCCTGTAACATATGTGGCCAGTAAGCATAGTCCCTTAACAATTCATGTTATTTTCTCACCTCGATGACCTGCTGTTGGGGCATCATGGGCATGTTGTAGCATCAGACCTCGGTATGCTGCTATACCATTCTTTGAAGTCCGTATCAACAATCCATCCTGTAGTGAGAATTGGGACTTACTTTTCATCAAAATCCGTAGCTCTTCCTTACCTTCACAGTCCTCCGTGGTTATGGGACAATTCTGTGGATCCTCGATATGTTTATAAAAAAGACCAATGATCGGATCCCTCTTCTGGCTCGCAATGAGGTCCTCACTAGGGGTATCTTGGCTCCATTGCGCTACATTGGCTTCAGCTCCCTTTTGGGCCTGACTCCTTGTCACAGCATCCACTTGGATAGTTCCCATGAGGTCATCCACATCCAAGACTTCTCCATCAATGGCTGCTTGCTTGGCGAGGGAATCCGCTAGGTCATTCCACTCTTTATCCACACCCGGATATTTTGAATGGCCCCTTACCTTTTTCCAGTAAATGGTGAGACTGTGGGTAGTAACTATTTCATCAATTTTACGAAACATTTTACCATGTTTGACTGGTTTATTGTTACTTCTCATCATGTTGGACCTTTTCCACCCGGGAAAATACTCCACAAAACTGTTACGAATATAATCAGAATCTGTGATGATAACGAATTCTTTTAGATTATATTCGATAGCCATTTGTACGGCTTTGTACACAGCGGTAAGTTCTGCAATCTGGCTGTTTTTGGAACCGATCTTATATCCGATGGATACGTCTGGGAATATGTTATTCCACACGATTCCAATCCCTGCAACTAGTGTACGTTCAGATCCTACATTGTTATGGAAAGAACAACCGTCAACATACACACATGGTAACGACTTGCAGTACTCCTCTTCGTACGATTTATATGGGGATGATGATTGTTCCTCCAGGAAATCATTTTCTGGTGACTCACCTTTACGGTCCGCATTGGAACAATCATGGAGTTCAGCCAATCCTTGAGCAACTGGGTTCTTGTTATTTTGCTTGTACCTGATCTCCAATGGCCATCCCATCAGGGACATTGTCCAGGCGGTTATCCTGCTGTTAGACAGGTTTCCATCCCTTATCCGATCACTTTGCAAATATTGCAGTGGTTGATGTGCAGTTTCCACAATGATCCTTTCGCCTTGGATAAAACTCCTGAAATACTGCAAAGCCCACACAGTTGACAACAGTGCTTTTTCACAGCTATTAAACTTTACCTCAACTGGTGACAATGACTTGCTGGCATAGGCGATGATTTTGTTTTGGTTTTCCTGTTTCTGGAAAAGAACAGCACTTACGCTTTGTCGGTGAAACCTGTTTCCACAAAGAATGGTTTTCCACCTTCCGGATAAGCAAGGCATGGAGCCTGGATAAGTCTGGCCTTGAGCTCGGTTACAGCTTGCTCATGATGCTCCCTCCATTCCCATTTTACTCCTTTCTTTAGCAACTGCAAGAGAGGTTTTGTAACCTCGGCATAATTATCTATGAACTTACGTGAGTAGTTCATCATGCCCAGGAATGATCTCAACTCTTTGATATTTGTAGGAGATTTTGTGGTGATCACTGCCTCCACCTTCTTCTTCTGTGGGTTGATTCCATCAGCAGTGACTTCATGGCCAAGGAAATTCACCTTGGTCCGACACCATTGGGCCTTCTGAAAAGAAAGTTTCACACCTGCTTTCCTCAGCTGGGTTAGTACATGTCTCAGTTCTGCAATATGTTCCTCAAAAGTTGTACTTTTGATCAGGATGTCATCCACATAGGATAAGGTACCTCGTTCAGCGGCATCAGGCATTGCCTTATGCATGAACACTGCAAATTCGTGGCCCGCATTGATGTACCCGAAGGGCAGTCGGGTCCACGCATACTGTTGTTTGCCAAATGTAAAGGGCAGTTTGTACTGATCCCGTTCATCCACCTTAATCGTCCAATATCCTTGCGCACAGTCAAGGGCAGTAAAGATTTTGGACCAATGAATTTGTGCCAAGCACTGGTCAATATATGGCACGGGCCATCCGGACATGTAGACTCGTTTGTTTAGTTGCCTTAGGTCCGAGCAGAGTCGAAATTGACCGTTGGGTTTGAGTACTCCAAGTATTGGATGATTGAACGAACTGTGTACTGGACGGATGATACCCCTCTTCTCCAGGTTTTTGACGATTTCCGATAGTGACTCATAAGCCGCCAGCGGAAGTCGGTACTGCTTAACGAAAACAGGGAGTGCATTGGGATCTGTCTGGATTCTTGCAACGTGTAGGTCAGTTTCCCCACAGTCATAAGAATCCTTGGCAAACATCTCCTGGAACTCTGTAAAGAGTTCCCTTAGCTGTTGACGCTCTGATTCATCGGAGCATGCATCGGCTATGGAGAGTTTTTCTTCCACCCGTTCCTTGAGTTCTGGGAAGATCTCAGGCTGACTTAACTCGTAAGCTTCTTCAAGCTTCCTTTCCTTGCTGGTATGACTCGAACTCCTTTTCATCGATTTCATGGTTGAAAACCAATGATGTTTCCTCGATGTGGCATGTACCTTCTTCAGCGCTGAAAGGATAAACAGAGTGAATATTAAACAACCCCCCAGGGCTTGAGGAAAAATTTTGTTCCACTACCTGTTCTTCGGTCAGGTACTCATCAGGTATTAATCCGATTACATCATTTTGGAATCCAAAAGTGTAGTAATTTGAATCCATAGCTAGACCAATCACAGTGTCCTTTTGTAGGGACATGCTATGGGGAACCATGTTATACACTACCATCTGTAATGGATCCTGATGGATATTTATCAGGGGAGTAGGCTTTACCTTTAGGCTGAGTTGCTGCATTCTGTTAGATAAACAGATCAACGCATCTGCGTTCTTCAGCTTCTGTCCCTTCTCTACTTGAATGGGAAGAAGAAATGGTTTGCATCCTTCAGGGATTTCAACCTTCTCAGCAACCATAATACTCACGGCATAGGGCATCTGCTGTCCCCATCTCAAGGCTTGCTCTACATCCTGGAATCCCTCTGGGTCTCCTGGTAATCTGGACCATAGAGTATGGTTCACCAGATCAATCTGCACGGCAAATCTGTGTAGAAGGTCATTACCTATATACATTTGGTACCGTGGTTCATTCAACAGATGAAGATGTGTTCTGTAGTCTTATTTCTTATGGAAAGAGATAAAATGCATCTCGCAATGACGTTGTGACTCTGGGAATCTCCATCCAGGTCATGAATCCATTGGTCCTGTGGAGAGGAACTTTTTATCATTTTAGGATTAGTAACCTGTTTTAGAAGACTTAAGCTTATGTAGCTAGCTTCGGATTTTATATCCAGTTTGGCGTACTTTACCCGGGCTATATTGTTCACCTGTACGGGAACCAATAAATTGTCATTGACCTTTTCAATCCGTACCATTGATTGAGTATGTTTGGTCAGGTCTGCTACTTCCTGATTTCCCCTTGAAGAGAAATGGTTAAGACATCATCATCCAGGATTACCTTCTTGATTCTTTCCCTTTGGATGGTAATGATGTGAGCGGCACCGTTGACATCCTCCTTGGGCTTACCATTTTTCAGGATCGTGACATCCGGCGATTGATTGTTCCTGAAATGAACTTCAATAGAGTTAAGCCTCTCCTCAACCACATGACAACTGCGTTGTGTTTGTGTGTTACAAGAATGTTCATAGGCAATGGGTATCTTCACCTGAGTCCATACTGCTTCATTAATGAAGTCAACACAAAAATGACCAAGGGGTGTCTCCTGCCCAACACAAGTAAATGGTTAATACCAGGGCATTTAGTAAGAACAACCCACATTCCTAATTATGTTGTGCATATACTCCTATAGCGAGATCAACAAAATATCAGACAGAAAACGGAGCCAAATGCAAGAAAGTTATATGTAAATATACTTTATTAATAAATAAATATTAAAATGTACAGCATGAGAGTGCAAAGTTTTTAGCGCCACCCTAGACCACAAATTGGCTAATAACATGAAGGAAAAGATCTGCAAAATAACACATGGTATTGAGCATAGTGTTAACTATAGATAGTAATAGCCATTGTAAAATGGATATGTAGAGAGAGCGTGATACCAATCTAAATCACTTACTCTATGCTCTAACATCCACCAATATTAACATAAATGCAGTCAGTAAACAATCGGTAATTTAAGTCCCAGCGGATCTTACCCGATGTAACAATAAAGCCAAAGGACCATGATGGCGCCACCCCAACGCTGCTTCTCGGCGAGCCTTCGTCCGGGGTGACGCCATCTGTGTGCTGTGAGAGTTAAAAGGCAAGTCTGGCCAATAGGGATCGCACCTGGGATCACATGTTCTAACATCATTATAGTGCGCACATAGTCTGACATTATTATAATGCGCACATGATCATATTCAGGGTGTCCTGTTATAGAGCATAAAAATAATACGTATATCTCCCATGTTTAGTATATAGATTATGATGCCTGTAGTAACATCATGATTATTTTAAAATGCAACAATGATTAGACATATCCCGGGAC
Organism: Bufotes viridis; assembly: GCA_033119425.1. Classification (NCBI taxonomy): domain Eukaryota; kingdom Metazoa; phylum Chordata; class Amphibia; order Anura; family Bufonidae; genus Bufotes; species Bufotes viridis. Next base: position 332,964,867 of record CM065589.1, on the reverse strand, counting down.
GTCAATCAGATAGACGCCTCTTCATAGTCATGTGACACTGACGTCAGCAGCCCAGATCAATACACCACAAACTGCTGTATACTGAACATAGAATCACAAAGATGTACGACCGCCTGACATCTATTTACATACTCCCTAGCGTATGCCCTGCAGTATGATCTATGAACACATTGATCATGATTTGAGATGATTACCATCCACGTCCGAGACAGACGATCCGGTCATGTGACCACCACGTCATAGACCTGGATCACATGATCAGAAGATGTAAAATTGTAACCAAATATATGTATCACAGTGCATGGGAAAACAAGTGGGGAAGGAGTGAGTGAGACAGTGAGGAAAGACGTGCACAAGGGATGTGATAAATAATTATATATAAATACTCACACCAATAAACAATTCATATAATATAACATATACTGTTCGTGCAATATTAAAAATATTAATAAATACCCAATGATAAATGTAGAACAAGTAATATCGTGATAAATAGGATTATATATAATATAAAAATTAAAAATTAATGAATGAAACAAGAAAAAGAATGAATGAAAAATACAAAATAAATAAATAAGTGAACTCTATATCAATCATGTTAGGGCTGCAATAGCAGCTAAAGTGACCGTGTGCAGAAGTTTTTTGGTTCTATCATTTGTTATCCTTTTGTATTCTCTTGTTGTTCCATTTTATGTGAATATCTTGTTCGTCCTGTGCAGACTGTCATCCCAGGGGATCCCAAGAACACGAGAAGAATCCCATCTTGCTATTTCCATAACCTATTGGGGCCAGAAGAGGAAAACATACCTTTAGTGTAACCAGTTATTTAAAAACAGAGTTAAAAACAGACAACAGGGCAACCAACCAGGTGTTACCAGGTCTAGAGGAACGCTGAGAAACCCAAAGTTTCGTTAAGACCCTCCGGGCGCATTGTCCCAAGGGTCCAGATCCATCTGCTCTCCAGTTGGGCAAGTCTTTTGAAATATTCCCTGCCCTTAAATCCACCTTTACACAATCAATTGCTCTCACCTTAAATCCCCGCGGATTACTGTTGTGATATTCTCTAAAGTGTCGTGCCACAGGTTTGAGTTCCTGAGTTTTTTTGCTGTCTTTTGCTGCCAAAATATCTCTCACGTGTTCACGGACACGAACCTTGAGTTCCCGTGTGGTAAGTCCAATGTAGATTTTTGACATGGGCATACCGCATAGTAGATCACTCCTGTGCTGGAACAGGTAAGGGTATGTTTAATATTATATACATGTGACCCGAAATGTCCGTAAAGTTGGTCGCTTGTTGCATATTGGGACATGCTATGCACCTACCACAAGGTTTGAAGCCCAATATTTGTTTGCTTATGTTCGAAATTTTTGTGGTTGTGCTGGTTCCAGGTAGCTCTTTACAAGTGTGTCACGTAATGTGTTGGCTCTTCTTGCTGTAACAGAGGGATAAGACGGTAGTAATTTCATTAAAATGGGGTCAGTTAATAAACGGACCAATGTTTTTGTAAAATTCTCTGCATATCTCTCCATCTGGAGTGGTATGTGGTTACATATCTAGTCACCCCATCAGATTTCCGATCCCTTTTCACATTCAGGAGACTGCTCTGATTCTTCGATTTTGCTCTCCAATAGGCCCTCTTAATGGACCTATGGCTATACCCTCTTTCCAAAAACGTTGTTTCAGAAGATCAGCCTGTTTTTCAAATGTAGCATCCTCAGAGCATATCCTTCTAATTCTAAGAAATTGTCCTATGGGTATAGCTCTGATAGTGCTTGTAGGATGCATGGATGAAGCCTGCAGATATGCATTGACAGCTGTATCCTTCCGGTACAGGTCAGTACATAAATGGCCATCTAAAGTCTTCATAATCGTGACGTCAAGGAAGTCAATTTTCTGTTTATCACAGGTATATGTCAGTTTGATGTTGCAAGAATTATTGTTTAGGGTTTCAAAGAACTTAGTAAGTTCCGTTTCTGACCCCTGCCAAATTATGAAGATGTCATCTATGAACCGTGCCCAATATAGGACACGGTCAATAGTGGCACATGTCTCCGACGCCAAAGGTCCCTCTCCCACAGCCCCAGGAACAGGTTAGCATAGGTCGGCGCTCATGCCGCCCCTATGGCTGTTCCCTGGAGCTGCAGGTAGAAGGACCCATTGAACGTGAAAAATTGTGTGTCAATACAAATCGTAGCAGTTGCAATAAAAAAACAGACATATCCTGAGATGTGTTGTTAGCTTCCAAAAGAATTTCACGGCCCTTAGGCCGTCCTCATGGCGTATACTGGTGTATAATGACTCTACGTCACAAGTCACCAACAAGGTTTCTTCCTCCAAATAGATGCCCTGTATCTTCTGTAGAAGATCAGATGTATCTCTAATGTATGAGGGGAGCATTTCCACCATAGATTTAAGTTGAATATCTATGAATTTACAAACATTATCAACCAGATTTCCCTTCCCGAAATAATTGGCCTACCTGGTGGTCTGGTGGCATGTTTATGAATCTTCGGTAGTAGGTATAAGGTGGATATGGTGGGTTCCTGAATGATGAGTGCTTCCAACAACTGTTTCGATATCGTCCCCTGTTGTAATGCGGCATCAAGGATCTTATGTAATTCACATCTGAAAGATGTTAATGGGTTGTATGTTAATTTTTATAGCACATCCTATTGCCCAGTTGTCTTAGGGCTTCTGTGACATACATCTGGCGTGGCCATATTACCACATTACCACCTTTGTCGGATGGTTTGTAGATCACATCAGTTAGTCCCCTTAGTTTTCTTAAACTTTCTCTCTGTTGTTTGGTCAGATTATCCCGACCAATTGAGGGAGCTAGATCTTTAAATTCTCTGCTCACCAATTTCACAAACAAATCCACCGCTGGACACAGGGATAAGGGGGAATTTCTGGGATTTCTTGTATAGCTGGGCAGGAACATCAGTTTTAGTTACCTCCTCCATCTGCTCTGCTAGTAAATCCTCTAGGGCACGTAATGCCGACCGCTCAATCTCTGATCTAAAAATCTCTGGTTCTTGTTCTTTATAATGCCATCGCCTAAACATTAAATTGCGACCAAATAGATGTAGATCTTTAGTGGCCTGGAACCTATCAAACCCAGAGCTCAGTGCAAAGGACAGGCCTTTTTCTAGCACCTCCATGTCTGTTTGCGATAATGTATAATTGAAAGATTAATTACCTTAAGATCCTTGTCCCTCTTCCGATATTCTTGGGGTTGTTTACTTCCTGGACCTCTGTCATCATCCATCTTACGTTTGTTCTGTTTAAAACGAGTCATGTACGTGGATGTAGTTTGAGGTTCATTCACTGAAGATGTGGAGGAGATGGAGGAGGATCTGCTTCTAGGTCCCTCTCTTGTTTTGTATCTCCACCTATAAACCTTCTTGGATTGGGCATCATTGTTGTCCCTGGTAAACTTCTTGATCTTAATGTCTTGGATTTCTTTTTCCCAAGTGATATATTTGTTGTCAATACGTTCCTGAAAACTTCTCTGAATTTCTGGACTACTGTCCTTAGCCAGTTGTTTCTGCAGGGTCTCAATCTCCACATCCATAACATCCAGGTTTTGGTGTTCAATGCAACAAGCAGCTCCATAAATTTAAAGGAACTGCTGTTGCATGTTTCCTCCCATTTGGAGATGAACCCTTCATCATCCACTGGAAATGATGGAAAAACTTGAATCCGTAAGCCACGGGGAATAAGGCCTCTCTGCAGATACTTCTCCAGAAAGGCTCTATTCCACCATAATCGGGTTCTTTTGTGTAGCAATGATTGTAGAGCATTCTGGGTTTCTCTAATCGTTCCTCCGTCACTGGGCCCACCTACTGCACCTCCTTCTTGAAATACCGTATCCAATTGTGAGAGCCAGGATTGTTCCCTGGATCTATAATCCATACTGACAGCCAGGTCAATATAATCTGTAAAATAATACAGCAGAATTAAACAACACAAAAAATGACCAAGGGGTGTCTCCTGCCCAACACAAGTAAATGGTTAATACCAGGGCATTTAGTAAGAACAACCCACATTCCTAATTATGTTGTGCATATACTCCTATAGCGAGATCAACAAAATATCAGACAGAAAACGGAGCCAAATGCAAGAAAGTTATATGTAAATATACTTTATTAATAAATAAATATTAAAATGTACAGCAGGAGAGTGCAAAGTTTATAGCGCCACCCTAGACCACAAATTGGCTAATAACATGAGGGAAAAGATCTGCAAAATAACACATGGTATTGAGCATAGTGTGAACCAAAAAACCTTCTGCACACGGTCACTTTAGCTGCTATTGCAGCCCTAACATGATTGATATAGAGTTCACTTATTTATTTATTTTGTATTTTTCATTCATTCTTTTTCTTGTTTCATTCATTCATTTTTTCATTTTTATATTATATATAATCCTATTTATCACGATATTACTTGTTCTACATTTATCATTGGGTATTTATTAATATTTTTAATATTGCACGAACAGTATATGTTATCTTATATGAATTGTTTATTGGTGTGAATATTTATATATAATTATTTATCACATCCCTTGTGCACGTCTTTCCTCACTGTCTCACTCACTCCTTCCCCACTTGTTTTCCCATGCACTGTGATACATATATTTGGTTACAATTTTACATCTTCCGATCATGTGATCCAGGTCTATGACGTGGTGGTCACATGACCGGATCGTCTGTCTCGGACGTGGATGGTAATCATCTCAAATAATCATGATCAATGTGTTCATAGATCATACTGCAGGGCATACGGTAGGGGTATGTAAATAGATGTCAGGAGGACGTACATCTTTGTGATTCTATGTTCAGTATACAGCAGTTTGTGGTGTATTGATCTGGGCTGCTGACGTCAGTGTCACATGACTATGAAGAGGCGTCTATCTGATTGACGTCCCGGGATATGTCTAATCATTGTTGCATTTTAAAATAATCATGATGTTACTACAGGCATTATAATCTATATACTAAACATGGGAGATATACGTATTATTTTTATGCTCTATAACAGGACACCCTGAATATGATCATGCGCGCATGTGCGCATTATAATGATGTCAGACTATGTGCGCACTATAATGATGTTAGAACATGTGATCCCAGGTGCGATCCCTATTGGCCAGACTTGCCTTTTAACTCTCACAGCACACAGATGGCGTCACCCTCGGACGAAGGCTCGCCGAAACGCTGTTGGGGTGGCGCCATCCTGGTCCTTTGGCTTTATTGTTACATCGGGTAAGATCCGCTGGGACTTAAATTACCGATTGTTTACTGACTGCATTTATGTTAATATTGGTGGATGTTAGAGCATAGAGTAAGTGATTTAGATTGGTATCACGCTCTCTCTACATATCCATTTTACAATGGCTATTACTATCTATAGTTAACACTATGCTCAATACCATGTGTTATTTTGCAGATCTTTTCCCTCATGTTATTAGCCAATTTGTGGTCTAGGGTGGCGCTATAAACTTTGCACTCTCCTGCTGTACATTTTAATATTTATTTATTAATAAAGTATATTTACATATAACTTTCTTGCATTTGGCTCCGTTTTCTGTCTGATATTTTGTTGATTTCATTAATGAAGTCGACTATGGAACTCAATCTTTTCAATAAATCAATTCCTATGATCAACCGATCATACGGAAGATCTACAATTAATGTGGGATGTCTAATTGTCCTCTTGCCAATCTTAAATGTCAACCAGGATGTCCCTTTTACCTGTAAGGCATCTCCACCTACACTTATCAAAGAGCCATCAAATGACCTTAATCTTGGCTTCTTTGATGTTAAATCCAAAACCTGTTGGAAATAAGTGTGAGATAAAATTGTGGCTTGGGATCCAGTGTCTATAAGGCCTTTGATTGGTCCGATAAATTCATTTTGGAGATATGTATCCACAAAGTATCGGCCATCAACCTGAAACAAGTCACAAAGAAAGTTAGGATGTTTACCCATCTGCTGTCTGAGAGGTTGATCTCTCTGCAGCTCCGTGACCTCTGCATTCCTGAGTCTCTCAGGACAAGCTGCAGGAGCAGTATCAGCCCCTCCCTTTGGGAAAAGCTGCGTGACACCACAAGTCACAGCTGGCTCACGGCTACATACTGGAACGATGGGATTACACACTGGAACAGACATCTGGTTCATGGAATCGACATTATTAGACTGCAAGACAAAAGACATATTAGACATTTCCCCCTGGCCCTAATTTCAGGGTCAGGGGTGCTGCAAGGAAATATGGGATTAGAAATCACATCAGATTCTGCCACAATCAACTTAATATCCTTGCAGTGGCCTGGGTTCTGACCCGGCCTAATCTGCTTTATGATGTTGAACTGCTGGGACCGGCAGTTGCTCCTAAAAAGATTCAGGCTGTTTTCCTGGGGATGTCTGAGACAACTTACTTACCAAGTCACTCAGCTGGGCCACTTGTTCTGCCAGCTGATCAAACCTATTTGGTTTGCGTGGATTTTGGCTTTGTTGGGCACCCTGGTTATTGGTAGGTGACCTACCCCTGGGTGAATTTGAGTGTTCCTGCCCATCTTCCCTCTGTGGTCTGGGCCTGTTGTTCCAGTGCCTATAACCCTGGGGACCCCTATTATTAGGGGGCCTATATCCACGGGAACCCCTATAGTAATAGGGACGGTAATTAGACTTCCCATTACCTGAATTATTCCCCTCTGATCCATCAGCATTTTGGGGTCTGGTCTGCTTGGGCGGTCCTACTTGCGGTCGCTGGTTCTGTTGAACAGGTCCTGTGAACTGAGGGAACCTAAGTGGCTGTGATTCAAATCCCAAGCTAGGGTTTACCTTAGCTTCAGCTACACTTTGCTCTGGGGACCTTTTGAATCTCCTCTCACCTGAATCATGACACTCACTGATATTATACAGCGTGGTGGCAGCCGTCACCAACCTATCCAGGGAGCTCGCACGTCCAGATCTCTAGCTAAGCTAAGTTTGATCTGGGTCGGCATAGCCTCATAGAACAATTGTTTAAACTCCTCAGACTCCCAATTTGGGGACCTATATGCTAACCCATAGGCATTTTTGAGGACAGAGAGGAATTCTCGGGGACTTTGATCGGGCCTACATGTAAGTTTATAGATGTCCCGCTTTGCGGCAGTAATAGTTCGATACGGACCAAATTCAAGTTTAATCTCATAAATAACTGTTTGCCAATCTTGTATTCCTCTCTCCTAAAGGAGGTAAAGTAATGACGATATTTATCATCAAATGCCCATGGCAGGAATCTGATCCTGTCAGCATCAGAGTATAATTCTAAAGAATCCATAGTGGACTCATACAGCTCTAAGTGGTTCGATATTTGAAAAGAACCCTTCTTAGAGAACTTAGGGACAGTTGCATTTAAAAATTTGATTATTATAGAGGAGCTTTGATCCTTCTCTGCATATTGGGACCTTTTCTGCCTAGAAACCACCTCAGCATATGATGGTCGCCTGGGACCCTGATCCTCTTTATGGGCATACTCATGCCTGCGTGGCAAAGAATAAGACACACGCATTCCCACATCACTTCCATCAGACTCACATGCACTCTGACCACTCTCATCAGACACATATGGCACAGGTGATTTAACCCTAACCCTTCTCTCCAAGGGAATATGTGGAGAGACACTTCTTGGGGCTTCCGTGTTGCTGGCGCCTAGTAAGGCGGTCACGGTTTGAAATGCCCGACTCAATTGGGTTAAGGCCTCCTGTGTGATCGCGCCAACACTTTCAGGTTGCTGAGTGTCTTGGATGGGGTCTGCTTTAGGAGCATGTGATGACATGTCTGGATATAGGGGAGTAAGAAATGGAGGGTCAGAAGATCCCACAGCATTAGGCGGATCCCTTTCAGCATCGACTACGTTATGGGCTGATTCGCCTGTCTGCTGAATTTTTGAATACCGGAGATGTAACTCTTCTAAATCGCGTTTTGCTTTATGATACGCATCATGACTGTGATCAAGGTCGTATTTTAAGTCCTTGATCGTGTCCTCTGTAGACTTTAGTTCTGCTTCTAGCTGGATTATATGAGACTTCGTTCCCGTTATGGTCTCATGTCTCTTTTCTGAAAGAGAACTGACAGCCAATAGTGCATATAAAGCAGGTGGCAATGCATACAATAAGTATTGGTCCCTTTTGGAATTATCGGTTGCGAAATCCATATATGTCAGGTATCTTTCAACCATGCCACCTAACTTCCACACATCACTACGTTCTTCCATAGCTCTCATCCGCATCTCATTAATTCAATCACTCATTTCCTTGTCCACTTTAAACCGGGAATAAATATATTTTATAATCTTTTGGATTAACTGCTCCGGGTAAGATGAACTATCTGCTGCAGCATGGCCATCACCCGCATCACTGCCTGCTGTACTCATGTTTCTGACAACAATAACAATTTGACTTGCCAATAAGGAATACGGAATATTTTCACTAATTGCACAAATTAGTTATAGAAATAACTCATCGATCTTGGCAGTGCCTCCAGAATATGTCGAATATTTATTTCATATAAAATATGAAATAAAAATAATTATGAAAATTTAAAAAAAATTAATTTTGAAAAATTTTAATTGGCGGACATAATAACGCCAGTTCTTTTATCGATGAGATCTAAAGTCAATTTGTGCAGATGATGAAACAAAGCAATTAATTATATAAAATATAATTTATTACAAGTAAATACAATCAAATGGCATACAAATTGTTACAAAGAAAATCTGAATACAATATCAAAATTGACCACTAGATGGTGCTCCACCGTTCACACCAGACTCACTTAAGTTGCTATAGCCAACCAGCACAATGCTATTCTTAGCACGTGAACACCAACAAAGAAACAATAGGAATGAATCTGTGGAAGATCCCTTATGCTCAATCAAAGAATATAGCAGTAAGAGACAATTTATAAATCCGCCCGCTGGCCTTGACTACGGATAATAAAATCCGATCAGAGATCTTACTCTGATAGAAATATTATAGGAATTTTAATGATGTGCACTTTCATTAAAAGTTCCCATAAAATTCTGTTTTAACACTAATGACCCACTCAACATGGGGTCTTAACTATATGCCAATTTAGAGCGATTTATAATTACTGCAAATAAAATAAGTTATACGTTACCCCTGACTTCGGGACAGAGAGCTTTCAGAAGGGACCCAGCTTTCCAAGATTTAAATCCATAAGTTTCTTTGTGAGTCTGTGTATCCCTGGAAAAATTCCTCAGGGCTGGACGTGGTGGAGATGTTCTGTGATCTGTGACGTCCTGTGATGTCCTTTGATGATGTGATCTTCTTTTGAACTGATGATGTTCTCTCTTTTTATGTCTGTCCCAAACTGGATCAGATATGCTAATCGTTATCTATGCCCAGCCCCCTTGGATTAGGGATTGCCAATAAGATAAGTTGGGTGTGAACGTATACTAATTAGGGGATGATGTCATCAACCCAAATACCTGAGACACTTCTGTCCATCTACTACTTGATGGCACTGTTGTATAATATTTTAAAGTCCAAATGTCCAGGAATGTAAAATGTATGCACCTAATCTGTTCACATGACTTCCTAACCTTTTACCTATTATATCATTTAAAGGGTACTCTTCCTGACACCTCGGGGCAGACAAATTGGCGCTATTAGAAGTTCCCTAATCTTTAAATTTATTGGGCAGATACGAGTACAATGCTCCTAATGAACTCAAACCGTTCACTATATCATCCAAATGACGGATTAATAGTGCCCAAGATAACTGAGCTGTTCTTACAAAACCAGCCTATATGTTCTTTTGGAGAGTTTACTCATTAATACATGGATGGCATAATATATATATATATATATTAATATAATGATATCTTATCAATAATAGGATATGAATATACAAACATTATGTGTATCATTGGTTAAAATATACTAAGACTACATATAATCACACGTGGATATATACTTTATATGTGGAGTTTATGGAATGACACCGCATACCGATGTCTTAAACAATAACCTTCCTTGACCTCGGTACATGGTCGTGTCTTCCAGACAGTGTAAATAAGACCCACTATATCCTTTAAGACAAACCACATCTGTCGGCAATAACTTTTTAGAACAATACACACTGTTACCCAGTGACTTGCCGTACCGGGTACACTTAGCCTGACCTTTTTCAGGCTCACTCAAACAGAGTTTGGTCTCTTAAAGGCAATGAGAATCTCTATCTTGGTTCTAATATCGTCAGACATTATTGTGTCTATATGAATATGCCCGACAAGATATAATATCACGTCTGATATGGCAGGTAACAGACATGCGGCACTGGCACCTGGCTGCTTTGACGTCCCTAGACGGGCTGCCAACCCGTACGCCAATCACATGCCTCGTCCCTGGCTTACCCTGAAATAAGCCCTAGGAACTGAATAGGGCGATGGGAGCACTAGTCCTCACCACTGGCAACTACGCTAACAACAGGGAAAAGGACAAACAACACAAACAATCCCCAAAGGGAGAAAACAAACAGGAGAGAACCGGAGATCTGACAGCATCCGTTCCAACAGCTCCACAGCAGCTCCCACTCCACCAAAGGTCAGAATAGAAGATCTGAAAAGAAGGTCTATATCTGGCAACAAGGAAGCAGAAAGGGAGAATATATAGTAGCTGGGAGTGGCTGACAGAGAACAGCTGAAAGGAAAAGCTACAGATTCCTAAATGGGACAAAAAGATCGCAAACCTAAGCAGGAAATTCTGGACTGGAATTCATTCCTACCACTAGGTCATGGAGCGATCTCTTGAAACCGAGTGAGTATCTACCCCAGGCAAAACAGGGTCAGCGTTCGGTCGTGACACCCTTGTGACAATCAATTACAGCCTGACAATGACGTCTCATGTTGTTCACAAGTCAACTTATTGTCTGCTGAATCATGGCATCCCATTTTTGTTGAAGGGCGGCCCTCAGGTAATGGAAGTTCTGGGGTACAGAGTTACCATCCTCTACACAGCGACTTAGCTGATCCCATAGGTTTTCAATGGGATTCAAGTCTGGAGAAAGTGCAGGCCACTCCATTTGAGATACCCCAGTCTCCAGCAGTTGTTCCCTAATGAGGCGACCTCGATGAGCTGGCGCATTGTCGTCCATGAAGGTGAAATTAGGCCTGAGTTGTTTATGCAGAGGCACAATAACTGGATTAATTATGTTATTCAAGTAGTATGGGCATGTCACTGTACCATTCCAAAAGTGTAGTTCTGTATTGACTAGACACACCTGCCCACACTGTCACACCACCACCACCAAAGGTTCGTCTGATGACAACAATGGCTGATGCATAGCGCTCCTCTTGACGTCTCCAACATCGTTGGCAGCCATCATTTCTGCTCATTGTGAAACAACTTGCATCAGTGAACAGCTCTGAGGCCCACTGGTCCCTCATCCAGTGTAGATGCTCCCTGGCCCATGCAAGACGATGATGCCTGTGGTCAGGTACCCTTGCAGGTTATTTAGCATGCAGATCATACTGATGTAAACGGTTTTGAATGGTCTGGCATGACACTTGGGGACTCTCACCTCCCTTAAATGTTTGGCATTAATCATCCGGTTCCGCAAGGCATTGTTCACAATGAAGTGGTCATCAGTATGGGTTGTGGCCAAAGGATATCTATGCCTTTAAGTTACACTTCCAGTCTTTCTGTATCTCTGTTGCAACCTGCTGATGACACTCTATGACACTCTAAGCTCAGTGGCCACTTCCTTATGAGAACATCCTGCTTGAAGCCTCGCAATGGCGAGGTACTGTTAATCAGTTGTTAGGTGTCGTCTTGGTCTCATGATGTCAAAATGCGAACAGCATGATGAGGAGGACTGTTTAAATACCAATTCTAATTGAACCAAGAAATGTATTGGGTGATTTATAGATCAAATACCTGTTATGAATTTTGCCGTTAAGCTCCTTGTTAGAGAACAGCAAGTTGTGCAAAAAGTACTGAAACATTGAACAGTTGGACATGTGCATTCAGAAGTTTAGAGGTCACATTAAGTTCACCTGTAAAGGTTAGAGTGCATTTTAGGTTCATCCTGAAACAATAATAAATAAATTGCTTTGCTGTGCATCTCAATGGCAAATATGGTTAAGTGAGTTCTTTTATTTTATTTCCCAAGCCAGTATATATATATATATATTTAGGGTCGTGTTTTAGGGAACGTGCCTAGGGTGCCGCCCAGCAGGAGGCAGGCACCAGAGAGGCAAACATTTTTTTTATTTTAATTTTTCCCTTCTCCAAGTCACCAGCTGTTTGGAGGGGCCAGCGGACAATACAGGCTGCAACATTGCGGCCAGCATGTAAGGCGGAGGAGGCGGTGAGAGGAGAGCTGAGTATTAAGCCGATTGGTGGAGCAGCAGAGAGCAGGAACTGCTGCTCTTCCTGTAGTAGTCAGCTCAGACACATGGACTTCTAAGGAGGAAGAAGGAACGCCTGCTGCTGCAGTGTGATCCACCTGTCCTTTTTCCTGCCACTGAATGCCAGACGGCCCACTAAGGAGGAATAAGGAGAGCCTGTGCTGGAGAATGATCTGCCTATACCATTCCCAGCCCAACAGCCATCCAGCTACCTCTCAATGGCACATGGCCTAAGGAGAAAGAAGCATCTGCCTCCCCAGTTCCCACCTGCCTGCCTCTGAAAGCCATTGCTGGAACTGGGCAGGACTCCAAGATTGAAGAGGTGAGTAAACAGCTGCTTAGTCAGAAGGACTATTTGAACAGGAGCTCAGGGGCTCCTGGTTGCACAGTGTGAATGGGGCATCATGGTATAGATATTGTATATTCATATATTGTATACTGCCCCTAATGCCCCTATACTGTGCCACTCTGTCACTATATTGACTTTTTAACGGTATTATACAGTCACTGTATGGCGGCGTTATGCAATCATCGTATGGTGGTATTCTATAATAAAACTATGATGTTTGTTATTCAATCATGGTATAATCAAGTTATTTTTCAGTATAATGGTATTATGTAGTCACTAAAAATATTATTATTTGCGGGTAGGGCTATGCTTGTACAGTATATAGATTTTAGTGTATTATAATATAGTGTACTCTATAATGAGCCTTAGAGAAAACAGTCCACACCACTGATCACCAGGACTAAGCTGTGCACCAGGTAGCATAGAATGGTGATTACATTTATTAATTGTGCCAACAGTAATTATTTTATGGCATCACCATTGATGTTTGATTATAAACTATCATTTTATTATTGATCTTTTTTTTTTAACACTGACCACTTTACTATGACACTTGTTCATAAACCACTAAAAAATGGCGATAACGGGCAAGTTTTTAAAGTGTCTTTAATGGGGGTGTATTCAGCCTCAGTGTGTAGCTAGGTGCCTAGCATAAGCTATAAATATGGATATATATATATATATATATATATATACACTGTATATACAGTACAGCTGTGTGGAGTGATTCAGAAGGGTATTTTATATAAACAAAAGTAGGGACGTGATGATGAAAATCTTCACATAGCTACTGTACTGAATTTGTGGTATGACAATCCACTGCTCCTGACCTCATGGAGGAGGCAGTTGGAGTAACGCCAGTCCCAGGGAATATCAGAGACAGAAATGCTGTTCTAGACAAAAATGTTTTGTTTTTAATAACATGTTAAAAGAAATGTATCACCACAAAATTAATCTGCCAGCTAAAACCAGGTAGCAACACATATCCTTTTTTTCTAATCAGTTTTTATTTTCTGATTACAGATTTTTTAATTATTTTTCCTGAACATGATTATGGGAGCTGCCACCTTGCCTGAGCTATTATTTATAAAGCATTAAGAGAATTGCTTTATTGAAGCCCAATGGTCCATAGACACAATGGTCTGGGGACCTAATTGACTTCTATGGGAGAGTTTTCTAGGCATGCTCTGTGACCTGTGCAGAGGTCCCTGTACAAGGAAAGAATAGATAAGCTGTGACAATAACTACTGTGAATGGTGGAGCCTGTCACAGAGGTGATATCTTTACAGGATTAGAGTGACAGATAATCAGGTAACTGCAGTAAAGTGATCTGTACAGACCAAGAAGTGGCGCCTATTATTAGGCTTAATGGCCAGTGTGAAAACTGGCAGGATTTTATGATTTTTGTTTCAATATAGATATTGACATGAAACTTAAAAATAATAAAATATGTTAAACATTCTATACTGGGTGTTTTAGAATCAACATTGAGTGACCCTATCTCTAATCTGAGCATCCAACAAATTATGTTTCAGACCACCAAAAAAGAGTTCATTAATAGAATGAATGTTAAACTCAGATTGGAGAAGGGAGTTTATCTGAAGAGGAGGTGCCTCCCAAAATGTGAAGCTCTTTGGGAAAGATAGATGTCAAATCAGGGTCTATCCTCTAATACTTTGTCTACTTAACGTTTTGGTGTTATTATTAGGGATGAGCGAATGGACTTTGGAGGAAACATCCGAGTGATTTCGCATAAAACTTTGTTTGAATACTGTATGGAGCAGGAGCTCCGTACAGTATTAGAATGTATTGGCTCAGATAAGCCAAAGTTATTACTTTGCGAAGTCTCGCGTGACTTTGGGTAATAACTTCAAAAATTAATTTCTACTGTTAAAAACCTTTTCCCAGACTCATCATGCCGTGCTGCATGAGCGCACAGCATTATCATGATTTATAATGCTATGTGCCTCTGCTTGACCTTATCTCTACAGAATCATAGTGACAGCTTTATGTCAGTATGATCCTGTAGAAGTAAGGTCAAGTAGAGGCACATAGCATTATAAATCATGATAATGCCCTGCGCTCCTGCAAGTCCAGGATGGAGGATCACACTCACAAACACAGAGCGTGATTCCCGCAATGGACTCGCTCTTGTGAAACTTCCCTTACAGTTGCTACTCTTGCACTGTAGCAGGAGCAGTACGGGTCCCTAGCTGTCAGTGACAGTGGGGGAGCCAAGGAGAAGCCAAAGCAGTTTATAAGAGCTTCTGCCTTATCCACAGATGGGTACATAGCTCTCAATGAGGAGACCCTGATCAGCTCTGCCTTGTACAGGCATTCCAGTTATTACTTTAGTTGCCCTCCTCTGAACCCTCTCCAGCTTTGCTATGTCTGCCTTGTTCACAGGAGCCCAGAACTGTACCCAGGAGCCCAGAACTGTAAAGTGGTAGGACTATGTTCTCATCAAGGGCATAATATGCCTCTTTTGATACCAACCCTAATGTTATTGGCCTTGGCAGCAGCTGTGACACTGATTTCTACAGTTTAGTTTGATGTCCACTAAAACTCCTAGATCCTTTTCCATGTCAGTGTTACCGAGTGTTTTATCATTTAGTATATATTGGTGACTTACATTATTCCTTCCCATATGTATAACCTTACAATTGTCAGTGTTAAACCTCATCTGCCACTTATCTGCACAAGCCTCCAATCTATCCAGATCTATCTGTAGCAGTATACTGTCCTCTTCCGTGTTAATTACTTCACACAGTTTAGTGTCATCTGCAAAAATTGATATTCTACAGTGCAAGCCTTCTACAAGATCATTAGTAAATATATTGATAAATACAGTCATGTGAAAAAATTAGGACACCCTTTGAAAGCATGTGGTTTTTTGTAACATTTTTAATAAATGGTTATTTCATCTCCGTTTCAACAATACAGAGAGATTAAAGTAATCCAACTAAACAAAGAAAACTGAAGAAAAGTCTTTTCAAGATCTTCTGTAAATGTCATTCTACAAAAATGCCTATTCTAACTGAGGAAAAAGATAGGACACCCTCACATGTATTCCCTCTTAAATTGGCTCAGATCTCACACAGGTATATCACACCAGGTGCACATAATTAGTAGATCGTTACTCTGCATGTTGAATGAGGCTTGCCCTATTTAAACCTCAGACATTTAGTTTGGTGTGCTCCTGACTGTTGAAGTGAGAGTGAGCACCATGGTGAGAGCAAAAGAGCTGTCAGAGGACTTCAGAAAAAGATTGTAGCAGCCTATGAGTCTGGGAAGGGATTTAAAAAGATCTCAAAAGATTTTTGAAATCAGCCATTCCACTGTCCGGAAGATAGTCTACAAGTGGAGGGCTTTCAAAACAACTGCCAACATGCCCAGGACTGGTCGCCCCAGCAAGTTCACCCCAAGAGCAGACCGCAAGATGCTAAAAGAGGTCTCCAAAAACCCTAAAGTGTCATCTCGAGAACTACAGCAGGCTCTGGCTACTGTTGATGTAGAAGTACATGCCTCTACAATCAGAAAGAGACTGTACAAGTTTAACTTGCATGGGAGGTGTGCAAGGAGGAAACCTTTGCTTTCCAAGAGAAACATCGAGGCCAGACTGACATTTGCCAGAGATAAAGTTGACAAAGACCAGGACTTCTGGAATAATGTTCTTTGGACAGATGAGTCCAAAATTGAATTATTTGGATACAACAGCAGAGGACATGTTTGGCGTAAACCAAACACAGCATTCCAAGAAAAGAACCTCATACCAACTGTGAAGCATGGAGGTGGAAGTGTCATGGTTTGGGGCTGCTTTGCTGCAGCAGGACCTGGTCAGCTCACCATCATAGAATCCACGATGAATTCTACTGTGTATCAGAAGGTGCTTGAAGAACATGTGAGACCATCAGTTAGAAAATTAAAGCTGAAGCGGAACTGGACCATGCAACATGACAATGACCCAAAACATACTAGTAAATCAACCAAAGATTGGCTGAAAAAGAAGAAATGGAGAGTCCTGGAATGGCCAAGTCAAAGTCCAGATTTGAATCCCATTGAGATGCTGTGGGGTGACTTGAAAAGGGCTGTACGTGCAAGAAACCCCTCAAACATCTCACAGCTGAAAAAGTTCTGCATTGAGGAGTGGGGTAAAATTTCCTCAGACCGATGTCGAAGACTGGTAGATGGCTACAAGAACCGTCTCACTGCAGTTATTTCAGCCAAAGGAGGTAACACTCGCTATTAGGGGCAAGGGTGTCCTATCTTTTTCCTCAGTTAGAATAGGCATTTTTGTAGAATGACATTTACAGAAGATCTTGAAAAGACTTTTCTTCAGTTTTCTTTGTTTAGTCGGATTACTTTAATCTCTCTGTATTGTTGAAACGGAGATGAAATAACCATTTATTAAAAATGTTACAAAAAACCACATGCTTTCAAAGGGTGTCCTAATTTTTTCACATGACTGTATATTGAAGAGAATAGGGCCCGATACTGACTCCTGAGGTACTACTCTAGTGATAGTGACCCAATTTGAGTATGTACCATTAATAACCACCCTCTGTTTTCTAATACTGAGCCAGTTACTTACCCACATACAGACATTTTCTCCCAGTCCAAGCAATCTCATTTTATATACTAACCTTTCATGCGGTACAGTGTCAAATGCTTTGGAGAAGTACAGATATACGACATCCATTGATTCGCCGTGGTCAGGTCTAGAACTTACCTCCTCATAGAAACTGATTAAATTAGTTTTACATGACAGATCCCTCATGAAGCCATGCTGATATATATATATATATATATATATATATATATATATATATATATATATAAAAAATGTAAAAAATGTATAAAAAAAATTTGAAGAGACCCAGGGGGTCACCCAAGTCCTCGTCTCTGCTACCCGGTGGTACATAATGAGCTCTCAACAGTAAATAATGCTGTGAGAATCAGTTACTCATGTACCCAACCAGTGACCGCCCATGCCCTCCTGAACTCAACTGATGTGGCCTGCACCTCACCTCATAAGCCCCCTGCTCCATAGAAGACTGGAGGAAGAGGACAGAAGATGGTAGTTATTGATGGTCACCACAGATGGCAGTATATTGTGCTACACTGTGTTATTTGGTTCTGCTGGTGTGGTATTTTGCATTATAGTATTGTTAACCCCGAGTTGCCCTGCCTTCTGTTAATTTGAACCTGCCTACAAAATGGGGTCACTTTTAGTTTTTTTTCCATGGCCATTTTAAGTTCCCAGTCCGCCCCTGGGTAAGGAACACCTAGTGATGTACCTAAGCAGAAATTTGACCATAGCTGAGAAAATGTATGCTCTTTTCTCTTTTGTTCATTTACTTTGCTTTTTCTTAACTGATAAAAACAAACTAGTAACACTTTTGCACAGTACTGTATATATCAATCTACTCAGCATCTCCTGCTGTATAAGAAGCTGGGTCTCATAGGCACACTGTCAGTGCATTACTGACATACTCAATGCAGTACAATAGAGCATGTATTGTACTGCATGGAAACGGGGATCAAACCTTAAAAAGTTGATGTTCCACAGTGGTACAAAAGTAAAAAAGCAAAAAAAGTGCATTTTTTTAAAATAAAAAATGAAAAGTTTCAAGTAAAGAAAAAAAGCGTCCCTTCCCCTCATCAAGTCATGTACAATAAAAAATAAAAATAAAAAAAAAATCTAAAATAGATATATTAGGTATAGCCATGTTACAACTGGCTCTGTAAAAATATCACATGATCTATCCTCTTAGGTGAAAAAAGGGTGAAAATAGCCATTTTTTGTCACATTATCTAAAGTCAAAAAGTGCAATGGTGAGCGAAAAAAAAAAATACTATGTACCCCAAAATAGTAGCAATGAAAATGTTAACTCATCCTGCAAAAAAAAAACAGCACTAACACAAGACAATTGGCGGAACAATTAGGAAAATATGGCTCTCTGAAAACGTTGACACAAAAACTGAATTTTTTCTCAAGAATGCTTTGTGTAAAAGTTGTAAAACAAAAAAATAAAATAAAATATAAAATTGGTATCTCTGTAATCGTACTGACCATCAGAATAAAGATGTTTGCTGAAATAACAAAACCCAAAAAGCAATGGAAGAATTGCTGCCTTCTCTTTATCCTGCTTCCCAAAAAGCTAAATAAAAAAAGTGATCAAACAGTTGTATGTACCCCAAAATAAAACCAATTGTGTAGATTCTTCTTTCTTAAAAAAAAATAAAAATTCCAAAATTTCCCCACTGAGGGACAATAAAGGAATTTTCTTTTTCTTTTCTTCTAATGGCATTCTGCAAAAAAATAAGCCCTCACACAGCTTCATGGAGAGTAAATTGAAAAAACATATTGATGTCAGACAATGGCTGCACTGGTACCCAGAGGTTTTTCAATAGCAACATGGTGCCCATAAACCAATCCATCAAAATCTGCGCAGCAAAAGCCAAAGGCCTCTTTCACATGGGCGTCATGTTTGGCGCCCGGATAAGAGGCGGGTGCGTTGCGGGAATATGCGCGATTTTCCGGCGCGGGTGCAAACATTGGTAACGCGTTTTGCACGCGCGTGAGAAAAATTGCCATGTTTGGTACCCAACCCGAAGCCGGACTTCATCACTGAAGTCCGGTTTCGGGTCTTCTGGAGAATTGATTATTTTCCCTTAGACCCCTTTCACACGGGCGAGTTTTCCGCGCGGGTGCAATGCGTGAGGAGGACGCATTGCACCCACACTGAATCCGGACCCATTCATTTCTATGGGGCTGTGCACATGAGCGGTGATTTTCACGCATCACTTCTGCGTTGCGTGAAAATCGCAGCATGCTCCACGCAACGCAGGCCCCATAGAAGTGAATGGGGCTGCGGGAAAATCGCAAGAAAGTGCGGATGCATTGCGATTTTCCCGCATGGTTGCTTAGCAACGGGACCCAATCTCTATTATTTTCCCTTATAACATGGTTATAAGGGGAAATAATAGCATTCTTAATAAAGAATGCATTGTAAAATGAAGTGGAAGGGGTTAAAAATAATAAAAGTTAACTTACCTTAGCCACTTGATCGCGTAGTTGCGATCTGTCCTCTCTTTCCCTGCATCAGCTAAGATCTAAAGGACCTGTGATGACGTCACATCACATGGTCCAATCACATGGTCCATCTTACCATGGTGATGGACCATGTGATGTGATGTCATCACGGGTCCTTTACTTCTTAGCTGATTCTTAGCTGATTTACTTCTTAGTCAGAACCAGGAGAAGCGGGCCGTACAAATGGAACTAGCAAAAGCAAGGTCAACAGTCAAAGCCGAGGTCAATCCAGGAAAGCAAATACGTACAAAGGATGAGACGAAGTCGAGGTCAAAGAACGAGCCGAGGTCACAAGGTCAGGAGGTCAATCAGATAAGCAGCTGCAGACTAGAACCAAAGGACAAAGAAGCTCCAATAGACCAGTATCACAGGCAACCTGTGGCCAGCAGGTTGCCTGTATTTATAGTGGGGAGTGAGGGTTATGTAACGTGGCCAGCGTCACATGACCGACAGACAGATAAGTCGAGCACCGAGTGATCAGCTCGGTGCTCAAGGCAGACCTAGGAGCAGGGAGCCTCCCAGCTAGCAAAGCTGCCCTGGGAACAAGGCTGAACACAGATCCTTGCTCCAGAAGTTAAGCAGCAGGTCTGCGGCTGATGGGAAACCGAGTGCACCTTCGGCGCCTCGTTACAGTACCCTCCCTTCTACGAGGGGCCACCGGACCCAAGTCCTTGGGTACAAATCTCTCAGGATGTTCATTATGAAACTTTTTGATGAGTCTTGGAGCGTGGATGTCAGTAGCTGGGACCCAAGACCTCTCCTCAGGTCCATAGCCCTTCCAGTGGACAAGGTACTGCCAGGAGTTTCGGACCATTCTAACATCCACAATTCTGGAGATTACAAACTCATCTTTATTGTCAATTTGTATGGGAGGAGGAGCTGACTGCGACGGAACAATGGGTGGAACATATTTCTTAAGCAACGATTTATGGAAAACATTATGAATGCGAAAAGAGTCCGGCAATCTCAATCTAAAAAATACAGGATTAATAACACCAATAATCTCATAGGGCCCAACAAACCGTGGTGCCAGTTTCCTAGAGGACACCTTCAGCGGTAGATTTCGAGTAGACAACCAGACCCTATCACCAAGCTCAAAATTAACCCCCTTAGAACGCTTCCTATTAGCCATCCGTTTTTGTTGTTCTTGGGCTTTTTGCAGGTTCACTTGGACCCGTGCCCAAACTGTGCACAGTTCAGATGTTACTCTATTGGCTTCAGGGTTAGAAGAAGGTATCAACGAGCTAGAGTTAAATCGAGGATGTATTCCAAGGTTACAAAAGAAAGGAGAAACCCCAGTAGAAGAATTCACACGGTTATTTATAGCAAATACTGCCAGAGAAAGAAATTTTACCCACACATGTTGATTTTCAGAGATGTAGGATCTTAAAAATTGCTCAAGGGTCTGATTTAGTCGTTCCGTCTGACCATTAGTCTCAGGGTGAAAAGCAGACGAGAAGGCCAAAGAAATCCCAATTCTCTGACAGAAGGCTCTCCAGAATTTAGAAACAAATTGAACGCCTCTGTCAGAAACAATATTTTCCGGGATCCCGTGAAGTCGTACAATGTGATCAATAAAAACAGTAACTAGACTCTTAGCACTAGGAAGTTTACTCAGAGGAACAAAATGTACCATCTTACTAAATCTATCAACCACTACCCAAACCACTAACTTACCCTCAGAAGACGGCAGGTCAGTAATAAAATCCATAGAAATATGCGACCAGGGCCTACTGGGAATGGGTAGTGGTTGTAACTCCCCAGCAGGACGTGTCCTAACAGTTTTAGATCTAGCGCACACTTCACAAGCAGACACATATGCATTGACGTCTCTTGACAAAGTAGGCCACCAGTATGCTCTGGAAACCAACTCACGAGTGCCTTCCATGCCAGGGTGACCACATAAAACAGAATCATGACACTCACCCAACAACTGGAGCCGAAAATGCGCGGGAACGAATAACTTATCTGAAGGTGTATGCGCAGGTGCCAGATGTTGAGCCGATTAAATATCAGAGGATAATGATGCCATGATATTGGCTGGAAGGATGGGTCCAGAGGGGTATCGGAAGACTGAAAGGCAGAAAAACTTCTTGACAAGGCATCGGCCTTTACGTTCTTACTTCCTGGCCTGTAAGTAATGGAAAAATTAAATCGAGTAAAGAATAATGCCCATCTGGCTTGACGAGGGTTTAAACACTTAGCGGACTCAAGAAATAACAAATTCTTATGATCAGTAAGAACGGTAATTTTATGTTTTGCCCCCTCCAAAAAAAATGTCTCCATTCCTCAAATGCCCACTTAATAGCTAGCAGCTCACGGTTCCCAATATCATAATTCCTTTCTGTAGGAGAAAATTTTCTGGAGAAAAAGGCACAAGGTCTGAGGTTAGAGAGGTTAGAGGGTCCTTGAGACAATACTGCGCCCACTCCATCCTCAGAGGCATCTACCTCCACTATAAAAGGTTCCTCCAGATTTGGTTGAATTAAGACTGGGGCACTAGTGAAACTTCTTTTAAGATTCTCAAAGGCTTGAATGGCCTCCTCAGACCAATTGACTAGATCTGCCCCTTTTTTGGTAAGATCTGTTAACGGTTTGGCGATAATGGAAACATTTTTAATAAACTTACGATAATAATTGGAGAAACCCAAAAAGCGCTGTAAGGCTTTAAGGGATGATGGCCTCACCCATTCCTGGATTGCCAGTACCTTCCCAGCATCCATTTTGAAAGAATAAGGAGTGAGGACATACCCAAGATACAGGATCTCCTGTACTCCAAAAATGCATTTCTCAAGTTTAGCTGATAATAGGTTTACCCTTAAAATGTCTAGTACTAGTCTTATATGTCTCACATGCGAGTCCCAGGTGGGAGAAAAAAATCTGAATATCATCAAGATAGATGATTAAAAACTTCCCAATGAATTCCCTGGAAATGTCATTCATGAAATTTTGGAAGACAGCTGGGGCATTACTAAGCCCGAAAGGCATAACTAGGTATTCAAAATGTCCCTCAGGAGTGTTAAATGCAGTCTTCCATTCATCACCCTCCTTTATTCGGATCAAATTGTAAGCTCCCCTCAAGTCGAGTTTGGAAAACCAGGCAGCTCCTAAAACCTGATTGAACACGTCGGGAATTAAAGGGAGGGAATATTGATTTTTAACAGTAATCATATTTAATTTATGGTAATCAATACAGGGTATGAGTCCTCCATCCTTTTTTTTAACAAAAAAGAACCCCGCACCCATTGGAGATACCGAGGGCCTAATGTGCCCCTTATCCAAACTCTCTTTAATATATTCCCTCATTGAATTTCGTTCGGGACCAGATAGGTTATAAATTCTTCCTTTGGGATATCAGGACCCAGGTACTAATTCAATAGCACAATCATACGGTCTATGGGGCGGTAATTCTTTTAGCTCGGATGACGAAAACACATCAGCATAATCCCTAATATATGGCGGAAGGGTTTGGGATATAGTATGAACCCCTGCTAAAGCAACCGATAAACAGGACTTACACTGAGAACCCCATCTTTCTATCTCACCAGTAGCCCAATTAATAACCGGATTATGTAATTGGAGCCAGGGCATACCTAATACTACATTTACGGGTAGATTCTCAAAAATTAGGAATGAACATCTCTCAGTGTGACACCCCTACCAAAAGAGAGATCTCCGGGGTACAAAACTTGACCGTACCACCCGCCAGGGGAGTGGAATCAATGGCTACAATGTTCACTGAGCGAGGAAGGGCTAAAATCGGAATTCCTATTTGGATAGCAAATTTACGGTCAATGAAATTAGATGCTGACCCGGAATCAATAAAGGCGTCACCAAAACCCCTGACTGTCCCCAGAGACACAGTAATAGGAACCAGCAGCTTTTTTCTTACCACCCCAGGGAGTAACTTATCTGTTGAGCCCTCTGGTTTGGGTGGACCTCCGGAAGAAGGGATCTTAGGGCACTGTCGGACCCAGTGATCGGAGCCGCCACAGTAGAAGCACAGTCCACGGCGACGGCGCTGTTCCTTCCTTGTCATGCCCAGCTGCATGGGTTCATCAGAGAAGCCTTCAGATTTTGCTATCACCGGACCCATCTCCATCTTGGGAACCATCTGTGGAACAAGAAGGTGTTCTCGCTGTCGTTCCCTAACCCGTCTGTCTAGCCTAATGGCTAACGTCATGGTTTGTTCTAAGGTTTCGGGGGGTGGATAACACACTAGCATATCCTTGAGGGTGTCAGACAAACCGGACTTAAATTGACTTTTGAGGGCCGGTTCGTTCCACTCTGAGGAAACACACCATTTACGGAATAAGGTACAGTACTCCTCAACCGGACGGTCACCCTGTCTGAGGGATTTCAGCTGGGTCTCTGCTACCATGGCACGGTCAGGTTCGTCATATAACACACCTAGCGCCTGAAAAAAAGCTTCAACGGATTGGAGGCATTGGGATTGGAGGCATTGCGAATCGGAAGGCAACGAGAATGCCCAATCCTGGGGGTCCCCCTGTAATAAGGAAATAATGATCCCCACCCTCTGTTGCTCAGATCCAGAGGAATAGGGACGTAAGCGAAAATAAAGCTTACAGCTTTCCTTAAACGTCACAAAGCTTCTACGGTCTCCTGAAAATCGGTCAGGAAGCTTAACGTGGGGTTCCATACAGGCAGGTGCCACTTGGGCAGCGATGGGAGGCACAGGAAGATCCCTAGCAATCTCTTGTGCCTGTAATCTCTTCCCCAATTCTTGAACTATTTAGGCCAGATTCTGCACATGATCAGTCAGGCTCTGTAAGGGGTCCATGGTAAAAAACTTTTCGGCCTGTGATTCTGTCAGGGATCAGAGAGGAAGGAAAGAGGGTGCACTCTGACTCCACCCTCAACCCCTGTCCCTGCCTACTTACACTACCCGCCCTAGGCGACGGGGCGTAACTGGGCGATGGTCCCTTACTTAACGTAAGTGCACAGAGGAAAGATAAGAAGGGTCAACAAGCCAAAGGTCAGAACCAGGAGAAGCGGGCCGTACAAATGGAACGAGCAAAAGCAAGGTCAACAGTCAAAGCCGAGGTCAATCCAGGAAAGCAAATACGTACAAAGGATGAGACGAAGTCAAAGAACGAGCCGAGGTCACAAGGTCAGGAGGTCAATCAGATAAGCAGCTGCAGACTAGAACCAAAGGGCAAAGAAGCTCCAATAGACCAGTATCACAGGCAACCTGTGGCCAGCAGGTTGCCTGTATTTATAGTGGGGAGTGAGGGTCATGTGACGTGGCCAGCGTCACATGACGGACAGACAGATAAGTCGAGCACCGAGTGATCAGCTCGGTGCTCAAGCAGACCTAGGAGCAGGGAGCAGGGAGCCTCCCAGCTAGCAAAGCTGCCCTGGGAACAAGGCTGAACACAGATCCTTGTTTCAGAAGTTAAGCAGCAGGTCTGTGGCTGATGGGAGACCGAGTGCACCTTCGGCGCCTCATTACATCGGGTCCCGTTGCTAAGCAACCATGCGGGAAAATCGCAACGCATCCGCACTTGCTTGTGGATGCTTGCAATTTTCCCGCAGCCCCATTCACTTCTATTGGGCCTGCGTTGCGTGAAAAATGCACAATATAGAGCATGCTGCGATTTTCACGCAACGCAGAAGTGATGCGTGAAAATCACCGCTCATGTGCACAGTCCCATAGAAATAAATGGGTCCGGATTCAGTGCGGGTGCAATGCGTCCTCCTTACGCATTGCACCCGCGCGGAAAACTCGCCCGTGTGAAAGGGGCCAAAAGGTGGTCTTTCTCACCTAACAATTAAAGTGGCTCTGTCATCAGGATCAACCCTATTAAACCTAGTAGGGCTCATCATGCTGATTAAAACTACCATTCTTTTGTATGTATAGTAAACAGCTGCAGAGGAATCATCATTTTTATTCATATGCAAATGAGCAATTGGAGCACCAGGGGACAGGGCTGAATCGTTTGAGCACTGCTTTGTAACACCCCCTGTGCTCTTCACACTCCCCCCTCCCCTTGATTCACAGGGCTATGGTGCGAGTCTTATGCCTTATCAGTTTTCAGTCAGATGTGGCTCCAAACAAAGAACAGGTGTAGATCTACTCCTTATACCTTATCTCTATATAGGATCAAATCCTGGTTTTGGTTCACAATCACTGATGGAAATCACTAACCAAACACTGACTGTGTGAATAAGGCATTAGATGACACAAGCAGGGCACAGTATATTGGGCACTGAAATGCCATATCTGTGGAAAAAAGTGCGTTTTTCATTTTACACGGTCTATCTCTGCAAAATATCTGTGGCATCAAAATGCTCATTCTACTCCTCAATAAATACCCTGAGGGGTGTAGTTTCCAAAATGGGGTCACTTCTCATTGTTCAACTTATTATTTCACCCCAAAGCCTCTACAGTTGTCAGAACAAGATGCATACATCACCACACTGAGCCTCAAATGCATATGATGTTAATTTATTCCTGAGCCCTCTTGTATGGCCTGGCAAAAGATTAGGGCCACATGTAGCGTGTTTGTAAAAACAAGAAAAACACCGCAAGATAATAAGAAGGCTTGCTTTTCACACTGGCACACAATGGGCACAACATATTGGGCACAGAGATGGCATATCTGTGTAAAAATTTGAATTTTCACTTATCACCATCTGCTGAGAATTAGTCTTTGCAAAACACCTATGGGGTCATAATGTTCACTACACCCCTTGGTAAATTCAGTGAGGGGTGTGGTTTCTAAATTAGGGTAACTTCTTGTGGATTTTATTTTTTATTTCACCTTAGAACCTATCAGTTCTCGGCCAGTGTAACCCCTTAAAATGAAAAATATGGTGCTAAAGCAACATTTTATTGGGAAAAAAATGACATTTTTCATTTTAAGAGCCAAGTAGTTTCCAAAATGGTCACTTTTTGGGGGTTCTAACTCTATGGGTACCTCAGGGTCTCTTCGAATGTGACATGGTGACTGAAAACCATTCCACCAAAATCTGCCCTCCAAAAAACCATATGGTGCTCCTTCTCGTCTCATCCCTGCCACATGCCCAAACAGCAGTTTATGACTACATGGTGCCATGTTCAGGAGAAAATGCTTAACAAAATTTGTGGTGCTTTTTCTCCTGTTACCTTTTGAAAATGAAAAATGGGGGGGCTTATGCAATGTTTTATTGTAAGAAATTAAATTTTAAATTTTCAGAGCTAAGTGTGTCTAAGTTTTATGAAACACCTTTGGCGTCAAAGAGTCAGTACACCCCTTAATAAATTCTTTGAGGAGAGTAGTTTTCAAAATGGGGTCACTTATAAGGGGTTTCCACTGTAGTGGTACCTTAGGTTCTCTTCAAATATGGCATGGCACCCCAAAACCATACCAGCAAAATCTGCCCTCCAAAAACTATATGGCCCCCTTCTTAGCCTTGCTGTGTGGCCATACAGCAGTTTATGACTACATATGGGGTGCTTCTGTAAACTGCTGAATCAGGGAAATAAATTTTGAGTTTTTTTTTTTTTTTTGCTGTTAACACTTGCTACTTTACAGGAAAAATAGATTATAATGGAAAATCCGCAAAAAAAAAAAGTGAAATTTTGAAACTTCACCTCTATTTTCCTTTAATTATTTTGAAATATGTAAAGGGTTAACAAAGTAAACAATCAGTTTTGAATAATTTGAGGGGTCTAGTTTCTAAAACAAGGTCATTTATGGGTGGTTTCTACTACATAAGCCCTACAAAGTGACTATATAACTGAATTAGTCCTTAAAAAAGTGGGTTTTGGAAATTTTCTTACAAATGTTAAAAATTGTTCAAATTCTAAGCCTTAGAGTCCTAAAAAAAAATAACATTTAAAAATGATGCCAGTATAAAGTAGACATATGGTGAATATTATTTTCTTAGGTATCACTATCCGTCTTAAAAGCTGCGACATTCAAATTTAGAACATTTTTTCAATTTTCCATAACTTTTGAATTTTTTTTTATATTTTAAGGTAAAACATATCAACTCAAATTTACCTCTAACATGAAGTACACTGTCATGAGAAAACAATCCCAAAGTTATTACCACATAAAATGACACGTCAGATTTGCCAAATTTAGCCTGGTCAGGAAGGTGAATAATGTCTGTGTCAAGAAGGGGATAAGTCATCCATGTATTAAATTTTATAAATGGCTATCATATTGTCATAAAGTTTTCTGCATTGGCCAATGAAAGGAAAATACTAGAAAGTTAATACAGTAACTTACTAATGTACTGTTATTATCCATATTGTCTCCTTTGCTGGCTTGGTTCATTTTTCCATCGCGTTATACACTGCTCGTTTCCATTGTTACAACCACCCTGTAATCCATCAGCGGTGGTCGTGCTTGCACACTATAAGATGCCAGCCTCTCTGGTGGCCAGGACCGTGGCAGCTCACGTAGGCTGGTGATTTTTTATGTAATCTGCAGGCACAACTATGCTGCTGGACTGCGTAACCATGGAAACTTTCTCTGCATAATAAATGCTATTTGCTGAAGTGGCAAAACCCCTTTAAGTAAATTTGTATGAAAAAAAAAACTAGCTCTGAAGTGTCTCTAAGTGACCGTTGCTAAAGAAAATCCATCTTCACTGCTCAGCTTGGCTATAATAAACAGTCAAAATGCTGGCCTCACTGCTGCTGCTCCGACTGCCTCCCTTCTATATATATACTAGCAGAAGGACCCGGCTTTGCACGAGTATATTTCATCTATTTCATTTAATGTTTGTGTGTGTTGTTAAAAGATATCGACAGTATCCCCCATAACAGTGACCTCTACATCACCCCGCCCCTTTAACAGAGAACTCCACAGTCCCCCACCCCTTAACACTGACACTTTAAAATGGGACCTCCACAGCAGTCCATCCCCTTGACTTTGATCTTCACAGCAGCACGCCCCTTTAACAGTGAGTTTCACAGCACCCCACTCCCTTGACAGTGACCTCCTCAAGGGCCCACCCCCTTTACGCTGACCTCCACAGTACCACGCTGCCTAACAGTGACCTCCACAGCAGTTGCTCCTTTAATAGTGGCCTCTGCCCCCTTAACAGTGACCTCCACAGTGTCCACCCCTTTAATAGTGACCTCCACAGCGGCTTGCCCCCTTAACAGTAACATCCACAGTGAATGCCTCTTTAACAAGGACCTCCACAGCGCCCTGCTCCTTTAATGCTAGGGCTACATGACAACATTTGTTGCGCAACATTTCGTCTCAACAATTTTTATAATGATATCCAAGATGGATTTTTCTGCGACTGTCACGTCGCAGTCTCAGCATGTCACATGTTGCAGTGCAACACCATAGACTATCATTATAAAAATTGTCACGCGATATTAATGTCGCGCAACACATGTAGCAGTGTAGTTGTGTCCTATGTGTCGTGCGACTTATTGTCGGGTGACACATGTCGTCGTGTAGCCCTAGCCTAAAGCTGACCTACAGCAGTGAAGAAAAATGGCTGGGTTGTTATGGAAAACTGGAGTACAACTGTGTGTATGTGGAGACTAAAGGCCTGCAAGCTTTTATTGGCAGATAAGGGACATGTGACTGTGTGTATGGCAGTTGGGATATGAAGAGAGAGACTTGCAGGCTTGTATTGGCTAATACAGGTCATTTTTTGGGAATATCTCAGGAACGGTACGTCCTAGAGATCTGTGACCCCCACAAGATTTATTTCCAGGTAGCAATGGATGTGTATACCAAGTTTCGTTGAAATGGATGGTTGCGTTTTTGAGTGATTGAGGAACATGCATACATACATATATAATAAATAAAATTAAAAAGAAAGAAAGAAAAATAATATATATCTTCCCGGAGCCCTGGATAGCTAAAGAGATGCAGGAGAGCTGCCAGTCATCACTTGCTACTGTCAGTAAGTATAGAAGGCAGGGACAATTTAAATGACAGTTACACTTTAACCCCTTAGATGCCAGGTTAAACACTGAACATGGCAACTCTGTAAGTCCATATGCAACCAAAAGGCAACTGAAATGGCCACTGGCAGCCTAACAAAAGTTCCCAGACCTGCCATTTGCAAGAGTCTATTAGGCCCTACCAGGAGCGCACCTTTAATGAGGTAAGGTGTGGCAGCTGCCTTAGGCTGCGCCATCTAGAGGAAAGTAGTGGGAGTTGATGAGAAACAGTACAGTGACAGCACAGTACTTTATGCGCTGGTGAAATACCTGCCTCTCCCTCAGACAGCTGCTTCTGCCCCACACTATATGCCCAGGCCACCACTCTTGTTCAGTTCATAACAAGTGCAGTACTGATATGCGCTCGCTATGTCAGTAACTCCCTCTAGCTTAGGACCTTTATTAAGGAGCAGAGCAGTACGTACTATGCTCCATCTGAAATCGCTTACCTCTGCCTCTCACTCTGTTGCAGGTGCCTGCTTGGTCCTGTCATGATGCTGTAAGAGTGAGGTGAAATATCAGTGTGCAAGCAGGCCGTGGTTGCGCAGTGGTGTGAGTGAAGAACTCTGTGTCACTGTAAGATGCACAGTGTTACGACCAACAGGAGGGGGAGGGGAAGCTGCAGACACAGACACTCAGTATCATACCTCTGGGGAACGGGAGTTAGTGATGTGTGAGGAGGACTATGACATAGTGGGAATAACGGAGACATAGCTGGATGATGACTATGACTGGGCAGTTAATGTACAGGGGTACAGTCTGTTTAGAAAGGATCGTCAAAACCAGAGAGGGGGAGGGTCTGCCTTTATATAAAGTCCTGTCTAAAACCCACAGTCCGAGAAGATATAAGTGAGGGACATGAACATGTGGAGTCACTGTGGGTAGAGATACATGGAGCCAAAAACAATAATAAATTACTAATAGGAGTTTACTATAAACCACCTAATATACCAGTCCACAGAAAATCTACTACTAAACGAGATAGACGAGGCCGCAAATCATAATGAGGTGGTTATTATGGGGGACTTGACTACCCAGATATAGACTGGGAAACTGAAACCTGTACATCTCATAAAAGGAAACAGGTTCTTGGCAATAACCAAAGACAATTACCTTTCCCAACTGGATCAGGACCCGACTAGAGGGACGGCCATACTGGACTTAGTATTAACCAATAGACCTGATAGAACAACAGATGTGCAGGTTGGGGGACACCTGGGAAATAGTGACCATAAAGTAATAACTTTCCAATTATTATTCAAAAGAGCCTAAGAGAGGTCATAAGCCTAACTAACTGGCACACATTCCTCAAAAATAAAAATACAACCACAAAATGGGGTATTTTTAAAAGCATCCTAAAATCTAATTGTGAGAGGTATATACCTTATGGGAATAAAAGGTTAAGGAACAAGAAGAAACCAAAGTGGATAAATAGAACTGTAAAGAAAGCAATAAATGACAAAAACAAATAAAAGCGGCCAAACTAGAGACCGAGAGATTAATTGCTAAAGAGAGCAAAACTAACCCTAAAATGTTCTTCAATTATATAAATGGTAAAAAGTATAAATCTGAAGGTGTCAGAACTGTACACAGTACTCCATGTGTGATCTGACCACATGGTCTGTACTCCATGTGTGGTCTGTTTGAAGGTTTTCTAGGAGATGCTATCTTAGAGCACCTCAATGAAAATAAGCAAATAACACCACATCAGCATGGCTTCATGAGGGATCGGTGATGTTGAATGATCGGTCATGTCAAACTAACTTGTTTCTATGAGAAGGTAAGTTCTAGACTTGACAGCGGCAAATCAATGGATGTCGTATATCTGGACTTCTCCAAAGAATTTGACACTGTACCGCATAAAAGGTTAGTATATAAAATGAGGATGCTCGGACTGGGAGAAAATGTCTGTAAGTGGGTAAGTAACTGGCTCAGTAATAGAAAACAGAGGGTGGTTATTAACGGTACACACTCAGATTGGGTCACTGTCACTAGTGGGGTACCTCAGGGGTCAGTATTGGGCCCTATCCTCTTCAATATATTTATTAATGATCGTGAAGAAGGCTTGCACAGTAAAATATAAATTTTTGAAGATTACACTAAACTATGTAAAGTAATTGACACTGTAAAAACCAGTGTCAGGCAGCACATTTATGCATTAATTCCCCAGGTCAAGAAGAGGGACATTTAAGGATCAAAGAGGGACAGATGGGTCAAAAAGAGGGACTGTCCCTCCAAAAGGGAGACACTTGGGAGGCATGGAGTAGTTCTGTCAGGGCTGCCTTCCTAGTTCAAAGGTAAATGAAAATATGGATGCAAATGTTTGTATATACAGTGCATTGCAAAAGTATTCCCCCCCCCCCCCTGACTTTTTTCCTGTTTTGGTGCCTCACAACCTGGAATTAACATGGATTGTTTGAGGATTTGCATCATTTAATTTTTTATTGTGAAGCAAACAACAAATAGGACAACATAACAGAAAAAGTCAATGTGCATAAGTTATTCAGCCCCTAAATTCAATACTTTGTAGAGCCACCTTTTGCGGCAATCACAGCTCCGAGTCGCTTTGGATAAGTCTCTATGAGCTTGCCACATCTTACCACTGGGATTTTTGCCCATTCCTCCTTGCAATGGTTTGCGTTTGTGAACAGCAATCTTTAACCCCTTAAGGACTCAGCCCTATTTCACCTAAAGGACTTGGCCATTTTTTGCAAATCTGACCACTGTCACTTTATGTGGTGATAACTTTAAAACGCTTTCTCTTACCCAGGCCATTCTGAGATTGTTTTTTCGTCAGATATTGTACTTCATGACACTGGTAAAATTAAGTCGAAAAATTTCATTTTTATTTATAAAAAAAATATCAAATTTACCAAAAATTTGGAAAAATTTGTAATTTTCCAAGTTTCAATTTCTCTACTTCTATAATACATAGTAATACCGCCCAAAAAAGTTATTGATTTACATTCCCCATATGTCTGCTTCATGTATCGATCATTTTGGGAATGCCATTTTATTTTTTGGGGACGTTACAAGGCTTAGAAGTTTAGAAGCAAATCTTGAAATTTTTCAGAAATTTTCAAAAACCCACTTTTTAGGGACCAGTTCAGGTCTGAAGTCACTTTGTGAGGCTTACATAATAGAAACCATCCAAAAATGACCCCATTCTAGAAACTACACCCCTCAAGGTATTCAAAACTGATTTTACAAACGTCATTAACCCTTTAGGTTTTCCACAAGAGTTAATGGCAAATGGAGATAAAATTTCAGAATTTCGTTTTTTTGTAAAATTTTCCGTTTGAATCCATTTTTTCCAGTAACAAAGCAAGGGTTAACAGCCAAACAAAACTCAATTTTTATTGCCCCGATTCTGTAGTTTTCAGAAACACCCCATATGTGGGCGTAAACTGCTGTATGGCCAAACGGCAGGGCACAGAAGTAAGGGAACGCCATATGGTTTTTGGAAGGCGGATTTTGCTGGACTGGATTTTTGACACCATGTCCCATTTGAAGCCCCCAGATGCACCCCTAGAGTAGAATCTCCAAAAAAGTGACTCCATCTAAGAAACTACACCCCTCAAGGTATTCAAAACTGATTTTACAAACTTTGTTAACCCTTTAGGTGTTCCACAAGAGTTATTGGCAAATGGAGATGAAATTTCGGAATTTCTATTTTTTGTTACCTTGCCTCAAAAAAAGTGTAATATAGAGCAACCAAAAATCATATTTACCCTAAAATAATACAAACAAAACTGCCACCTTATCCCGTACTTTCCAAAATGGGGTCACTTTTTTGGAGTTTCTACTCTAGGGGTGCATCAGGGGGGCTTCAAATGGGACATGGTGTCAAATAACCAGTCCAGCAACATCTGCCTTCCAAAAACCATATGGCGTTCCCTGTCTTCTACGCCCTGCCATTTGGTCATACAGCAGTTTACGACCACATATGGGGTGTTTCTGCAAACTAGAGAATCGGGGCAATATATATTGAGTTTGGCTGTTAACCCTTGTTTTTTTACTGGAAAAATTGATTAAAATGGAAAATTTGCAAAAAAATAGCTATTTTTGGACCGTTTTTATTTTTTGTTATTTACATAGTTGAACTGACAGGTTAGATTGTGAGCTATTTCTATAGAGCAGGTTGCTACGGACGCGGCAATACCAAATATGGCTACTTTTTGGGGGGGTTTTGTTTCAGTTTTACATAATACAACATTTTTGAAAAAAATGATTTTTTTAGTGTCTTCACATTCTGAAAGCCATATATTTTTTATTTTTTTTGGGCGACTGTCTTATGTAGGGGCTCATTTCTTGCGGGATGAGATGGCGGTTTGGGGTGCATTTTGGTCGCCTGCTATTACACTTTTTGTGATGTAAGGTGACAAAAATGGCTCTTGACACCGTATTTTTTTTTTTTTTTTTTTGTGTTCACCTGAGGGTTATGGTCATGTGTTATTTTTATAGAGCAGGTTGCGACGGACGCGCCGATACCAAATATGTATACTTTTTATTTATTTATTTAAGTTTTACACAATATTATCATTTTTTAAAACAAAACAAATCATGTTTTAGTGTTTCCATAGTCTGAGAGCCCTATTTATTTTTTTTTTGGGGGTGATTGTCCTATGTGGGGTATCATTTTTTGCGGGATGAGATGACGGTTTGATTGGCACTATTTTTGGGTGCATATAACTTTTTGATCGCTTGCTATTACAGTTTGAGATGTGAGGTGACAAAAATATTTTTTTTTTACATTGTTTTTATTTTATTTTTTTAACAGTATTTACCTAAGGGGTTTGATAATGTGATATTTTTATACAGCAGGTTTTTACGGACGCGGCGATACATAATATGTATAATTATTATTTATTTATTTTACTTTAACACAATAATAGCATTTTAGAAAAAAAAAATTATGTTTTAGTGTCTCCATAGTCTGAGAGCCATATTTTTTTATTTTTTTGGGCGATTGTCCTATATAAGGACTCATTTTTTGCGGGATGAGATGGCGGTTTTATTGGTACTATTTTGGGAGGCATACACCTTTTTGATCACTTGGTATTACACTTTTTGTGATGCAAGGTGACAAAAAATGGCTTTTTTACACCATTTTTTTGTGTTTTTTTTACGCTATTTGCGTGAGGGGTTAGGTCACATGATATTTTTATACAGGAGATTTTTACGGACGCGGCGATACCTAATATGTGTAGTTTATTTGTTTTTTTTAATTTTTATTCAGTGATATGTATTTTTCTTATCTTTACTTTTTTTTCACTTTTTTGACATTTTTTGACCCAGACCCACTTGGTTCTTGTACATCCAGTGGATCTGGTGTCTATATAATACAGAACAGTACACTATATAGTGTACTGCACTGTATTTTTTTACTTTTCACAGTCTGGTCAGACTTCTGCCTTTAGCAGAAGTCTGACCAGAGTTACTATACCATGGCAAGCAGGACGCTTCTGAAAGCGTCCTGCTGCCATGGTAACCATCACCTGCTGCCATTACAGAGCAGCGGGTGATGGGAAGAGAGGTGAGCTCCCTCCCTCTACCATCCTATCCCGTCGGGGGGCTGCAAAGGTACGGCAGCCCCCCGATGGGAGAGGGAGGGAGCTCCCTGAATGTTAACACCTTCTATACCGCAGTCCGTACAGACCACGGTATAGAAGGGGTTAAACTGCTGACATCTGCAGCACAGATGTCAGCAGTTTATAGCAGGGGGTCAGCAATGTGCGGACCCCCTGCTATACCCACTAGACACCAGGGAAATGGATTGAAAGGAGGCGGGCGGGGGATCGTAATTGCCTCCCGCGCCGCCCACCCGCAATTCCCCCCCCCCCTGCACCGCCCGGGGGGACACTAAGATGGCGGGGTGCAGGGGGGGGGTTAAAAATTACACTTCGGGGCAGATTTTAGTCTCTGATCCCGCGGTCACAGACCGCGGGATCAGAGACTACAGATAGCGCAGCAAACCGCAGGTCTGAATTGACCTGCGGTTTGTTGCGATCGCCGACACGGGGGGGTCACAGGACCCCCCTCGGCATTGTCACAGGATGCCTGCTGAATGATTTCAGCAGGCATCCTGTTCCGATCACCACCCGCAGCGCTGTGGTGATCGGAACTTCTCAGGACGTACATGTACGCCCTGAGTCCTTAAGTACTAGGACGCTAGGGCGTACATGTACGCCCTGCGTCCTTAAGAGGTTAAGTCCACAGATTTTCTACTGGATTGAGATCTGGGCTTTGACTAGGCCATCCCAATACATTTACATGTTTCCCCTTAAACCACTCAAGTGTTGCTTTAGCAGTGTGTTTGGGGTCATTGTCCTGCTGGAAGGTGAACCTCCATTCTAGCCTCAAATCACGCACAGATTGGTACAGGTTTTGCTCAAGAATATCTGTGTATTTAGCACCATCCATCTTTCCCTCAACTCTAACCAGGTTCCCAGTCCGGGCTGCTGAAAAACATCCCCAGAGCATGATGCTGCCACCACCATGTTTCAATGTGGGGATGGTGTTCTTTGGGTGATGTGATGGGTTTAAGCCAGACATAGCATTTCCTTTCATCGCCGAAAAGTTCAATTTTAGCCTAATCAGACCAAAGCATGTTCCTCCATACATTTTAGGAGCCTCCCGCATGCCTTTTTGCAAACTCACAACATGCCTTTTTGTTTTTAGCTGAAAGTAATGACTTTCTTCTGGTCACTCTGTCATAAAGCCCAACTCTATAGAGCATACGGCTTATTGTCGTCCTATGTACAGATACTCCAGTCTCTGCTGTGGAACTCTGCAGCTCCTCCAGGGTTACCTTAGGTCTCTGTGCTGCCACTCTGATTAATGTCCTCCTTGCCCGGTCCGTGAGTTTTGGTGGGCGGCCTTCTCTTGGCAGGTTTGCTGTTGTGCCAGGTTCTTTCCATTTGGTTATGATAGATTTGATGGTGCTCCTGGGGATCATCAAAGATTTGGATATTTTTTTTTTATAACCTAACCTTGACTTGTACGTCTCAACAACATTGTCACTTACTTGTTTGGAGAGTTGCTTGGTCTTCATGGCAGTATTTGGTTAGTGATGCCTCTTGCTTAGGTGTTACAGCCTCTGGGCCTTACAAAAAAGGTGTGTGTATGTAATGACAGATCATGTGACACTTAGATTGCACACAGGTGGACATCATTTCACTAATTATGTGACTTCTGAAGGTAACTGGTTGCACCAAAGCTTTTTATGGGCTTCCTAACAAAGGGGGTGAATACATACGCACATGCCAACTTTCTGTTTCTAAACAATAGTTTTATTGATATATTTTTCTCATTTCACTTCACCAACTTAGACTATTGTGTTCTGATCCATCACATAAAATTCAGATTAACAAAAACATTGAACTTAAGGCTGTAATGTAACACGAAAAAAGTCAAGGGGGGGGTGAATACTTTTGCAAGGCACTGTATTTATTTATTTTATGCACTTATATAGCGCTACTATATTGCGCAGCGCTTTACAGACATTAGCATCACTCTGTCCCCAATGGGACTCACAATCTAAGTTCCCCATCAGTATTTCATGTGTCTGTGTATACTTGTATGTATATGTGCATATATCTAAATATGTATGTTTATATATGTGTGTATGCGTAGGGATCGTGTACTTGCGGTGAGGTCGGCAATAACAGACTCTTGGGAGTTAAGTCCAAATAGTGCTTTATTTTTCACTCAGCACAATACAGAGTTTCCAAGTTAACAGTCACTTGGATGTAGCACTTAAATCATTAATAAACACCTGCCGGTCTGGGCTCTAACTAAAACAGAGAATGTCCCTTTAACCTACACTTTCAGCATGTCAGGGGGATCTGGCTTTGCACAGCCAGGCCTCCATTTATTTCCCAGTAATGATCCCAGTAGCAACACCTGGGATCTCCTCAGGCTAGGGGGAATAGCTATGCTGGAATAAGGGTGTGGGCTGGTAGGTCCCTCTACCAAACGTACCTAGTAGTCCAGAAAAATCTAGCCCAGAACAGTCTTAAATTAGGCTACTTTCACACTAGCATTTTTTGCGGATCCGTCATGGATCTGCAAAAACGCTTCCTTTACCATAATACAACCCCATGCATCCGTCAAGAACGGATCTGGTTGTATTATGTCTTCAATAGCCATGATGGACCCGTCTTGAACACTATTGAAAGTCAATGGCAGACGGATCCGTTTTCTATTGTGCCAGATTGTGTCAGTGAAAATGGATCCGTCCCCATTGACTTACATTGTGTGCCAGGAAGGATCCGTTTGGCTCCGCTTCATCAGGCGGTCAGAAAAATGCTGCAGGCAGCGTTTTGATGTCCGCCTCCAGAGCGGAATGGTGACTGAACGGAGGCAAACTGAGGCATTCTGAGCGGATCCTTTTCCATTCAGAATTCATTGGGGCAAAACAGATCCGTTTTGGACCGCTTGTGATAGCCCTGAACGGATCTCACAAACAGAAAGACAAGGCGCTAGTATAAAAGTAGCCTAAGGGTCCTTTCACACTGGCGTTTTTGTTTTCCGGCATAGAGTTCCGTCCTCGGCGCTCTATGCCGGAAAAATCCTGATCAGGATCATCCCCATGCATTCTGAATGGAGAGAAATCCGTTCAGGATGCATCAGGACCGGAACGTTTTTTGGACGCAGCAAATCCCGCAGCATGCTGCTCTTTTAGTTCCGTCCAAAAATCCGGAATACTTGCCACAAGGCCGGATCCGGAATTAATGCCCATTGAAAGGCATTAATCCGGATCCGGCCTTAAGCTAAACGTCGTTTCGGCGCATCGCCGGATCCGACGTTTAGCTTTTTCTCAATGGTTACCATGGCAGCCAGGACGCTAAAGTCCTGGTTGCCATGGTAAATGTAGTGGGGAGCGGGGAGCAGTATACTTACCATCCGTGCGGTTCCCGGGCGCTCAGAGTGACGTCAGGCGCCCTACACGCATGGATCACGTGATCGCATGGATCACGTGATCCATGCGCATGGGGCACTCTGACGTCATTCTGGAGCGCCCCGGGAGCCGCACGGACTGTAAGTATACCGCTCCCCCGCTCCCCACTACTACTATGGCAACCAGGACTTTAATAGCGTCCTGGCTGCCATAGTAACCTGAAAGCATTTCGAAGACTGATCAGGATCCTGATCAGTCTTTTAATGCTTTCAGGCGACTTGCATTCTGACGGATCCGGCGGGACGGAAGTGCCTGCCGGATGCTCAGAACGCAAGTGTGAAAGGACCCTAACCTGTCTCAGCAAACTACACTTTGCTGCGACAGCAAAGCTTTTAGGATTCCCTTTTACCTCACCCAGCTGAGCATTCTGGTTGAGATATACACCCCTTCAGATTCTTTATCACACACTTTTTTATAGTGCATATATGTCTAGTGTCTGTATAAGTGTAAAGATATATATATATATATATATATATATATATATATAGTGACACAGTGAGAGGTTTGGTGGTAAAAAACAGGTATTTTCCTCTCAGCCTTTGCTGCTGGGTTGATTGCAGCCAGGTGAGGGCAAATACTGGACCGGATTTTAGGTGCCGGTCCGGGTTTTTTGGGTTAATACCTAGCTGCCTTTAAAAGACAGCTGGGTTTATGCAAAGCTCTCTCTCTCTGTGTTTGGGATCTGAGCCCTGTGCTGGGCTGAAAAGCTGAGACCTGTGTTTCAGGAGAGCAGGCCATGTAAAGACGGTCAGTGGACTTTTTGTGTTGCCGAGCATTCAGCCAGGTGTGAACTGACACCTAGGATTTGAGGTGATTTAACCTGGAAACTGCTGGTGTTCTGTGGAGCTCTCAGGGCTGGAAGCAAGAGCTGGCAAAGAGGCGTGCAGTCTGCCTGGAACCCTGAGGTTGGACTTTCCTGCGGCTGGGCTGACAGCCAGGTGTGAACACGCACCTAAACCACACAGGTGATTTTATCCCGTCTTGGACTTTTGTTTTGCCTCAAGTTTTTGCTGTGTGTGAAGTAACACTAAGTGACTGTTTGGAGTTTTTTTTATGCAAGTGTGAAATAAAACACTGTTTGCTGCACTACCTAGACTCCCTTTGCCTCTATACTGCACCCGCTCCACTGTCTACCAGAGCAACTCCCCACAAAATATATATATATATATATATATATATATATATATATACATAGATATACTGTGTGTGTATACACACTACTTAGAAAAAGTTAGGGATATTTGGCTTTCAGATCAAATTTATGGAAAACGTAAAAAGTTCACACTACAGTGATATCATATCATGAAAGTAGGACATTTAAGTAGAAGTGTGCAATGGTGATTTCCTTATTTCAAACACTGCAATGAAACAAAAGCCAACAGTGGTGGGTATAACAATTGCTAATGTTTTAATAACTTGTCATGTGGCCTTGGGCATCAATTGAAGCTTGACAACAACATTTCATGCGGTTAACAAGTCGACTTATTGTCTGCTGAGGCATGGCATCCCATTCTTCTTGAAGAGCGGCCCTCAGGTCATTGAGTTTCTGGGGTTGGGTACAGAGTTACAAGCCTCTTCACAGCGACTCAGCTGATTCTGTCAGTCTCAGCTGTAGTCTATCTGCTTGAGCAGCACCAACTCAGTCTCTAAAAAACTCCAGTACAGCAAGACACACCCCACACCCATCCTCAGCAGGCTGGGTTCTTCAAAGGCCCAACTCCACCAAAAACCTGGGCTGGCCGTGGGGAACAGGCACCCACCCTGCTCTTTACCTGTTCCTAGTAAGAACCGGCCCAGACACGCTGCACCAGCAGCATTCGCCGCTGTAACCGCAATCATCCGGTTCTTACTCCACAGAGGCCAGAACCTCTGATGGCACGTATCGTCCATCCATTATTATCCCAGGGACTCTCCTACAATATATATATACCCGTGGCCTCTCTCTTTTAATTTTTCTTTTTCTCTCCACATTTGGCATCAGCACATGCTCCTCATGTCCTTTCTTGGACTGCTGCAACTCTCGACTGAACTGTTCCCCACTTCGGCAGACTCTTCTTCAGCCTTATCTTTGGTCTTGGGAACATCCGAGGATTTCTCCAACTCATCAGCCTCAGCTTCTTCAGCCTTTGAGTCTCTTTTGGAGTCTTCAGTCACTTTGATAGCCTTTTCATCCTTCTCGGACACGGCATCATGTACTTGCATTCTTAGCTCCTCCTCTTTCTCATCAAGGTTAGAGGCACCGGGGACATCAAGGTCTTCACCAAACTCGTCGTCTTCTGGCAATCCCTGCAGAGGTTCACTCAGGATATGGTTCTCCTTTCGGGCAGGATTCAGGAGAGCCAGCCCATCGGAGTAGACAGGACCCTCATACTGGTCGTCGGTCCCCCGTATTTCTTCCCCAGCAGACTGCTGGCTTTCTGGAAGGCATTGACAGCAGAGGGAATGTCTTTCATGACCAGGTCCTGGCCACACACTGCCATGAGTCTCTGGGCTTCTGCATCCACCTCAGCACCATCATCTGGTTCAGCAGATACATCTTCCATCTTCTTCTCTGCCTCGGCTGGCACCACAGCGCCACCACCTCCAGACCCATTCTTCTTGGCATCTTTAGAGGATCTTCCTCTTCAGGTATCTCATTTTCTTCCACACTTGGGCCTCTCCAACTCATAGACTTCATCTTTTGAGCTCCTGAGATCTTCCATCTCTGCTCTGAGTTTCAGCCTCTCCAATTCATCTTGCTCCTTAAGTGCTTTTTCAAGGGCTCTAGCCAAGGAGAGGGCCTTGGTCTTCTTAGTTTTTCGCACCAGCTTGTTAGCAGCGCCCCACTCTTGGGCCTTCTGTTCCAGCTGCTGTTCACTCTGTTCTGGTGTAACAGCAGTTGTAGGAGTACGACCATTCATCCTTAGACACTCTTCAAGCCCATTGTTGATGTCTACTATAGACTTTTGTGTCTTTCTGGAGCCTTTTCCCTTCCCCAGGACACCAGGCAGTAGACCCTCCAGTTCACTTATCTTTTCCGGGGTCTCCTCTTTTGACCCTTTTGCAGCCTTCTTCGGTGACTCTGTGACGACAGCTAGTCCCTTCTCTATTGTATCTAGGGACCATGTGGCGAGAGTGAGGTCAGCCTCCTGTTTGCAGCTGTACTGTCCTGTCAGGTCATCTAAGACTGTCTGGATATGAGCTTCAGACACTAGGCTGACGTCACCCGACTGAACTCTCGTCCTGACAGATATAACTGTCATCTGGTCGCTACTAGTAACCACTTTAGTTTGGCAAGACCTCGACATGGAAGCCTCTCTCTCTGAGTTGCTATCGGTCACAGAACATGCGTTTTATATATCGCTCGTGTCATTGTCAATCCTGTCCTCTAGGGGCACCGATGAGCTAATCCCCACCTGGGACATTTAATTAATCATAGAAACCTGTGAAGACTGCATATCCACTTCTAGTACGTGTGGTACACCCTCTAGGACTGCCCCATGTCCTTGCACATTTTTCACAGTGTTCACATAATTGTCCTGGACATTCACCATTCTACCTCTTACCCAGGCTAGCATGGGATCTCTGATTTTCGCCATCCCAAATCTAGCCTTGGTCACAGGCACTTTAGACAACACATTGAGCTTCTCCCCTGCAGATTCCTGCGAGGGAGCAACTGCAACAGGCTTACCCGCCTGTTCAGACACAGCAGTTTTGCCAATGTCACACATTTCCGAGACAGTTCCTCGCCTTGGCAATTTATCGCTCACCAGTCCAGCATGTATCAACTGCCGCCGGCTCACCATCACTGGGTCTGCCACATAATTAATAACAGGAACAGTCTTACCCTTTGTTGTCACAGGTTCGGCAGTCTCGGGAGACGAGGCATCCCACGGACATCTCTACCGAGATCATCCTCCAAAACCCAGCTTTTGGAGACCTTCCCTTGATTCCTGGTACCATGATCACCTGCAGACTCCTTA
The DNA here is from genome assembly GCA_033119425.1 of Bufotes viridis. Classification (NCBI taxonomy): domain Eukaryota; kingdom Metazoa; phylum Chordata; class Amphibia; order Anura; family Bufonidae; genus Bufotes; species Bufotes viridis. The sequence continues at coordinate 332,922,149 of CM065589.1, read as the reverse complement.
CTCCAACAGTTGCTACTGGAAACAACTTGGCCTGTAGTTAAGACTTTTCCTGGACAGACATTCCAGCCGCACCCTTTAGAATCTTGCGCACAGTCGCAAGGAGTATAGGAACTCCTGAAAATCGCTCGCCATCTCTTTATCTTCCGATGGTTGCCCTTGGCAACGACATATCTTGGCTTGTCCTCTGGAACTCCCGGCACACCACCGACCTCTGGTACTTTTGCACAGTGACCATACAGCGTTGAGGACCCTCTCCTCAGGGCCAGCTGCAGCTGCGCCTCCAGAGCCTCTCGCTCTGCGTCAAATCTCGCCATTTCACTTGGACCATAAACCAGCTCCTTGGCCAGGTTTTCTCGACGCTTTATATCCCAGGTCCGTCAGACGTATTCTTCTCCAAGACCCATGGCAGCAGATTTGTCAGAAAACACAGTTCACTTCAGAGACCACACCTGAAAAAAACTTTTCCACCCAGACAGTCTCTTTACAGGGTTTCTGGCCCTTTAACCCCTTAAGGACACAGCCCTATTTCACCTTAAGGACCAGGCCATTTTTCAAAATCTGACCAGTGTCACTTTATGTGGTGATAACTTTAAAACAATTTTACTTACCCAGGCCGTTCTGAGATTGTTTCTCGTCACATATTGTACTTCATGACACTGCTAAAATGGGGTCAAAAAAGTAAATTTTTTGCATAATAAAAACCAAATTTAAACCATCAAAAAGTGTGGTGATAAGAAAGCAGGATGCGCTCATACCCATATGCAGTTGTGCATTTCTGTAGGGGAGCACATCCTGCACTTATAGTCCGTTGCTAATGGCAATCACCAGCAAAAAATGCATACAATGGATGATGCCAGCAACGGACTACAAGTACCACAATGGACATCCTACATAAGGTGAAATTTATGTGGATGTGGCAAGAATTCAGAACAAACACAGAACCAGAGATAGGTGCACGCTGCCGTCGCACTAAACCCTCACACTGATGTTAAAAATTGAGAGTTAGTTCGACATATCCTACTAGGAGGACGTGTCTTAAGCCTCGGGCACCAGCGTCAAGGTCTCTCAAGTAGCCCGTGGGCCTAACACTCACCTACCTGCGCCATATGGGCGATATCAGGGGCCAGTGGGCAATTACAGGAGCATTAGGACGACTCACAAACATCTCCTCTGTTACCTCCAGCATGTGGCCATGCTTGCAATGGGAGGTGGGAGGTGTCTATGAGCCCTACCCAAGACTGACTGATATAGCCCAAGGCCAAACAGGTGCACCCAAATGTGACCTGAAGATGAAAAACAGGCACATTTGAAATGGAGTTTATACACCTCCATACATATATATATAAACCATCAAAAAGTGTGGTGATAAGAAAGCAGGATGCGCTCATACCCATATGCAGTTGTGCATTTCTGTAGGGAGCACATCCTGCACTTATAGTCCGTTGCTAATGGCAATCACCAGCAAAAAATGCATACAATGGATGATGCCAGCAACGGACTACAAGTACCACAATGGACATCCTACATAAGGTGAAATTTATGTGGATGTGGCAGAATTCAGAACAAACACAGAACCAGAGATAGGTGCAGCTGCCGTCGCACTAAACCCTCACACTGATGTTAAAAATTGAGAGTTAGTTCGACATATCCTACTAGGAGGACGTGTCTTAAGCCTCGGGCACCAGCGTCAAGGTCTCTCAAGTAGCCCGTGGGCCCTAACACTCACCTACCTGCGCCATATGGGCGATATCAGGGGCCCATATGGCCCTCCTAGTAGGATATGTCGAACTAACTCTCAATTTTTAACATCAGTGTGAGGGTTTAGTGCGACGGCAGCGTGCACCTATCTCTGGTTCTGTGTTTGTTCTGAATTCTTGCCACATCCACATAAATTTCACCTTATGTAGGATGTCCATTGTGGTACTTGTAGTCCGTTGCTGGCATCATCCATTGTATGCATTTTTTGCTGGTGATTGCCATTAGCAACGGACTATAAGTGCAGGATGTGCTCCCCTACAGAAATGCACAACTGCATATGGGTATGAGCGCATCCTGCTTTCTTATCACCACACTTTTTGATGGTTTATATATATATGTATGGAGGTGTATAAACTCCATTTCAAATGTGCCTGTTTTTCATCTTCAGGTCACATTTGGGTGCACCTGTTTGGCCTTGGGCTATATCAGTCAGTCTTGGGTAGGGCTCATAGACACCTCCCACCTCCCATTGCAAGCATGGCCACATGCTGGAGGTAACAGAGGAGATGTTTGTGAGTCGTCCTAATGCTCCTGTAATTGCCCACTGGCCCCTGATATCGCCCATATGGCGCAGGTAGGTGAGTGTTAGGGCCCACGGGCTACTTGAGAGACCTTGACGCTGGTGCCCGAGGCTTAAGACACGTCCTCCTAGTAGGATATGTCGAACTAACTCTCAATTTTTAACATCAGTGTGAGGGTTTAGTGCGACGGCAGCGTGCACCTATCTCTGGTTCTGTGTTTATAATAAAAAACCAAATTTACCAAAAGTTTCAGTTTTTCTACTTCTCTATTAGATAGTAATACCCCCAAAAATAGTTATTACTTTACATTCCCCATATGTCTACTTCATGTTTCAGTCCAGGTTTGAAGTAACTTTGTGGGGCTTACATAATACAAACCACCCAAAAATGACCCCATTTTAGAAACTACACCCCTCAAGGTATTCAAAACTGATTTTACAAACTTTGTTAACCCTTTAGGTGATCCACAAGAGTTCATGGAAAATGTAGAAGAAATTTGAGAATTTCGATTTTTTTGGGAAAATTTTCTATAATAATTAATTTTTTCCAGTAATAAAGTAAGGGTTAACTGCCAAACAAATCTCAATGTTGGTTGCCCTGATTCTCTAGTTTACAGAAACACCCCATATGGGGTCCTAAACTACTGTTTAGCCAAACGGGAGGACATAGAAGGAGGGGAACACCATATGGGTTTTGAATGGCAGATTTTGCTGGACTGTTTTTTTTTTACACCATGTCCTATTGCAAGCCCCCCTGATGCACCCTAGCATAGAAATTCCAAAAAAGTGACTCCATCTAAGAAAGTACACCCCTCAAGGTATTCAAAGCTGGGTTTACAAATGTTGTTAACCCTTTAGGTGTTCCACAAGAGTTCATGGAAGATGGAGAAACAATTTTAGAATTTCAATTTTTTGGAAAATTTTCCATTTTACACCATTTTTCCAGTAATAAAGTAAGGGTTAACTGCCAAACAAAACTCAATATGGGTTGCCCTGATTCTTTCGTTTACATAAACACCCCATTTGTGGTCCTAAACTACTGTTTGGCCAAACGGGAGGACATAGAAGGAGGGGAACGTAATATGGGTTTTAAATGGCAGATTTTGCAGGACTGTTTTTTTTTTTATACCATGTCCTATTTCAAGCCCCCTGATGCACCCAAGAATAGAAATCCCCAAAAAGTGACTCCATCTAAGAAAGTACACCCCTCAAGGTATTCAAAACTGGGTTTACAGACGTTGTTAACCCTTTAGGTGTTCCACAAGAGTTCATGAAAGATGGAGAAACAATTTTGGAATTTCGATTTTTTTTGGGGAAAATTTTCCATTTTAACCCTTACTTTATTACTGGAAAAAATGGGTTAACAGCCAAACAAAACTCAATATGGAAAATAAATGTGGAGCCCCAGTTATGGGTCTACAACACAATGAAAGCCAGATATCCCTCAAAGGAAGGTTTGGTGATCTCTGTAATGGAGACACCCCTTCGCTTGGTTTTCCTTCCTTTGAGGGATATCTGGCTTTCATTGTGTTGTAGACCCATAACTGGGGCTCCACATTTATTTTGCATATTCCTGTTTCCCAGGGAACTTTGCACTTCGGATTGCTGTGTTGAGACTCTTAAGTGAGGCTCCGCGGTGTTTTTGTAGCTGGTCTCCCTGAGATCAGCTATTGTTGTGTTTGAAAACTCAATATGGGTTGCCCTGATTCTGTACTTTGCAGAAACAACCCATATGTGGTCGTAAACTACTGTTAGGCCAAACGGCAGGACATAGAAGAAGGAGAACACCAAGTGGTTTTTGGAAGGCAGATTTTGCTGGACTGGTTAATTTACACCATGTACCCTTTCAAGCCCCCTGCTGCACCCTTAAGTAGAAACTCCATAAAAGTGACCCCATCTAGGAAACTACGGGATAAGGTGGTTGTTGTTTTGGGACTATTTTAAGGTAAATATGATTTTTAGTTGCTCTATATTACACTTTTTTGAGGCAAGCGAACAAAAATTTAAATTCTAAAATTGTTTCTACATTTGCCATTAAGTTTTGTGGAACACCTAAAGGGTTAACAAAGTTTGTAAAATGATTTTTGAATACCTTGAGGGATGTAGTTTCTTAGATGGGGTCACTTTTTTGGAGTTTCTAGTCTAGGCTACATCAGGGGGCTTCTAATGGGACATGGTGTAAATAAACCAGTCCATCAAAATCTGCCTTCCAGAAACCATATGGCGTTCCCTTCGTTCTATGCCCTGCCGTGTGGCTATATAGACATTTACGACCACATATGGGGTGCTTCTGCAAACTACAGAATCAGGGCAATAAATAGTTAGTTTTGTTTGACTGTTAACCCTTGCTTTATTACCGGAAAATATGGATTTAAATGGAAATTTTGCCAAAAAATGGGTGTTTTGGCATTGTTTTTTTTTTTTAACGCTGTTCATCCGAGGGGTTGGGTCAAATGTTATTTTTATAGGGCAGATTATGACGGACGCGCCAATACCTAATATGTCTACTTTTTTTGATTTATTTAGATTTTACACTATATTATCATTTTAGGAACAAAAAATGAATAAATTTTACTATCTCCATAGCCTGGGAGCTACAGTTTTTTTTTTTTTTTTTTGTTTGGCGGCTATCTAATATAGGGGCTTATTTTTTGCGGGATGAGATGGTGGTTTTATTGGCACTATTTGGGGGTGCATATGACTTTTTGATCGCTCGCTATTACACTTTTTGTAGTGTTAGGTGACATAATTGGCTTTTTTTAACATGGTTTTTATTTTTATTTTTAACGCCGTTCATCCGAGGGGTTGGGTCAAATGTTATTTTTATAGGGCAGATTATGACGGATGCGCCAATACCTAATATGTCTACTTTTTTGATTTATTTAGATTTTACACTATATTATCATTTTAGGAACAAAAATTAATAATTTTACTATCTCCATAGCCTGGGAGCTACAGTTTTTTTTTTTGTTGGTCAACTATCTAATGTAGGGGCTGATGTTTTGCGGGATGAGATGGCGGTTTTATTGGCACTATTTGGGGGTGCATATGACTTTTTGATCGCTCGCTATTACACTTTTTGTGATGTTAGGTGACAATAGAAATGGCTTTTTTGACCTAGTTTTTATTTTATTTTTTTGAAGTCGTTTATCCGAGGGGCTAGTTTATGGGGTATTTTTATACAGCAGATTTTTACGGACGCAGCGATGCCCAATATGTATGGCTCTCAGACTTAGGAGACACTAAAACAGGCATCCTCAAACTGAGGCCCTCCAGATGTTGTAAAACTAGAATTCCCACCATGCCCTGCTGATAGCTGTAGCTGGGCATGCTGGGAGTTGTAGTTTTACAACATCTGGAAGGCCGCAGTTTGAGGATGCCTGCACTAAAACTAATATCATTTTTGGAAGAAAAATTGTTTCCGTGTCTCCAAAGTCTGAGAGCCATAGTTTTTATATATATTTTCTAGGGGACTGTCGGGAATTATAAAAATTTAGAACTCCATGGAAGTGTGATACTTCCTGAAGCAACCGATAACGCAGAGGCCCGGATGATCGGGGCACGTGTCACATTGAGTGGTGGTGTCCTTCCGTATCCCCCTTCTGTGACACACTCTGCATCTTTTTGGGTTCGTCCCTTCTTTCCAGTATAGGGGACCACACCTGGAAAATGTTGGCCAGGGACGATCCGGGCCCCTCCAATTCCGAGGTACTCCGACCTGCTCTTTCCGGTCTGAAAAAATCAGGTCCTTGAGGACTGCCTCATAGAATTGGAGGAACGTCCCTGTGCTGCCAGCGCATCGGGATAGTACAAAAGTGTTGTACATGGCAACCTGCACCATGTAGACCGCAACCTTTTTGTACCATGCCCGGGTTTTCCGCATGGCATTATATGGTTGGAGGACTTGATGAGATAGATCAACTCCACCCATATATCGATTGTAGTCGACGATGCAATCGGGCTTAAGGACCGTTGCCGTGTTACCTCGAACAGAGACGGGGGTGGTGCTGTTACTGTGGATTGTGGACAGCATAAGGACATCCCTCTTGTCCTTATACCTGACAAGCAACAGGTTTCCACTGGTAAGGGCACGGGTCTCACCCCTGGGGATAGGTACCTGGAGGGGGTGGGTAGGGAGGCCGCGATGATTTTTCCGCACGGTCCCACAAGCGAACGTGGATCTGGCGTAGAGGGCCTGATACAAGGGAATACTAGTGTAAAAGTTATACACGTACAAGTGGTAACCCTTATCTAGTAGTGGGTACATAAGGTCCCACACGAGTTTCCCGCTAACCCCCAGAGTGGGGGGACATTCTGGGGGTTCAATACGGGAATCTCGCCCCTCGTACACATGAAATTTGTAAGTGTACCCTGAGGTACTCTCACAAATTTTGTACATTTTCACGCCATACCTCGCTCGCTTAGAAGGAATGTATTGGCGGAAACTGAGTTTCCCCTTGAAAGCAATGAGAGACTCATCAACCGCGACCTCCCTTCCAAGTACGTAGGCCTGCGCAAATTTGGCCCCGAAATGATCGATGACCGGCCGTATCTTATACAGACGGTCATAGGCAGGATCACTGCGGGGGGGGACATGCTGCATTATTTGCATAATGCAGGCATTTCCGGATGGCCTCAAACCTTGAGCGCGTCATGGCCATACTGTACAGTGGGGTCTGGTAGAGGACGTCCCCACTCCAGTATTGCCTGACGCTCGGTTTTTGCACTAGACCCATATGCAGCACAAGGCCCCAAAACGTCCTCATCTTGGCTGCACTGACCGGGGTCCAGCCACCTGGTCTAGCCAAAAAGGAGCCCGGGTGCTGAGAAACGAACTGTTGGGGGTACAGGTTCGTCTGCTCCACCATCAGATTCACCAATGGTTCACTGAAAAAAAAAACTAAAAAAGTCTATTTCAGTGAACCCCACTGTGTGAATCTGGATTCCAGGATTGCCAACAAAATCTGGAATCGCAGGCTCGTAGTCCACTGGGGGACACCAGCGAAGTTCACCGGTAGGGGGCTCCGGTGCGCTTATTTAGTGGGTCGGGAAACCAGTACGAGCCCCAGGGCTGCTCGTACTGGTGTGGGCCACAGGGTCCCTAGCATGTGGGGCCCCTGGCTCCACCACCTTGGGGGCTCATCGTCATCAGATGATGAGGAGGATGCGGGTGAAAGGAGGAACGTGGGGTCATCCTCATCCTCACTGGGGCTCTCGGAGTCGGAGAGCATATGGGCGTATGCCTCCTCCACCGAGAACGTCTGGCGGGCCATGGGTATGTGTGTGTGCGTGTGTATATAACTTTATTGTATGTGCGCGTGTGTGGGGGCACGGGTGTTCACGTACTCTAAAAAGAATAAAAAAATTGACAAGTGTAAAAAAAAAAAAGTTCTAACTCGCTGATCAGCGGTGGGAAGAGCGATGCGCAAACAGTGGCCGGACACTAAGAGTGCCAGCCACAGTAAGCGCATGCAAAAAAAGAAAACCAAAAGAAAAAAAAATGAACCACCCAAAAATGGGGGGGCGGGGGGCAAGTAGCAGCACCCCTGGGTGGGTCTAGGGTCTCACAGCTAGGTGCTGTGGACCCCAACCACCAGATTGTGGTGCTGCACACAAACAGTTATATTTAAAAAAAAAAATTTCCTAAACTATTCTGTCCCTTCTATCCCTGCCTAAATCGCGCCTCTCCCTCACTGACCCTGACCTGCCTTGAGGGTGATGGGTGCAGATTGGTGATGGGGGGGGGGGTCACAATGGCTCTCCGGACGTCCTCGCAGCAGGAGCAGGAAGAGGAGGGGAGAGAGGAGCGCCGGGAGTTGAATCTCCCGCCTCTCTCCCCGCACGAATCAGCACCAAGGACAGCACCGCCGCCCCCCGATGCTCGGATTGTGATTGGTGGTTTTCTGCGATGGCCGATACAGGGGGTCACATGACCCCTCTCGGCGTTGTGACAGGATGCCTGCTGAATGATTTCAGCAGGCATCCTGTCCCCATTAACCCCTGCAGCGCCGCGATCTTAGTTTATTCACATGATGTACTGGTACGTCATGTGTCCTTAAGGATTCAGGAAACATGCCGTACCAGTACGTCATGTGTCCTGAAGGGGTTAAATTCACTGCCCAGAAAATCCTTTGCAATACAGCAGCAACTGCTCTTTCTGCCTTGTCGTTGCCTCCAGCAACACTTTGTCTTTTTCCCGCAGGGACGACTGCCCACATCCGACACCATATGTAAGGGATTAGCTCTGGTCTCGGGGATCATTCACACACAGATAGTCGTCCACCGCAGCTTTAGGGGCCAAACATTGCTTTATTGTCAGCATCAACATAAATAAATCAAAACAAGCACCTGCCCGGCGGGGCTCTAACTAAACATATTGTATCCCTGACTCACCTAAGTCACTGTTCACACACACGGAACCCATGCGGCTTTCCCAGCCTAATGTCCATCAGCCTCCTGGCTGTTACCTCACTGGTGTCTTTTGGGGGGGTTGTGGTCTAGTCGTCTGCCCGACGCTGACCATGCGACCCTTATCCCTAAGCGTCGCGGGACCCCCAAACTTCAGGCTAATCCCAGCCTCGAGGTCTCTCAGCACTCCCAGCTCAGACCACACACAGAACCACTCCAGGCTTCTGTACCACACAAGACACACCCATCTCACTTTGAGGACAGCTTTATGCTCCGTTGATTGTGGCACCTGCTGCTGCCTCAAGCCTGCTCACTGATGGGAAAGAGGAATGGCAGGATTATCCATCTCTTTCCCATCAGCCTGTCACTGCCTCACAATATAAATATTTTTATATATATATATATATATATATATATGTGTGTTAAGGCCGATTTATTGGCCTGTATTTGTGGGAGGGGCGATGATGACTATATCTGGCCGGGCGTCCCCTCCCACAGTGAACGTCGTCTCCAGCGTATGGTGTGGGAGCTCTACTTACCGTCCTCAGGGAGCAACAAGGGTGCAGCGCTACACGGCAGTTCCAGGCTCTGACTGTCTACGGTCCAGATAAGTAGCTGCTTCATCCAGCAGCATCGTTGCTTTAAGTCCGGCCGGCGGTGTTCTCGGCTCCCCGGGTAAGGGGGAGCAGCACCGCACCGGAGCGGTCTACCAAGGAGACACACTCTTCTCCCCATGCGGCATGACACGTAGGGTGCAGGGCACAGCGTGTGCCCGCTCGATAAAGTATTGCACAGGCCGCTGTGCTATTAGACAGGCAGGGGGGGGAGGGGCGGACAAATTAGGCTTCAGCATGTTGTTTCTATCCAGGGGGTGCACCGATGAATTCACTCAGCAAGGGGGAGTAGTAAGGTTCAGGAAGAGTGTGTGTTTTAAAAAAAAAGAGGGTGTTATTAAATAAATGAAATGTCAGAGGAAAAATCAAAAAACATACATTTATTATAAGAAAGGGACATTGAGTCTAGTGTTCTAGTCAGGGTATGTCAGGCTTCTTAATATGGCTTTAGTGTGAGATTACCCTATGTGGAAAGCACGGCACATGAGTTGCTTACAGGGGTCACTCGACCATGTATTCAGCTCTGCTCTGCAGCTGGCTGTCATGTGTTTTCCTCATGCAGAGCTACTAGTGAGGTGGGGTGCATAGGATGCACGGCGTCTGTTTTAGTCAGTCTCTCTTCCCGCACTATTCAGGCATGCACTCACCTCTGCCCCTCGCTCTGATCTGCTGGCTGGGTTCCACAGACACGCATAGTTGTGGCTCTGGTGCCCTCTATGAGGCCACAGCTGGAAGTGCGGGGCAGAGTGTGAGTTCAGGCTCCAGTGTTAGTTTAAAAAAAAACACCATATATGTGTGTTTAGTTTATATGTATATGTGTGTGTGTGTAATATATATATATATATATATATATATATATATATATATATATATATATATATTTGTGGTCGGGGCTTAAACATGAAGGAATGACCCCTACCTACTGGATACCTAAACAGCGGTTAGAATTATGCCGGGACCGCGGCGCTGAAGGGACGCCTGAAGGGGGGGCATTCCCTGGTGTGAGATAGTGAAAGTAAGGGTGGGTACGCTGGAGACGACGTTCACTGTGGGAGGGGACGCCCGGCCAGATATAGCCATCATCGCCCCTCCCACAAATACAGACCAATAAATCGGCCTTAACAGTTGTGGTCGGGGCTTAAACATGAAGGAATGACCCCTACCTACTGGATACCTAAAAGCGGTTAGAATTATGCCGGAACCGCGGCGCTGAAGGGACGCCTGAAGGGGGCCAAAAAGGACAACAAACTCGATCAAAGAGCTTATTTACAACCTCCAATTGCGATTTGGCTACCAACGAGCGAGCTGCAGCCAGGGTAATTGGATCGGAAGTAGTGAAGCGTACCGAGGCATTGTGGTACCGTAGACGTCCGCTTCGGGAAACTTGTGAAAGAGAATTAGCTCGGGACAGGGCATCGGCTGCTATATTTTGGATTCGGGTACATGAACGTGTGTAATGAATTTTGTGTAGTAACGAGCGAAGCACCTGACGCCTAACAAAAGATATCAGTTGGACCAAGCTGTTAATCAAATATCCATGACCGTGACATTGACATAAACATACAACATGTAACCAGCCCATTCCCGACCCCCTGCATGCACAGTGTAACCAGCCCATTCCCGACCCCCTGCATGCACAGCCGCCATTATAGGATAAAGTTCAACCAACGCTGAAATCTGTGGAACCCAGGATCAACCAACCTCACTCGTTCACCCACCAGCTAGCCAGTGGGGGCCAAAAAAAAGGGGCAGCAAAACCTGAGTTTGACGTGGCCTCAGGAAACTAGGAGACTTACTGTATACCTCTGGAATAAAAGAGAAATACCATACCAATGCCTGAGAAAGTGGTCCCACATGGAAAGTCAGCAATCGCCTGAACATCAAGGCATATATAAACACTTGATCCTGGAGAGATAAACGCAAGAAACCTTTTAATCTTTACCAATGCCACTTACGTGGTATCATGGTGAACTGATGAAATAACGAGTCGAATACATATGCGTAAAAACATGCGTCAAGCGTAACCCTATTCGGAATCTGGCGCCGAATCCGCAGTGCGGACCAACATCCTAACAGTGCCTATATATATATATATATATATATATATATATATATCTTTATAGATACACAGACACACTATATATGCACAAATACTATCTATGGGCCAGATTTATCATTACACTTACATCTTACTCCACTTTTACATCTGCCCAAAGTCACTTTTAGTCAATCAGATTTATTAATGGTCCTTTAATACTGTGATAAATGTGGATTGACGGTAGCAGTTTATCTTTCAGTAAGCGGCTTTACAAAAGTCGCACGTCTTTACAGAAAAGTCGCATGTTCTATTAAAAAGTCGCATAAGATAAGCATGGTCCCCCCTGGAGTGAAATTGCGCATTTTTTTTGCGACTTTTTTGCAACTTTTTAAATGGTTGCAATAGTAAATCTGTCTTGAGATTCATTTACATAAGACAACACGCCCACTTTCACAAAACTGGAGAGCTTAGTGCAGAGCTTGAAAAAGTCGCAAAAAAATGCGCAATTTTACCAATTACGCATTTTTTTGCGACTTTTTCACTCCATTAAAGTGACTTTAGCTAATGATAAATCTGGCCCTATGTGTTTATATATATTTATACACACACACTGTATATATCGAAGACACACAATATATATCTACACAACCCCATTGTCAGAGGAGAAGTCTGTGATTGCGACCACCTGTTGAGAGATCCATCCCTTACAATTGGTGGAGGATGCCGTCAACAGCAGGTTGCTAAGGGAAAGTGTCCATTCTAAAAGGGCACAACGTTGTTGCTAGGGGTAACAGAAAGTTAAAAGGCAAAGTGTTGCTAGGGGCAACGGCATGGCAGAAAGAGCAGGTGCTGCCAAATGCTGCTAATCTGCACACTTCTGCTGTGTTGCAAGTAAACCTTGATGAAATTTAAAGGGCCAGAAGCCCAAGTTGCAGAAACTGTGTTGCTACAGGACTGTCTGTTGCTATGGGGTGGATGAAGGATCTCACCGAGCAGCTGATGCAGGAAATGGAGGAAGACCACCACAGATATGTCCTGGCAGCACCAACACCTCCCTAGAGAGCCAGGCTCGTGACTACTGTGGGTAAAAGAGTTCTGGCTGTTGGCGGTGTATGGAGGAGTGCATGGGGCAGCACGAACCTAAAGGCTGGGCATGGGTGAAAGACTGATTGTGTGTCCCAGGGGCAATCTGGTCCCAGAAAAGTCTCCCTGCCAAGGAGATCCGGGATGCTCCAGTGCTGGAGGTGCCATGACTGGGGACCGATGGTGGCCCATTGCCCTCTTACCGCAGACCCCAGGGAGTGTGGTGCTACACGGCAACAGTCGCTCTTTGCTGAACTTGTTTGTGCGGCTTCAGTGGGACAAGAGACTAAGCCACAGTTATGTTCTCTGGTGGTGAATGACTGCACCGTTAAGGCTCTTGTGGACTCTGGTAGTCTGGGTGGTGTGTGGCAGCTTGGTAGCTAGGGATTATGCGCTGGACATAGACAGGGATAGCATGGACTATCCTGTGGCTCTCACTGAGTGTGAGACTCCAGTGAGAACTGGGACTTATGAACTTGGTGTTGAAAAAAGGCTCATGCATGATGTAATGTTGTAATGCGTGATTTCCCCTTGTTCTGGGAGTTGTGAGGAAATGGAAACACTTCTGCAGCAAGTGACAAAACTCCTGCAGAACCTGTACCTATCCCTTTAAATGAAAATGTGGAGTTATGTGAAATATGTGATGATGATGACACCCCTTTCCTTTGCAGGTTGTGATCCGGGAAGAAGCTCCTCTTGCTGGTAAAGAAGTATGTGATTTAGTAATGCTGATTGATGTTGAGAGCACACAGCTGAGGGAACCCACTGTGATAAATGTGCAGGAAAGTGTGGCAGTGCTAGAGGGTGTACCACACGTACCAGGGGTGGATAAGCAGTCTACACAGTGTTCTATGGTTAGTGGGCTTGGGTGCAGGGTCGATGAAGGTGTTGTGACAATAAACGTGAACCAGGCACATAAAAGAGAGCCAGAGCAAGTTCAGGACGTCAACTCTTTCCAGGAAGCCAGCAGCCTTCTGGGGAAGAAATACGGGGAGACGGCCGACCAGTGTGCAGATGCCTTCTACTTCTATGGAATGGTTCTCCTGGAGCTTGTAAGAAAGAAAAACAATGTCCTGGGTGACCCTCTGGAGGAAATGCCAGAAGAGGATAACGAAGAGTTTGATAAGGAACCCAATATCCCCAGTGCCTCCAACCTTGTTGAGAAAGAAAGGAGGGAGTTGAGTGCAAGTATATAAAGCCATGTCCGAGAAGGATAAGAAGGCTAACAAAGAGAACGGAGACTCCAAAAAGACAAAGGCTGAAGAAGCTAAGGCCAATTAGTGGGAGAAAAAGAAGCAGAGGACTCTGAAGCTGCCGCCAAACCTGAGGAAACCACTGCTAAAGAGAAGGAATAACGTAGAAATAGAACTGATCATTACAGAACTAGCAAATCTGGAAACAGAAATGCTGAAAGAACTGTCAAAAAAGAAGTGGAGACAATTGAGGTCCCTGGAAGGGAAACTGCAAGACGCCAAGGAAGAAGTGAACCAGATGCATTTAAAAGAAGTGAGCGAGGGCAAGCATGCTCTGCTGAAGGAGGTCCGCAAAGGAGAAAGTGTCTGGACACGCCCATGGCTGGGGGCAACTGTTTAAATGGTTGCAATAGGATATATGGGGGGCAACTGGGGGCAAACAGTTCAGTCGAGAGCTGCAGCAGTCCAAGAAAGGGCATGAACATGTGCAAGAGCCAGAGAAGTTAAAGGGAGCCTGTTGTTTGGATAAAAATATCTTCTGAAAGAAGTTCCAGAAGTCAAGATCGAAAACAGGGTGATTTTGATTTAAATCAAACTGATTTAAATCACTATTTAAATCACAATTTAAAACACTAGTCAGTAAGGCTTGATTTGAATCATATTGTTCATCTACTGCCTAGATGAAGTACGTTAAAAACACTTTATTTAGTTTTTATTAAAAAAGGTAATCTCCACAAATATAGGCTGATAGGGTGGATTGGAACTATTCAGACCAATAATTATGCTGGTTCCTAAACCCACCCCACCACAAAAAGCTCCTTATTGTATGTAGGAGCAAAAATGATAATGGGATATTCCTACTGTAGTCCTAGACGTGTAGCTGCATTGATCCCTCAGGGCTGCAGTCCCTATGGGCAGTGTACAACAAAATTTCAATATAGGACCAATAAATCATGAGGCATAATGCCTGTAGGGGAATTCTGTATATTCGCCCCTAACCAGGTTTCACTGGTGGGGGAGTTGAATGCACTGTGGACCACCTTATCCTTTATGTTGCCCCCCACGACGGTATGTAATCATGGGATATCCTCCTACTAGATGCCCAACATCTGGGTCTGTTCTCAAAATCTCCCAGTATTCAGTCAAAAGTGCACGTATTTCTTTGTGTGCTGTGCCAAATATAACGGCAGGAGGCGGCGTGACCGGCGATAGTGGACTGCACCTATTCCCCGCCTGTCAGAAACAAGGAATGACAGCAGAAGTAGGTGTGGCCAGCCGGAAAAATTGTGTGCCTATTGGCCGCCTGTCAGAGGCTTGCGAGAGTGAAGGTAGGAGCCATCTCCATTTAAGCAGCGCATATTTTCGCGTGCGTCGCGACCACTACAGTGCCAGGAGGCTCATCTGTTAGCTGCATCAGAGGCGTGCAGCGTCTTCAAATAAGCTTTAATCTAGCTATATAGTCAGCAACTAGATCGAGTACACTGGCGCGATTACTGCGTATCCACCATCAGGATCGCAGTGTCTAATCTCGGCCAGACACTTTGATCAATGCTACTGATGAATTACCGACACAGGTCGGAAGGGAAACGCGTCGAGCATTAGCACTTCAAGACAGTTTGATAATTGCAGGCTGACTCTCCTCCCGTTATTTGAGCCCCTATAGGGATTATTCCTCATGATTTATCGGTCCTATTTTGAAATTGAGTTGTACACTGCCCATAGGGACTGCAGCCCTGAGGAATCAATGCAGCTTCACGTCCATTATCATTTTTGCTCCTACATACAATAAGGAGCTTTTTGTGCTGGGGTTGGCTTAGGAACCAGCATAATTATTGGTCTGAATAATTCCAATCCACCCTATCAGCCTATATTTGTGGAGATTACCTTTTAAAAAAAAAAAAAAGATGAAATAGTGTTTTTAACGTACTTCATCTAGGCAGTAAACAGTATTTACTCAGTACGTCCATCTACTACCATACAAAAGTTAACCAGTCTTGATTTAAATCATAGTTTTCTACATAAAGACTAATTCTTGCTGGTATAACTTATAATATGCAAGTAGATGAAGATTTTTAGAATAACAACTTTTCATATTAGTTTTTTTTATCCCCAGTTTAATAGGTTAATCATTCATATTTGGACAACTTTTCTGTTGTACTTAGGAAGGAGAAAAAATATTGTTTCTATTCACTGAACTTCTTTAAACTTAGCACTGAAGGGGTTGATTCTGTATTCATAGGTTTGTAGAAGTTAGGATTAAGGTCTTTTTCTCAACTCTGTTCATGTTATAACATTTTTGCTGTGAAGAAGAGGCATGTGATCTCTGCTGATTCAAATTCAGTTTTGAGAACTGCAAAAGTAAACCAAGCATCTTTGATAATATTTTGTAGGCAGATAAACTGCCCAATAATCTTACAAAATCCTCTGGAAGAGCATGACATTGTGAATGGATTAATGGAATTTATTTACCAAAAAAATTAAATATATACAGCCTTATTCTACATAATTAAAAAACGGATCTTTATTTCATGATGGAATAACCTTTGGATGGTAATATATTTTCCTCAAAAAGCATTTTATATAAAAAAAAATCCGATTTAAATAAAAAAAAAATCAGATTTATATTTAAAAAAATCAGATTTTTTTTTTGATTATTATTATTTTTTTAAAAAGTCATTGATTTTTAATCCACCCTTATCGAAACAGAGAGTAGTGACAAAACAGAGATGTGATATTTTGATAAAATAGAGAAACAAAGAGTGCGAGAGCGTATCATCGTCGCTCATGAAAGAGTAGAACGAGTGTGTCTGGCTCTGTTAGCCTGGGTGTGGCAGGATAAAGGAAAAAATGTGAAACTGGCCACATCTTCCAGAGGGCATAGTATGAAGCTGGCATAAATTAACCCTCAGCGCATGAGTCTGGGGGAGAGGAACTGACCCTACAGAGAGGGAAGACTAAGAGGCTTGTGTGGTCACAGCCAAGAGGGCTGTTAGACCGTGCAGCTTAGTGAAGCCAGATCTCTTCCCTGGACTTATGTTTCGTGAACTGACCTGCTAAGGGCTGGAGCCTGAGACCCTGTAAACTGTGCTTTAGAGGTGAGTCAGGGAAAAGACCTCTGTATTAACTAGGGCCCAGACGGGCAGGTGTTTATTTTGGTTTATGTTTGTGCTGGTGCTAAATTGCCAAAATAAAGCACAATTTGGACTTGAACCCCGTTGTCAGAGAAGTCTATGATTGCAACCCCCTGTGAGAGAGTAATCCCTTACAATTATATATATATATATATATATATAGTAGTTCAGAAAATGCACAGCAGCACTCCACTCTTCAAAACGAACAGGTGTTTATTCAGCCCAGTGCAGCAACGTTTCAATTGTTCATTACAATCTTTCTCAAGCCATGTCAAACTTAGTGCTCAGTGAATCATTTATAGCTCAGTCACATGATTATCAATTAATTAGTGATATCTACATAATTATCATATAAAATACAAAAATACATTCTAATAAAGTGCAAATTGTGCATATAAAGTGCTAAATAATGCTCAATAAGAAGTTCATTATGTAAAGTCATATAAACCTTATATCTATCATCAGTATCTTACATAAAATCGTTAATAGGTGACAAATTGCCCAATACTCCCACAGGTGCAAAGAAAGTAATTGATAAATTCATTAAAAACATGAAAGAACAGTCTCACAGTTATCGGAATTATCACAGGGGTCCGGACGGCGTCTAACTCTGTCAATCCCGCATGCGCGGGATGTGCCGATCTCGCGATCTCTCAAATGCGAGAATATAGTCAACTCTAATGCCCATATCAAAAGGCAAACTACGGACTCCAGGTTAATAGTGCGCATGCGTGGATCAAGTACCTCTCGCGATGGTCATACATCAGACGCTGACCACAATCAAGATGGTGTCTCCAGCATCATAGTACTATTGCGCATATCAGAAGTATGTACTCCGTGCCCATGTATACATAACAAACATGCAATGTCCCCAATATTGGTTAAAGAGACTCCGGGTCCATCCGGAAAACCAGAGGTACCCCAGTGTCACCTTTTGGAAAAAGGGTCACTTATTAATGTCTGCTCTCATTATCGGAAAACTCAGGTGGTGGGTCCGTCCTGTTATCTGGACTCGCCACAACCCCCAATCCCTTATTGAGTAGCAGATTCAAACAAGTTATGCACCCTGCTGGGATAAACTGTCAGTCAGTGATTCATGACGAACTTATTATAGTCACCATGTCACACCTCCTCCTGTCAGTCTCCCACCATAGGGAAAGAATCTATCATACATCTCACACATACCGGAGTATATCATAATAGATAAAGAGAATTTTTACAAAAACCTGGTGTCCATATTATGGGCTGTTTTAAATCAATAACAATCAAATTATCAAATAACCGGTCCTGTTGATAATATTCCTTTCGTGAGAGTGTTCGTTGCTTGATTATCTAAAAAGATCAAAAATACATCATGATTAAATATAAATTAAATATGTCATATACATAAAAGAATTTTTATGTTAGCATAACCTGAACACATCATTTGTTAATCCCATCCCTAGGAGGATGGGGACAAGAACAACCCCGGGGACACCACACGACACGACTCCTATGTCACTCGGAAATCCACATTGAGTCCCCTGGGTCTCAGGGTCCCCAATGTGTATATCCAGTATAATTCTTTCTTTTTAAGTAGTTTGACTCTATCACCCCCTCTGCGTGTCAATGGGATGTGGTCTATGACCCTAAACTTTAGATCTTTCTCTGAGTGGCCTGCTTCTTTAAAATGTCTGGAGACAGGGAGGTTCATCTTCTGTTTCCTAATGGAATATCGATGTTGATTGATTCTGGTTTTAGCATCCCAGGTTGTCTCCCCACATACCAAAGACCACAAGGGCATGTGAGGGTATACACCACGTATGCTGAATCACATGTTAAATAAGATCTAATTTTGACCTCATTCCCTGTGGCAGGATTAAAAAGACATCACCTTTCATCATTAGTGTACAGTTCACACAGTTGTGACATGGGTAGCACCCAGTTTTTGGATGCCAAAAGGCCTCTCACCCTTGTTTTGGATGGTCCAATATCTGACCTAACGACTCTATCGCCTAAATTACGGCTTCTTCGATAGGAAAACAATGGGGGTGATTGAAATTCTTGTATCTGGGGAAAACCAGATGACAGAATACCCCAGTGTTTCCTAATTAGTTTGGCTATACCATGGCTGTCATTGTTATACTCTGAAATAAATGGGACTCTGTTTATTTTTATCTTAGATTTATCTCCCTCATTAATATTTTTGTTGCAGACTTTTTTAATGCTGTTCTCAATCAATCCTCTCGGGTACCCCTTGTATGGAACCTTGTTCCCATCTGCTCAAATCTCCATCTCTTCACCTCAGGATCCTCAACAATCCTATCTACCCTCACTAGCTGACTATAGGGTAGGGATCTCACCATTGAAGGAGGGTGATTGCTCTCATACCTTAGTAACGTGTTTTTATCTGTCTTCTTGGTATAGAGGTCTGTAACTAAGTGACCCCCTTTAATCGACACCTCCGTGTCGAGAAATTGTATTCTTTCAGGTGAATATACCAAGGTGAATTTAACAGTAGGGTCTATTTCATTTATCGAAGCGTGGAATGCCTGAAGGTCCAACGCGGCACCCACCCACACCAAAAAGATGTCATCTATATAACGCCACCACCCCAGCACCTGGCTGAAGTGGTGGCTCCCGTACACAAATGTGTCTTCCAGGTGCGTCATATAGATATTAGCGTAGGTGGGCGCCACGTTGGACCCCATTGCAGTTCCACGCAACTGCACATACCAGTCATCTCTGAACAGAAAATAATTCCGTGTCAGTA
This sequence comes from Bufotes viridis, assembly GCA_033119425.1. Taxonomy (NCBI): domain Eukaryota; kingdom Metazoa; phylum Chordata; class Amphibia; order Anura; family Bufonidae; genus Bufotes; species Bufotes viridis. Next base: position 332,902,652 of record CM065589.1, on the reverse strand, counting down.
TAAACTGAAGCAAATCGATCAACAGTTGTTTACATTCTGGGGAAAAATTGCTGTTACATAAACATTTTTCAACAGCACCAAGACCTCGTGTATGGTCTATAGAAGTATATAAACTGCTGACATCAAAAGATGCCAGCAGGGCCCCTTCAGGAACTTGAATTTCTTTAATTTTTGTAAAAATGTGAAGTATCCCTTACATATGATTTGGCATTGGTTGCATATTCTCTTAACATCCTATCCAGAAATATTGCAACGTTACAAAACATTGATCCCCTCCCGGATACTATAGGGCGTCCGGGGGGATTTTTTAGATCCTTATGGATCTTAGGTAAGGTGTACAGGATGGGTGTAACAGGTTTATCACAATATAAAAATTGAAAAAGTTTGTCATCAATAATCCCCTTGTCTAGGGCCTGACCCAAAATAATTTTAAGTTCCTTCAAAAATGTGAATTTCGGATCCTGTGACACCCTCCTGTACACCTGTTCGTCTCTCAGTTGACCCTCAATTTCTAGAATGTATGTAGATGTGTCCATGACCACAATCCCACCACCTTTGTCAGCTGACTTAATGGTGAGACTGTGGTCCCTGGACAGAGCTTCCAAAGCCCGTATTTCACCAGAGGTAATATTGGCCTTTTTTAAGGGTGCTTCACAAGTGTTGTGTTTTACCATTTCCAAATCACGTTTGACCGCTAGCTGGAAAGCCTCAATGGCTGGATTATTCACCACGGGTACTAGATCACTTTTTAAATATAAACCTACACCCGATAAAGATAGTTCCGTTTTGTGCCTTGTCTGGGGCTGTTCCCCAAAATTTCCTTGTGCAAACAGCACTTTCAATTTGATTGCCCGAAAAATTTTTGAATGTCCATCTCCATATTAAACCAATCTGTTCTTGTAGTAGGACAGAATGAAAGACCCTTATTCAGGACTGATTGTTGTTCTGAGTTCAAAGGGGTGGAAGATATATTTACCACAATATTTTCCTCTTTTGAATCTGTCTGTTCCTCTGGGGTCTGGATGTTTTCCCTTTTCCTCCTTCTGTGCTGGCGCCGGCCTCCCCTTCTAGTGTAGATGGATCCATGGTTTTTTCTATGAAAAGAATAGTGTGAGAACATGTCTATAACATTATGGTCTGCTGACCCACACGGATCACCACCTGATGGTCTTTTTGGTGTCCCTTTATTAGTGTCTCGCCTAGTATTATTCATCCGTCGATTTTTCTTCATATCACTTTGCCAATTATAGATATAGCCATTAGTGTAGTCATCATTGTCTCTCATCCATTTTTTTTTTTTTTTTTTTTTCTTTGTCACAGGATCCGAAATTCACATTTTTGAAGGAACTTAAAATTATTTTGGGTCAGGCCGTAGACAAGGGGATTATTGATGACAAACTTTTTCAATTTTTATATTGTGATAAACCTGTTACACCCATCCTGTACACCCTACCTAAGATCCATAAGGATCTAAAAAATCCCCCCGGACGCCCTATAGTATCCGGGAGGGGATCAATGTTTTGTAACGTTGCAATATTTCTGGATAGGATGTTAAGAGAATATGCAACCAATGCCAAATCATATGTAAGGGATACTTCACATTTTTTACAAAAAATTAAAGAAATTCAAGTTCCTGAAGGGGCCCTGCTGGCATCTTTTGATGTCAGCAGTTTATATACTTCTATAGACCATACACGAGGTCTTGGTGCTGTTGAAAAATGTTTATGTAACAGCAATTTTTCCCCAGAATGTAAACAACTGTTGATCGATTTGCTTCAGTTTATACTGACACGGAATTATTTTCTGTTCAGAGATGACTGGTATGTGCAGTTGCGTGGAACTGCAATGGGGTCCAACGTGGCGCCCACCTACGCTAATATCTATATGACGCACCTGGAAGACACATTTGTGTACGGGAGCCACCACTTCAGCCAGGTGCTGGGGTGGTGGCGTTATATAGATGACATCTTTTTGGTGTGGGTGGGTGCCGCGTTGGACCTTCAGGCATTCCACGCTCGATAAATGAAATAGACCCTACTGTTAAATTCACCTTGGTATATTCACCTGAAAGAATACAATTTCTCGACACGGAGGTGTCGATTAGAGGGGGTCACTTAGTTACAGACCTCAATACCAAGAAGACAGATAAAAACACGTTACTAAGGTATGAGAGCAATCACCCTCCCTCAATGGTGAGATCCCTACCCTATAGTCAGCTAGTGAGGGTAGATAGGATTGTTGAGGATCCTGAGGTGAAGAGATGGAGATTTGAGCAGATGGGAACAAGGTTCCATACAAGGGGGTACCCGAGAGGATTGATTGAGAACAGCATTACAAAAAGTCTGCAACAAAAATATTAATGAGGGAGATAAATCTAAGATAAAAATAAACAGAGTCCCATTTATTTCAGAGTATAACAATGACAGCCATGGTATAGCCAAACTAATTAGGAAACATTGGGGTATTCTGTCATCTGGTTTTCCCCAGATACAAGAATTTCAATCACCCCCATTGTTTTCCTATCGAAGAAGCCGTAATTTAGGCGATAGAGTCGTTAGGTCAGATATTGGACCATCCAAAACAAGGGTGAGAGGCCTTTTGGCATCCAAAAACTGGGTGCTACCCATGTCACAACTGTGTGAACTGTACACTAATGATGAAAGGTGATGTCTTTTTAATCCTGCCACAGGGAATGAGGTCAAAATTAGATCTTATTTAACATGTGATTCAGCATACGTGGTGTATACCCTCACATGCCCTTGTGGTCTTTGGTATGTGGGGAGACAACCTGGGATGCTAAAACCAGAATCAATCAACATCGATATTCCATTAGGAAACAGAAGATGAACCTCCCTGTCTCCAGACATTTTAAAGAAGCAGGCCACTCAGAGAAAGATCTAAAGTTTAGGGTCATAGACCACATCCCATTGACACGCAGAGGGGGTGATAGAGTCAAACTACTTAAAAAGAAAGAATTATACTGGATATACACATTGGGGACCCTGAGACCCAGGGGACTCAATGTGGATTTCCGAGTGACATAGGAGTCGTGTCGTGTGATGTCCCCGGGGTTGTTCTTGTCCCCATCCTCCTAGGGATGGGATTAACAAATGATGTGTTCAGGTTATGCTAACATAAAAATTCTTTTTATGTATATGACATATTTAATTTATATTTAATCATGATGTATTTTTGATCTTTTTAGATAATCAAGCAACGAACACTCTCACGAAAGGAATATTATCAACAGGACCGGTTATTTGATAATTTGATTGTTATTGATTTAAAACAGCCCATAATATGGACACCAGGTTTTTTGTAAAAATTCTCTTTATCTATTATGATATACTCCGGTATGTGTGAGATGTATGATAGATTCTTTCCCTATGGTGGGAGACTGACAGGAGGAGGTGTGACATGGTGACTATAATAAGTTCGTCATGAATCACTGACTGACAGTTTATCCCAGCAGGGTGCATAACTTGTTTGAATCTGCTACTCAATAAGGGATTGGGGGTTGTGGCGAGTCCAGATAACAGGACGGACCCACCACCTGAGTTTTCCGATAATGAGAGCAGACATTAATAAGTGACCCTTTTTCCAAAAGGTGACACTGGGGTACCTCTGGTTTTCCGGATGGACCCGGAGTCTCTTTAACCAATATTGGGGACATTGCATGTTTGTTATGTATACATGGGCACGGAGTACATACTTCTGATATGCGCAATAGTACTATGATGCTGGAGACACCATCTTGATTGTGGTCAGCGTCTGATGTATGACCATCGCGAGAGGTACTTGATCCACGCATGCGCACTATTAACCTGGAGTCCGTAGTTTGCCTTTTTGATATGGGCATTAGAGTTGACTATATTCTCGCATTTGAGAGATCGCGAGATCGGCACATCCCGCGCATGCGGGATTGACAGAGTTAGACGCCGTCCGGACCCCTGTGATAATTCCGATAACTGTGAGACTGTTCTTTCATGTTTTTAATGAATTTATCAATTACTTTCTTTGCACCTGTGGGAGTATTGGGCAATTTGTCACCTATTAACGATTTTATGTAAGATACTGATGATAGATATAAGGTTTACATGACTTTACATAATGAACTTCTTATTGAGCATTATTTAGCACTTTATATGCACAATTTGCACTTTATTAGAATGTATTTTTGTATTTTATATGATAATTATGTAGATATCACTAATTAATTGATAATCATGTGACTGAGCTATAAATGATTCACTGAGCACTAAGTTTGACATGGCTTGAGAAAGATTGTAATGAACAATTGAAACGTTGCTGCACTGGGCTGAATAAACACCTGTTCGTTTTGAAGAGTGGAGTGCTGCTGTGCATTTTCTGAACTACTACATTGAGGACCTAGTTGCTGGTCACTGGCGGGCTTTGCACCCACAATTTTAAAGTGTGCTGCTTTTCATTTTCCTTATTTGTATATATATATATATATATATATATATATATATATTGTGGTAAGGTGCAAGGTGTCATTTGCGATGGCAGGTACGTGTCACCGAGGTTGCTGGCCTCGGTGAGGTGAGAGCCGGGTTTTTGACTGCAGCAGCTAGTGCTGTTTGGCTCTTTTAAATAGCATGGCTGCAAAGCCGATCCGGGCCGGCTCTTACTGGGAGCAGCTAAAGAGTAGGGTGGGTGGCTGCTCCCCACGGTCCAGTCCGAGTTTTGGGCGGGTATAAAACACAGCCATCAGCTGTGTCTGAGAGTGTGATTATCCTGGAGCTGCTAACAGGGCTGGGAGTTCTCTGTCCTGGAGGAAAGCGCTCAGCAAGGAGGTGTTGTGTTCCTGGCTACCTGAAGCTGGATTCTCCTGCGGCTGGGCCGACAGCGTGGTGCGAACCTGCACCTACACCTCCCAGGTGACTGAACCTGTGTTGGACTGTTTTTGTTTGGCTACGTTATTTCCGTTGTGTGTGAACTGTCACCAAGAGACTGTTTTTCATTTTGTGTGCAAGTGTGAATAAAACACTGTTTGTTGCACAATCTGGACTCCTGGTTTTGCCTCTGAACTGCACCCGCACCGCTGACTACCAGAGCGACTCCCCACATTTGGTGTCGGATGCGTGCATGCGCAGTGAGGCTGGCGTGAACGCCGAAGTTTTGTTTTTCTAAAGTGTATGGAATATATTAAGCCAGCAAAGCTGCAAGCAGGAGTTTCTGACAACATGGAGGCTGCTGTGAAGGCTCTCATAGAGGCTAACGTGCAGCAGCGGGAGACCAACCAACTATTGCTACAACATGTGATGGCGTTACAGGCGGCAGGAGCGTCCCACCACGTCCATGATGCCCGGAAAGCGGTCCGTGCGGCGATCCCAAAAATGACCCCGCAGACGACGTTGAGACGTACCTGGCGGTTTTTGAGAAGGTCGCCGTGAGGGAAAAGTTACCCCGTGACCAGTGGGCTGAGGTGGTCGCTCCGCTCCTGGCTTCCGGACCCCAGCAGGTGTTTTTTGACTTGTCGGACGACCAAGCGGCAGATTATGACACTGTGAAAGGAGAGGTCCTAGCCAGACTGGGCGTGAACGTGCTGGTCCGCGCCCAAAGAGTCCACCAGTGGGACTTTAAAACGACTGAACCCGCTAGGCCGCAGTTCTCACGATCTGCTGCACAGGCTGCAAAAGTGGCTGCAGCCCGATCTACTAAGTCCCACTGCCATGCTGGATCGACTGTTGGCGGACATCTTTTGGAGGGCCCTGCCTTATCCCCTCCAGCACTGGATCGGCCAGGTATCGCCCACCAATGCCCTGGAGATGGTCGACCTGGTAGAGCGCTACGAGGCCACCAGAAACCTGCAGGGGACTCTTGCGGGGAAGGGGTCAGTCAAACCCCGGAGGCCTCTGCCCCAGTTCCGACGTCCGGCGACAGAGCGGCCTGTACGGAAGATACCCCCTGCGAGTCCGCCTCCCGTGGTATGCTGGAGGTGTCAGGAGCCAGGCCACATCAGGGCCGACTGTCCGCATCGGGATGGGCCGATGGAGGTGAACTACGGGGGTCGCCACTCCTTGTATGCACGGAAGCTGTGCGCAACTGGCACCCGTGAGGTGCAAGACCATAACCACCTGTGTCAGGTAGAGGTGGGAGATTCGCTGGCGGTGGCTCTGCTGGACTCCGGGAGTTTAGTCTCCCTGGTAAGGGCTGCCCTTGTACGGCCTGTGGAGTATACTGGCCGTAAAGTCGGGGTCCTGTGCATCCACGGAGACCTGAAAGACTACCCCACTGCACTAGTGACTTTGTCCACAGCGGCTGGTAGGTGGACCCACGAGGTGGCTGTCGCTACTAAACTCCCACATGAACTAATACTTGGGAGGGACTTCTCGGTTTTCCGGCGCTGTGGCCGGCAATAAAGGTATCTGAGGGACCCGAGACAGGGGTGACCCTAGTAGAGTGGCCTGATACCGCTGGAAGGCCAGAACCCTGGGAGCCCGAGTCTGAAGGGCCGGCGGTAGGGGTGACCACTGCTCCAGCGGTAGAGGGGGAGACAACCCCACTGGAGTGTAATGGTGGGAGACACGGAGGACTTGCCACCGGGACCTGAGTTGGCAGACCTCAATGTCTCCGGGAAAATTTTGGGACCGCATAACACCGGGACCAAACCCTAACCAGGGCCTGGGAGAATGTGCTGGAAATTGATGGTAAACCCCAGAAACCAGGGGCTGAATTAATGTTCCCACGATTTATTGTTCTACAGGATATGTTGTATCGGGTGAACCAAGTCCGGGTGAACCTGTTGAACAGTTGGTGGTGCCCACAGCGTATCGCAAGCTTGTCATGGAGCTTGCCCACCAACATGTTCTTGGGGACACCTGGGGTGGCAGAAAACCCAGGACCGCATACTGCAGCGGTTTTATTGGCCCAGTGTGTTCAAGGAGGTAGAAAATTATTGTAAGTCCTGTCCAACCTGTCAGATAACTAGCCCCCAGCCTCATTTCCGTAGTCCTCTGGTACCTCTGCCAATTATTGAAGTACCGTTTGAGCGAATCGCTATGGATTTAATTGGGCCTGTACCAAAGTCTGCCAGGGGCCACCAACACATTCTGGTAGTTCTCGACCATGCCACTCGGTATCCGGAGGCGGTGCCCCTGCGACATACCTCAGCTAGGCTCATTGCCAAAGAGTTAATGGAGATGTTTTCCCGTGTGGGCCTGCCAAAAGAGGTTCTGACAGACCAAGGGACCCCTTTATGTCCAAAGTAATGAAGGAACTGTGTAAATTGTTGCGTATAAAGCAGTTACGGACGTCCGCTTACCATCCGCAAACAGACGGTCTTGTTGAGAGGTTTAACCAAACTCTAAAAATATGTTAAAAAGGGTGGTGTCTAGAGATGGGAAGGACTGGGACCTGCTTCTGCCCTATCTCATGTTCGCAGTGCGAGAGGTACCCCAGGCCTCTACTGGGTTCTCGCCCTTCGAACTGCTTTATGGCAGACACCCTCGGGGCCTGTTGGATATCGCCAAGGAAGCATGGGAACAACAGCCTGTCCCCCACAAAAGTGTCATTGAGTATGTCACCCAGATGCAGGAACGGATAGAAAGGGTGTTGCCGCTGGTCCGGGAGCATATGGAGGCAGCGCAACAAGCCCAGAGTAGGGTGTACAATCGTCAGGCTCGGGTACGGGGCTTCAATCCGGGAGATCGGGTTTTGGTTCTGGTACCCACCCTTGACAGCAAATTCCTAGCTAGGTGGCAGGGCCCCTATGAGGTGATCGAGAAAGTAGGGGAAGTAAATTACAAAGTACACCAGCCAGGCGGCGCAAGCCGGAGCAGGTGTACCACGTGAATTTACTTAAGCCGTGGAAAGATAGGGACACAGCCGACGACCACAGCCCCGGCCAGGGCTTCTAGGTGAAAAGGCTCCAGCCCCACAGTTCGAGGCCTGTGAAGCAGTAACCACGGTAAAATTGCAGACAGCCTGTCTTCCAAACAAGTTCAGGAAGTCAGGGAGTTCATCAGTCGGAACACGGATGTGTTCTCGGACCTCCCTGGCCGCACGCCTCTCATCCAACATGACATCGTCACTGAGCCTCAGGCCAAGATCCGGTTAAAACCATACCGGGTACCCGAGGCTCGGCGACGGGCCATCGCGGAGGAAGTACAGTTAATGTTGAAGCTCGAGGTCATTGAGGAGTCGAAAAGTGAGTGGGCCAGTCCCATAGTCCTAATACCTAAGCCGGATGGGACGCTGCGGTTCTGCAACGACTTTCGCAAGTTAAATGAAGTATCCAAGTTTGACGCGTATCCCATGCCCCGAGTAGACGAGCTGGTTGAAAGTTTAGGACAAGCCCGTTATTTTTCTGTGCTGGACCTCACTAAAGGGTACTGGCAGGTACCCTTAACGGAGTCGGCTAAGGAAAAACCGCATTTGTTACCCGCAGGGCCTGTATCACTACAAGGTGTTACCCTTTGGCCTGCATGGCGCCCCGCCACTTTCCAAAGGTTAATGGACATAGTGCTGCGACCACATCGCCGGTACGCCTCGGCCTACTTAGATGATGTAGTCATCCACAGCACCGACTGGGAAAGCCATTTGCCCAAGGTGCAGGCGGTAGTGGATGCCCTGAGGAAAGCCGGACTGACCGCTAACCCAAAGAAGTGCTCCATAGGGTTAGAGGAGACAAAATATCTGGGATATATAATTGGGCGGGAGTCATCAAACCTCAGGTAACTAAGGTAGAGGCCATTCGTAACTGGCCCCGACCGGTCACCACCAGGCAGGTAAAGTCGTTCCTGGGGATTGTAGGTTACTACATGAGGTTTGTGCCCCACTTTGCCACAATAGCAGCGCCATTGACAGACCTGTTGAAGGGGCGAAAGTCTGGGAGGGTAAGCTGGAGTGAGAAGAGGGAGGAGGCTTTCTCCGCGTTGAAGTCGGCCCTGTGTGGGTCCCCGGTTTTGGTGACACCCGACTTCAACAAGGAGTTTGTCGTACAGACCGACGCCTCGGAGGTAGGCCTCGGTGCGGTACTGTCTCAGGAGGTCAACGGGGAAGAACATCCCGTTGTCTTCCTGAGCCGTAAGCTCAGTCCCGCCGAGTCCAGATATAGTATAGTGGAGAGGGAGTGCCTGGCTATCAAGTGGGCACTCGAATCTCTCCGCTACTACCTGTTAGGGAGGAGGTTCCGTCTGGTGACCGACCATTCCCCTCAAATGGATGAGTCAGGCCAAGGAGAGGAATGCTCGGGTCACCAGGTGGTTCCTATCTCTTCAAAATTTCAAGTTTTCCGTGGAACACAGGGCAGGCCGCTTGCAGGGCAACGCAGATGCCCTGTCCCGCGTCCACTGCCTCACGTGTGTTCACCCCTCAGGGTTGAACAAAGGGGGGTATGTGGTAAGGTGCAAGGTGTCATTTGCGATGGCAGGTACGTGTCACCGAGGTTGCTGGCCTCGGTGAGGTGAGAGCCGGGTTTTTGACTGCAGCAGCTAGTGCTGTTTGGCTCTTTTAAATAGCATGGCTGCAAAGCCGATCCGGGCCGGCTCTTACTGGGAGCAGCTAAAGAGTAGGGTGGGTGGCTGCTCCCCACGGTCCAGTCCGAGTTTTGGGCGGGGTATAAAACACAGCCATCAGCTGTGTCTGAGAGTGTGATTATCCTGGAGCTGCTAACAGGGCTGGGAGTTCTCTGTCCTGGAGGAAAGCGCTCAGCAAGGAGGTGTTGTGTTCCTGGCTACCTGAAGCTGGATTCTCCTGCGGCTGGGCCGACAGCGTGGTGCGAACCTGCACCTACACCTCCCAGGTGACTGAACCTGTGTTGGACTGTTTTTGTTTGGCTACGTTATTTCCGTTGTGTGTGAACTGTCACCAAGAGACTGTTTTTCATTTTGTGTGCAAGTGTGAATAAAACACTGTTTGTTGCACAATCTGGACTCCTGGTTTTGCCTCTGAACTGCACCCGCACCGCTGACTACCAGAGCGACTCCCCACAATATATACACACTTACTCTTGCCATCTTCTGTCATGAAGTCTGGTTAGGTGAAGGGGGGCCATTACCTTGCTGCCCCATCCCAAGACGACAGAGCTTTTTTTTTCTTTAATCTTTTTTTATACAGGGAGAACTTCTGGGGGGAGTAGAAGACAGATCTCCTGGGTTCTTCCTGGTTCACTCTCTAACACTAGTGGATGTATTTAGTTACAGCCAACAGACGCTCAACTTCACATAGTCTGTGAAAATGACCCCGACGTCAGAACGTGACCGGACGTCCAGAGGTCACCTGACCTTCCTCATTCACCCCTCCCTCTCCCTCCAGTATTTTGTTTGTTCCGTAACACAGCCTGCTTATGAAGACTGGCAGTACACTGCATGCTTTTAAGAGACTGGGTGTTTTGGATTGACAGCCAGGGGCCCCTTGGACCCAAAAGCCCCTATTATAATCCGCCATTGCATCTCCAACACTCCAACAATTATGGGGGCCATAATTTTTGCTCAGCATGAATTGACTTTCATCAGTGAACAGTACTGAGGCCCACTGGTTCCGCGTAGATACTCCCTGGCCCATGCAAAACAATTACACCTGTGCCTGGTGGTGTGGTCAGGTATTCTTGCAGGTCATCTAGCACGTAGACCACACTGATATAAATGGTTTCGAATGGTCTGACTTCACACTTGGGTTCCTCTCACCTCCCTTAAATATGCCTGGAGTTGTGACATTCATCATCCGGTTCTGCAGGGCATTGTTCACAATGAAGCGGTCATCAGTGTGGGATGTGGCCAAAGGACGTCCATTTCTATGCCTTTCTGTGACTCTTCCAGTCTCTCTGTTGCAACCTGCTGATGACACTGTGACACTCTAAGCTCAGTGACCACTTCAGTCTGAGAACATCCTGCTTGAAGCTTCACAATGGTGAGGTACTGTTAAACAGTTGTTAGGTGTTGTCTTGCTCTCACGATGTCAAAATGTGAACGGCATGATGAGGAGGACTGTTTAAATACCAATTTTAATTGAACCAGGAAATTTATTGGGCGATTCATGGAGCAAACCCCTGTTATGAATTTTGCAATTAAGCTCCTTGTTAGAAAACAGCAAGTTGTACAAAAAGTACAGAAACTCTAAACAGTTGGACATGTGCATTCAAAAGTTTAGAGAAGTTCACCTGTAAAGGTTAGAGTGCACCTGTAAAGGTTAGAAGTGAAACTTCCCTCACTAGCCAAATATCCCTAACTTTTTGAGTAGTGTGTGTGTGTGTGTGTGTGTGTGTGTGTGTGTATATATATATATATATATATATATATATATATATATGTTGTAGGAAGGCGCAAGGGACTGTCGTTGACGGAAGGTATGTGTCACTGAGGTTCCTGGCCTCTGTGGAGTAAGAGCCAGTTTTTATGTGTCAGCAGCAGTTGCTGTTTGACACCTTGCTATTTAGAATACCTGTAATAGCTGATTCGGGACGGCTCTTACTGGGAGTAGTCAAAGTGCTGGGTAAGCGACTACTCCCCAAGTTCCAGGCCGGGTCTTGACTGGCCTAGATAAAAACCCAGCCAGCAGTGTCAGCTGGGTGTCACTACCTCTCTCTCTAAAAAAGGAGCTTTGGCAATCGCTGGTTTGGGATCTGAGCTGTGTGCAAGGCTGAAGACCTCAGTTTGGGAGGTCTGCTCTGTCCTGAGCAATGCTGATCGGGTGGGAACTAACACCTAGGATAACAGGTGACTCTTTTTGCTGTATTAACTGTCTAGGTACGAACGAAAACTAAAACTGCAAATGGACTGTCGTACTGTTTGTTGCCATAAGTGTGAATAAAACACTGAAGTTTTGAGTTACAAACTGGTCTTTGCCTCTGCTTGTCCGCTTGTACTGTCAGAGTGAATCCCCACAATATACAGGTAAGAAGTCGAAAAATTAGAATATCATGCAAAAATCCATTTATTTCAGTAATGCAAATTAAAAGGAATTGCATTAATGCAGATTAAAATTAGAATTTTGTGAAAAGGTTCAATATTTTAGGCTCAAAGTGTCACACTCTAGTCAGCTAATTAATCCATGCCCCCTAATCAAAGGGTACCTCAAAATTGTGACTTTATGGCTTACAGCTCATGAAACCCCAATCATCCAAATTATAACAAATAAAGGCTTGAAATATCTCGCTTTGCATGTAATGAGTCTATTTCATATATTAGTTTCACCTTTTATGTTGCATTACTGAAATAAATGAACTTTGCACGATATTACATTTTTTTGAGTTTCACCTGTGTATATATGTGTGTGTATGTGTGTATATATATATATATATATATATATATATAGTAAGGCTGACTAGTCAGCCTGCATTTGTGGGAGGGGCGGAGGCTCTTCTTAAACAAGCCACTGCCTCACTCCTGGGCGTGTGTTCTTCAGGTGCACAGGTGCTGCTGGGTGTCATTAGTGAACTAGCTTCTCTGGTGGCAGGATCTCTTTCTTTGCAGCATGGAGCCAGAACGGAGGTTTTGTTTTGTCTTTTTTTTTTCTCTTCGCTCTCTGCTATCGTAGCAATGCACGCGGGGTAATACGTAAGTAAGTTGGGCCGTGGCCATCCCTCCTGGCCGGTCGGAACCCGACTTTTCTAGCGAACGGGAGGCTTCGCCTCAGAATCTTCTGCCTCAGGTTTGTTTTGTTGGGGCTAAAAAATTTCTATTTCTTTTTCAACCTCGTTTGTTTTATAATAAGAATTAGTTCCAATATATCTTGCAAATTTACGTCGCTTGTTTGTCGCATGAAAAATTACTTCAGCTTATACGCAGTTAGGGAACAGTCACCCAGGCTGCATGTGACGTCATGATTGAACATCAGACTCAGCTGTTGTTTGACCTATTGCTGTAGCTGTTCCTTGCCATGTGACTCCCCCTCTCCCAGCCACCACTATCTTTAGACTTCATGTATTTTCCCTGCTTTATGTACTAAAACCCTGATGCACTTTATTCTCTGCTCTTATTCTGAGCGGCATTTCCACGTTCGGCTCTACTTCTGTCTTATACCTGCTTGCACCTCGCTTTATACGCCTCACACCCTCAGATGTATCCGCACGTCTTTTATTGTCCATCACTTTCACGCTGCTCGTTCCAGACGGCCTTTACATTTTGCTTTACACATGTTTTACTCTCTGCTCACTGGAGCTGTGTCCACATGTCTGCTATTTTCATCATGCTTCATACTTCAATCACATTCGAGTTGCATTCACCCGTTGGCTGTTCACACTTGGCTGTTGCATCATGTTGTTGTGTGTGGTTAGAGCTGCGTTTATGTGTCGGCTAGTATACCATGTTTGCTCTGCTCACAGTCAGAGTTGCGTTCACATGTCTGCTGTTACAACAGGTCATACGAGGCTTGTTTTCAGAGGTGCATTCACGTTCGCTGTCACATCATGTTCATGCTCCACTCACATTTAGAGCTGCTGTTATACCTATTTTCGTTCTCGGCTCACTCACAAAGGAGCCTTCACACTTACGCAGTCAAATTCACGACCAGAGCTGCGTCCATACATCTATTGGCATATCATGTTTGCTCTACTCACACCCAGAGCTGCGTTCACACGTCCATTGTTACTACAGGTTCTTTCCAGGCCCATTTCAAGAGCTGCGTTCATGTCATTTTCACAGCACCTGTCACACTCCATTCACAACCAGAGCTGCCGTTATACCAATTGTTTGCTCTGCCTATACCCAGAGTTGTGTTAACACTTCTACTGCTACAACAGGTTTTATACCCCACTCGCCAGAGCTGCTTTCCATGTCTGCTGTCACTTCGAGTTAATATTCATTCACATCCAAAGCTGCTTCCTCATGTCTACTTTTACATCCTGTCCTCTACTCCATTCACTACTAAAGCTGTGTTCATGTGTCCGCAGATGCATCACGTTAATAGTCCGCTCACGTTCAGTTTGCATTCTTACGTCTGCTTTATACCATGTTTTTTATGCTCTAGCCATACTCAGAGCAGCGCTCATACATTGTTACTCACATCCTGAGCGGCATTCACCCATCTGCTGTTACACCATGTGTTACATTTGGCTCCCACTCAAAGCTGCATTCTCCTGTTACTTGCTACACTCAGTAGTCTCAACAGGGCACTCCGCACCCACTGCTTAGTACTCTCCCGGTAAACATGGCTGCTTTCTTTTAAGGCGTACGTTTTTCCTCGGTGGTGTGAAAAAAAAAAAAAAAAATCCTTTTAAATCCTGATTCGTGTTCACTCAGATTGGTCTCCTTTACTCCTGGTTTGCATTCACTCAGATTGGTCTCCTGCCTAGTTCAACAAAACAGCTTTTCAGCGGAGGCCAGTGGGCCTGCCATGTTTTACAAGTTGTTCTTTTGTTTGTTGGGAAGGTACTGTACCTTCCCTATGGCTTCGGGGGTCCACCGACTGCTTCGGCGCCATGGCTTCGGGGGTCCGACGACTGCTTCGGCCCTATGGCTTCGGGGGTCCGACGACTGCTACGGCCCCATGGCTTCGGGGGTCCGACGACTGCTTCGGCCCTATGGCTTTGGGGGTCCGACGACTGCTTCGGCTCTATGGCTTTGGGGGTCCGACGACTGCTTCGGCCCTATGGCTTCGGGGGTCCGACGGCTGCTTCGGCCCTATGGCTTCGGGGGTCCGACGGCTGCTTCGGCCCTATGGCTTCGGGGGTCCGACGACTGCTTCGGCCCTATGGCTTCGGGGGTCCGACGACTGCTTCGGCCCTATGGCTTCGGGGGTCCGACGGCTGCTATAGCCCTATGGCTTTGGGGGTCCGACGACTGCTTCGGCCCTATGGCTTTGGGGGTCCGACGACTGCTTCGGCCCTATGGCTTCGGGGGTCCGACGACTGCTACAGCCCCATGGCTTCGGGGGTCCGTCGACTGCTTCGGCCCTATGACTTCGGGGGTCAGACGACTGCTACGGCCCCATGGCTTCGGGGGTCCAACGACTGCTTCGGCCCCATGGCTTCGGGGGTCCGACGACTGCTACGGCCCCATGGCTTCGGGGGTCCGTCGACTGCTTCGGCCCCATGGCTTCGGGGGTCCGTCGACTGCTTCGGCCCCAGGGCTTCGGGGGTCCGACGACTGCTTCGGCCCCAGGGCTTCGGGGGTCCGACGACTGCTTCGGCCCCAGGGCTTCGGGGGTCCGACGACTGCTTCGGCCCCAGGGCTTCGGGGGTCCGACGACTGCTTCGGCCCCATGGCTTCGGGGGTCCGACGACTGCTTCGGCCCCATGGCTGCGGGGGTCCGATTACCTGTTTTCAGTCCTGCCTGGTTGGTTGTCCATCCATGGTTCCAGGCTGATTGGGCCCAAATGTCTCACATTCATATCTGCTTCCCTGATCACCTGCATACGGACCAAGTTTTAAACTAAAGTCTGTCACCTGCGGGGTTCAGTCAGGTTCACTTGTTACTCAACTAAGTTTCCTGCTCCTTACGTTCTTTAGGTATTACACCTTATTAATGTCCAGTGTCTGCCATGCTCCAGGATCACACTTCAATTACTGGAGCTCAAATCTTTAGGGTCACCTGCCATGTTGGTCAGGTCACATTTTTCAACGATATTCGCCTGCCACGGTATTCGGGCCACGTAGGTTAATGGTAGACTCAGATACCAGGTCGGTTTTCCCGGTTCAGGATTAAACCATTCTCAGGGGTTCACAGAAGAATGCAGGGGCCATGGCAAGCAGATAGATGATGTCTGGGGAACTATTCAAAGATTCCCTTCCTACTTTCATGGTTTCTTTTGCCCCATTACTTCTTGCATAGTCTAGGCAGGCAGGCAATTGTCAGTACTAGAACCACAGGTCACCAGGTTCAGTTAATATTTCATGCTCCATTCCACAGAGTATTCCCAGTCCTTCATTCCGCTTCGGGGCACTATCTGCAACATCGAGCATCATGTCTCCGGTTTCGTCATTTGCAAGCTGTGATGTACGTCTCCTTATGGTTTTGCCGCATACTTCCTGAATGTGCGGTCAAGATTGCCGATGCCTTGCAGTTGGTCACGGATTGGTTTGCACTTTCATTGTGTTTCTTTATAACCTACTTGGCTTGGCTTTTGCCCCCTTTTAGGCCTACCCATGGCTATGGCTAAGGGCACAATTCAAGCCATTAAGTTAGGTTTAGCTAGCACACGGCTAGCCGGGTTAGGTTATTCTTGATGTTTATCTCCCTAGGGTTCATCAAGCATCGTTGGCCGTAGCCATGACCACAAGTAGTAAGGCTGACTAGTCAGCCTGCATTTGTGGGAGGGGCGGAGGCTCTTCTTAAACAAGCCACTGCCTCACTCCTGTACGTGTGTTCTTCAGGTGCCCCACCCTCCCTCCCTTCTCTTTTCATTTCCACAGGGTATGCCCCCTTTTAGGCCTACCCACGGCTATGGCTAAGGGCACAATTCAAGCCATTAAGTTAGGTTTAGCTAGCACACGGCTAGCCGGGTTAGGTTATTCTTGATGTTTATCTCCCTAGGGTTCATCAAGCATCGTTGGCCGTAGCCATGACCACAAATATATATATATATATATATATATATATATAATTTTAGCAGGCTGGTGACAGTCTGCATTTGTGGGAGGGGCATAGGGTTCATATGCCCGCTCCCATCTCTCGTCAGGGTTGCTCGCTTGCAGCGCCCCTGACGTACTTATGGTCATCACAAGCCGGCTGCGTTACCTCCTCCATGCCGGGCGGTCTTCATCTGTAGTGTACGGGAGTTGTACTGCCCGTCACTACGGAAGGGTCACTTGGCTGCTGTCGCTCCTCTCATTTTAGGAGGAGGCTGGTAAAGGTCCTATTTGTACCATGCAATGTAAATCAATGTAATTTATGGTATTTGATTCTCCTGTTACTGTGAAATGTCCTATGTGCAGGCCGGCTAGGGATGTAATTCCAGCTCTAGTCACTAGAGGGAGCTAGGTTGCCCTAGTCTATATAAGGCCCAGTCAGGGGAAGGACAGGGAGTCTAGAGTGTGCCTTAGACAAGTGCAGGCCATGTGCCTGTGAAGGCCAAACCCAGGCCTCACGGCCTGTGAGGAATCCACCCTAGGAAGATGGTACCCTAGGAGAAGGAGTGCAGAACCCAGAGGCAATCCCTAGAGCAAGAGGTACTAAACGTCAAGAGGAGGTACTCTATAAACTGGAGATTCAAGGATATAAGCCAGAAGTAGGGCATTGGGGCCTTGAAGCATCAATTCCAGTCAGGACGAGTCAGGAAGAAAGTAAGGTTCACCTGCAATTCCAAGTCCTGTATTATCACCCTCTGTTTAACCTTGCTGGATGTAAGACCACTGCAATTTTGATTGTCTGCAAAAGGAACTGTTGGAAAGACTGCTTACTGTATCATCACTGTCTTCAGTAAAGTTTGAATTCTGTTTTCAAGTTACCAGTCTGCACCTCTGTTATTCCTACTATAAATACGGTGTGCCACCGTTTACTGGCACTGGCGTCACGACATATCAGGGACTTAGCCATAGGCACGTTAAACTATAACACCAAGGGCACCTCACCTTCCACCTGGCTGTGTCCCTCAAGAACCCAGAGAGTGCCCCAGAGGAGCAGCGTGCCGGCCTCTCCATCACTGGCATTCCCCAGGTTAGTTCCACACATTGCCCTGACTTGGGGATGCTACACATCTTCTGCGTCTCTTTTCTCCGTGGTAAGTGGCTCGGGCGCCTCGCAGGCTTCCGGTCTCAGGGAACCTCGGCACCCGTGCCCCTTCTATTCTCCTACCGCTCGATACATGCCAGCTCACATACGTGGGTCCCCTCCACGGCTCACTCCCCACTGGCAGTGCTTCGGTGCGCGCGCCTTCTGGGCTACCCTGCCCGCTGGCTTCTCCTGGTGGCCAGGCGTCCCCTTGTTCTTCTCAGGGGTAGTTGTTTGCGTCTGACCGTGGCTTCACTTTGCCTGGTTTTTTACTCCAGCACGGTGAAGTTCAACTTATACCAGGGATCACAACTACTATATATCATGTTTATATACTGTCATCCATCTATCACCTGTATGTTCCCTCTGCCACCAGTATTCCAGGAAGCCTCAACTTCAGAGATCCAGCAAACCCTTGGTGCTCGGATCCAGCGCAGTTTTCCTGCTCGGGCTTCCTTGAATCTGGTTCAGAGGTTTCATCCCACGTGTGGGGGTCCCCAGGTTCCAACCTGCCATGTGTACTCAGCAAAAAGTTCACCCGTACGTCGGGCTTTCGCACGCTTCTTCTGTCACCCATTTGCTGGGGCATTTGCACACTTCTTCTGTCTCCCATACACTGGGCTTTTGCACGCTTGTTCTCTCGCCCAAAAAGCCGGGTCCCATGTTTCTTTTCATGCGTCCTTCCATATGCTGGGCATACGCACACTTCATATGTCACCCATTCGCTGGGTACACGCCTCTTCATATGTCATCCATTCGCTGGGTATACGCACACTTCATATGTCACCCATTCCCTGGGTATACGCACACTTCATATGTCACCCATTCCCTGGGTATACGCACACTTCATATGTCACCCATTCACCGGGCTTACGCACACTTCATATGTCGCCCATTCGCTGGGTATACGCACTCTTCTTCCGTCACCCATTCGCTGGGTACACGCACTCTTCCTGTCTACTCACACTTCATCTCTCACCCAAAAGCTAGGGCCTCCGTTCCTTTCGTGTCTCAGCCATTTGCGGGACATTCGCTCACTTCCTTTGTCATCCATGCACTGGACATTCACACTCTTCTTTAGTCGCCCTTTTTATGGGGACATTTGCACCCTTACACTCGCGCCCATGCGCTGGGCTTACTTCACTACATCCACACCCGCACGCTGGGCATATGCGCTACTCTCTTTCCCGTCCGCCAGGTACATGTACACCACGTTTATCTCCCGTTCGCTGGGCACGTGTTCACCTTTTAGTCTGCCATGTGCGCTCTTCAGTATTCGGCCTTCGCTGGGCATACTCGTTCCTCATTGTCGCCCATACACGGGGCATACATGCCCTACTTCGTCATCTCACGTCGGGCCATGCCCCTCACGTTGGTTACCCATTCACCAGGCGTCCGCACTCGGCATCTCTTGCCTGGACGAAATCACGCGCACATTACACTTATTGCCCATATGCTGGGTATACGCACACTTCATTGCGGTTTTCATGCTTTCTCCATTATCGAGATACGCCTCTCCGCCAGCACGTCCGTCGCCCGCGCACCAAGCCACATGAGATCAATCTTCACGAATAGCTCTTTTCTTGCCCATTCGTCGGGCTTCTTTCGTGCTCTACCTTGTCTCCTTTTTCACGGGCCACGGGCAGCAGCCGTTTTCCCATACGCTGGGCTTGCCCATTCTATAGTGGACGTCCACACGCTGGGCCACAAGCCCTTCAGCTGTGCCCTTTCTTAGGGCTCTCGTCCTTCTTTACTTGCTCATACGCTGGGCTTCCAGTCATAGCCAGGCTGGTCTTCATGTACATTAGGTGATTTCCAGGTCAAGGTCAATAGGTATGCTAATTTAAAGGGCTCAGTTCGCTCCAGACAATCTTTCTTTGAGGTGGTCATGTGTTCATCATGGTTTTGATCACAGGTGTATTTCCCAGTTCCCGAAACGGCCTTTGTGTGGTAAGAACCTTTTTGATCCAAGTGTCACTTCCAAGTCAGACGTACGTGGCTTCACCTTCTTATGTCTCTTTCTGATTCGGCCGCCCTGGTACGCCCAGGTTTTGCTCTTGCCATCTCACCCATGGCCCCTGCTTCACACATCCTCCCTGGGATTTCTTCTACCCTTGTCTCCGCCTTCAGTTCTCGGTTCGTTTGGCGCACCTAGGCTTACGTTATCCTCACAGTTCTGATTGTCGCACATTTCTCCTCTCCGGATCTCCATTTTTTTCCTCACCGGGCACTCCGGCCCACACACGTCTCTCTTATCCCTCACCCCCGGGTCTTTTCAGGTCTCGCCTTCACCGGTTCACCCGCTGGTACGCCCAGCACTCTGCAGTTATTCTTCCTCATTTCTGGTTTACCCAGATCTGCTCTGATACACACGTCACTCCTGTTTCATGCCCCCCTGGTATGCCTAGGTCACTCTCTATAGCACGCCTGCTTCTCTTATTTTGTCAAGGTGTCCTCGCCCTCTCCACGCCATTTCCCCCTTTTTCCTGGTACGTCCAGTTCTCATCACTTCCATCTCCCATCTTTTATGTCCTCCAGGTGCCACATTCTCAGGTACCCCCAAGCGTTTTTTACCTTAACCAGGGCCCCCCGGCCTACAACTATCTTAGTCTCTTGATCCAGCTTCAAGGTATTGCAGTCCATCCGGGATAGATCCATTGTCCGCTTATTCAGCAGAACAACTTTGTTTCATCATATTCGCTTTGTTTCCGGTTTCAGGTCTTCCTTTAGCGGCTGTTGCAGATAATTCTCCTAGGGATAACTTCCCTTTGGTTCAGGTAAGTCATCTACAGGATCGCCCGGCACATTTTCTCATTGCTAGTTAGTCAGGGGCATGCTCGGTTTCATGTTCACTATTCAGTTTAGTCCGTTGGCTCGGTTCTTCCAGGGATATTTTTGCCTCTCCAGGTTCTATTTGTTGTTCTTTCTTTCAGCTCCATCATGTCGCAGGGGTCCGATATTGAAGACGCATTGTCTATTCCGGAATCAGCGGTTTCCGACCAGGCCAGCCATATGTCGTATCGAAGTTGAACTATCCCCAAATTAGTCACGGAGCTTAATAAAAAAGGGATTCCGCACTCAGCTTCAGCCAGGAAGGCCGAGTTGTATCATCTTCTGTTCCCCGACCCGTCGGCCTCTTCGTCTGAGCAAGTTTCATTTTACACCATTCAGCTGTCTCTGACCCAATTGCACACTACTATTAACAGTCTGTCAAGCTCCCTGTCCGATGTCAATAATAGGCTTCAGGTGCTTGAGAGCAGGGATTCATCCACCACCTCATCCATCCCTCCGGATTCAGGTCCGTCCACTTCCCGCTCACTTTCTCCAAGCAGGGTCGATTTTTTTATGCTCCCCCAGCAGTTGCCCCTTCATTTTTCATACCAGAAAATCTCTGGAAAGATATTCTGGCTGGTAAAGACGTCAATTTAGCCTCCATACTCATTTCCACTCATCATACCGTTGAGAACAAAACTATCGCTTGTGGCGACGTATCGGTCGTTCTCAAGTCAAAAGATGCCCGCTTAAACAGGAAATTATCAATCCCCGAATTCGTACTTGCCTTCAGCCTTTATAGAGACATCATTTGTTCTGCTCAGCCGGCTCGATGGAAAGAACTGGATACCTACCTTCACCGGGTTACCGAATTAGGGTACAAGTACGCCTTTTACAATTATCATCGTTCTTTTTCTGCAAAAGCTGCCGCCACACTCTCCCAGTCCCAGCACGTTACAAACTGGGCTGTGTTGGACATGGAGCTCTTTTGCAGACATTTCGCCGGGCTCAAGGCCCCTGCCTGCGCTACTTGCCAGTCAGTCCTGCATACCTCTGACTGGTGCCCTAATGCGATTACCGCCTCTCAATCTAGGTAGCTTCCCAGTCTTCCCGCTGCACACAGACAAGGCCCTTTGTTAGATAAGTTAGGCCGCCCCATTACCTTCCTAGGTAGAAACCAAATTTATAACAATTATAATTCATCATTCTGCAATTTCGCCAAATGTAAAGCTCTTCACATTTGCTCCATATGTTTTCGGGCCCACCCTCAGTCCTCCTGCTCTCAAAAGTCAAAAAGTTCCTGACTAACCGACATAGATGTCGATGCTTTGTTGGTGTTCCTACAGGATCACCACAATCCTAATTTTGTGCAATTTCTCAAGTTGGGGTTTCTCGAAGGTTTTCACACCGGTCTAGTTTCCCTTCCTCAAGTAACCTGGGAGAGCCCCAATCTGCAGTGAGCACTGTCAGATCCGTCAACCGTGGATTCGCTTTTGGAAACTGAGTTGCAAAAGGGTTTCATCATTGGCCCCTTTTCTCAACCCCCCTTCACTATTTGGAGAGTTAGTCCCATTGGTCTTGTTACTAAGAAGTTTGCTAATAAAAAAAGATTGATTTACGACCTGTCGGCACCCCATGCTTCGGTTATACTGAGTTTTAACTCACTTATTCCTGCCGATGAATACTCCACCATGCAATACTCATCCATAGACGAGGCAATTCAGTTAATTTTGCAGGTTGGGCGAGGCGCCTGGCTCTCCAAAGCCGATATTTCAGACGCCTTCAAGCTCCTGCCGATCCACCCGCTTCTCTGCAAGTTCTACGGAATCAAGTGGAGGGATCACTATTACTTTGCCACCCGCTTAACGTTCGGATCAAAGAGCAGTCCCTGGCTCTTTGATCAGTTCGCGTGGGCCCTCCACTGGATTCTTGTTAACTTCGGTCACTGCTCCAGGGTAATCCATTACCTCGATGACTTTCTACTGGTGGAGCATCCCAGTATCACCCCCGACAGCTTAGCCAACATTCTGTCCATTTTCCCCTCACCCTATGACGGCACCCCTGCGACTCAGGACCTCCCATTGGACAGGAAACCTGAGAAGATAAAAGAGCAACACCCCCTGCCAAGCACCAGTTTCAGGTTTCCTGTCCAATGGATAGGTCCTGAGAAGTGGGGTCCTCTTTCTGTGGGACCTTTTTTTCCTAATTTTTTCGTTTTTCATCCCCGTTTTCTTTTTGCACCAGACGCCAAGGGCGGCCGGGTCTTACCCCAAAGTTCCTGTGGCCGTGCCGGGAGCCGTGCTCCAGAAGTCTGCCCTTCTCCTGTCCACTTCCTGACTAGGGGGAGCCGCTGCGGCCGTGTTCGGGCGGCTCCCTCCATGCGCGCGAGTCCAGCCTCCCTCTCCTGGATGCCGGGCCGCCGGCTTCCTGCGGCGGCTGTGGCGTGGGGGTGTGGCGATGCGCATGCGCGGCCTGGCTGACGCCGCGTACGTCGGGGCGCTCAGCTGTGAGGTCAGAAGGGGGCGTGGCTTCCCCCTTTCAACCAGGAAGTGGCGCCTAGGCGCGTCTTTAATCTATAAAATGGGCCACAGGGGAAGGCAGCCGGCGTGTTCTCACACCCTGAGCAACCTCCTGGTGCAAGCATCTTCTTGGAGGAGGTTGTGAGGAGGATCCCTTCAGAGATGACAGATCCATCGGATGGACGCGCTGAACCCCAGGAACCCTTGAGGCCCACCAGTCCGGTAAATGCCTGAGGAGTGGGGAGGAAATATCACCTTTGGTAAGAACGTACATTTCCTTACTTGTTGGTATGCTGTGTATTGTAGAAACCACCAAGAAAGTCATCTAGCAAATCCAAACATAAGGAGTGCGCGGGATGCAGTGCGGCCCTAGCTTCCTCTTATACCAAACCGTTATGTCCAGCATGTATTGACAAGCTTATGGCAGAGGAATCCCAAACTTTAACAAAGTCCATGAAAAGTATTATCAGATCTGAAGTTAAGGCGTCGCTCAAGGCATTTACTAAAGCCCGCAATAGGTCTCCAGATAGCTTAGCGGACTGGGAGTCCTCGGAAGACGAGGATAAGGAGTCGGGTCAGCTTTTTTCTAGTGATTCGGACTCTTCAGATACCGATAATGCAAGTAGATCCTTTTTTCCTCCAGAGGACACTCAACCTCTGCTAAAAGCGGTCAGAGCGACCATGCAATTAGAAGATGAAAGACCTTCTAGATCAATAGCGGATCAAGCCTTCCAGAATTTAGGGCCTAGAAAACTTAGAATATTTACCATCCATGAAAATATGCAAACATTGATCAGAAAAGAATGGAAGAATCCTGATAGGAGATTCTTTATTCCCTCCTCTCTCAAGAGAAAATATCCTTTTAGTGATACGGTATCTGCCAATTGGGATAAGGCACCCGCGGTGGATGCTCCGGTGGCCAAAGTAGCTAAGAAGGCTGCTTTACCCTTTGAAGATTTGGGATGCTTATCTGACCCTCTTGATAAGAGAGCTGATGTGTATTTGAAGAGAGCCTGGGAATCCGCGGCCTCCTGTTTTCGGCCGGCCATAGCATCTACCTGGGTAGCCAGGTCCCTTAGACTCTGGATAGACCAGCTTGAGTGTCATGTGAAAGAGAAGAAACCTAGGGAAGAAATTTTGGCTTCAATTCCCACCTTGGCCAAAGCAGCTGACTTCTTAACGGATGCCTCTACAGATGTCATAAGATTCTCGGCTAAGTCTTCCGCCATGTCCAATGCGGCCAGAAGAGACCTTTGGCTTAAATCCTGGAAATGTGACCAAGGGTCAAAGGCTAGGCTGTGTGCCTTACCATGTGAAGGAGATAGGCTATTTGGTTCGTCATTAGACGACATACTTAAGAAGGCATCCGATAAGAAAAAGGGCTTCCCTAACCCGCAGAGACCATCCTTTTTTCGTCCCTCACAGTCTAGATTTAGAAGACAGCGAGGGAAGCCCTATGATAAAAAAGAGAGGGATAAGTTCCAGAAAAGATCTGGCGGGTTTTTGTTTAAACCCCAGGAGAATAAGCCCAAGGACAAACAGTGACGCCAGATCTCAGGTCGGGGGAAGACTCTCCTTCTTCCTCCCTGCCTGGCGGGAGATAACCCGAAACAAGTGGGTTCTTGGGGGAATAGAGAGAGGTTTTCGTCTGGAATTCCTGTCCTACTCCCAAGATCTTTTTGTTCAGACCCCTTTCCCCAAAGATCCTCTCAAAGCGGCTGTTTTGGAGTCAGAAATCTTATCCCTAATTTCCAAAGGAGTGGTTTGCCGGGTCCCCAGGGAGGAGGAAGGCAGGGGATTCTACTCCCCACTATTTTTAGTCAAGAAACCCAATGGCAGTTTTCGAATCATTCTAAATCTAAAGAAATTAAACAAGTTCCTAAAATACAAGCCATTCAAGATGGAGACCATCTCTTCCACTCTGAACTTGTTATTCCAGGATTGTTGGATGGCAAGCATAGATTTGGAAGATGCTTATTACCATGTCCCAATTCATACAGCATCCCAAAGGTTCCTGAGAACTGCAGCGGTTGTGAAGGGTCACCTGATCCATCTACAGTACAAGGCTCTTCCTTTTGGAGTCTCCCAAGCTCCAAGAATCTTCACCAAGGTGGTAGCAGAGATGGTAGCCTTTTCAGGATCTCAAAGATTATACTGGTCCCTTATCTGGACGACTTCCTGTTTATTTCCAAAACCAAAGAATCTCTTCAGACAGACCTGACTCGAGTACAGTTAACTCTATGCAACCTTGGCTGGAAGATAAATGCCCAAAAGTCCTGCCTTCAACCGTCCCGGGTTTGCACGTTCTTGGGGTTGATTCTGGATTTGGTGGTACAGAAAACCTTCCTTCCAGATGTAAAGGTACAGTCTACAGTCCATCATGTCTGGGACTTGTTCCATTCCTATCTTTGTTCTTTCAGACGAGCAATGAAGGTACTCGGTCATCTCACGGCAACAATACCAGCAGTTCCTTACGCCCAGATCCATACCAGGGAGCTCCAGGCCGAAATATTAAATGTATGGGACGGTCAAACTTTCTCACTGGACAAGGAATTCCATCTTTCCTCCCAGGCAAGAATGTCCCTCGTATGGTGGACCTGCCGAGAAAACCTTTCAACAGGAATCCCCTGGTCCTTCCCCAACCCAATATCGGTGACAACGGATGCCAGTCCTTGGGGCTGGGGTGTACATTCCGGAGACCGGTGTTGGCAGGGCAGATGGGATTTAAGAACAAGAGGATGCTCATCAAACTACAAGGAGCTAAAAGCGGTCCAGATGGCTCTGACAGTAGCCTTACCAGAGTTAACGAATACAAGGATTATCTTCTACTCGGACAATGCTACCACAGTGGCCTACATAAATCATCAGGGGGGCACCAGAGTGCCGACTCTACTATCCCTAAGTCTGCAGATTTTCTCAGTAGCAGAAGCAAGGAATTTATCCCTAGGCGCGATCCATCTGAAGGGGAAAGAAAATGTCCTAGCAGATTTCCTGAGCAGAGTACAGCTAAATCAGGGAGAATGGAGTCTAAGTCCGGAAGTCTTCTCTCAGGTGGTGAAGAGATACGGTCTTCCGACTATAGACCTGTTTGCCTCACGAGACAACAGAAAGGTGGAACGCTTCTTCTCCCTCAATCCGGCAGACAATCCTACAGCGATCGACGCATTGGCACAGAGCTGGAACCAAAAATTTGGGTATGCCTTCCCACCATTTTCTCTTATTCCGCAGGTCCTGAAAAAAGTAATGAAGGACAGGGCCTCCATCATCCTGGTAGCCCCAAATTGGCCAAAAAGGATCTGGTATACTACCCTGAAGAATCTGACCCAAGGCCTTCCTTGGATGCTTCCACCGCAGAAGAATCTTCTATCACAAGGCCCAGTTCTTCACCCCAATCCAGAAATCCTCAAGTTGTCAGTGTGGAAATTGAACGGAATATTTGGCTAAATAGAGGTCTGTCAGAAAAAGTAGTGTCCACCATTTTAACCAGTCGGAAGGTGTCTACCGCCAGAAAATATAATAGAATATGGTCAATTTTCACAACCTTCTTACAATCAGAACCTGACCCTTTCCGGCCTCCTGATATCCCTAGGATTCTGGATTTTCTTTAGGCAGGTTTGGATAAGGGTCTCAAAGCATCTACCCTTAGTGTACAGGTGGCCGCATTAAGTTATTTTTATGATTACCAACTGGCAAACCATTCCTGGATCAAGCGCTTCCTCTCCGCTTCTGGCAGAATTCATCCTTCCCTGAGACCTTTATCTCCTCCCTGGGACCTTAACAAAGTCTTAACAGCCCTCTCGCAGGTACCGTTCGAACCCCTGGGAGAAGTCTCACTAGAGATGCTGTCCATCAAAATGGCCTTCCTCTTGGCAGTCACCTCTGCAAGAAGAATTTCCGAGATACAAGCCTTTTCCGCTTTTCCTCCTTATACATCCATCCAGGATGACCAGGTCATAATTCGTCCTCTCCCGTCCTTCCAGCCTAAAGTAATGACAAACTTTCATAGAAGCCAGGATATTGTTCTCCCTTCCTTTTTTCCGAAACCAGCGAATCAAGAGGAAGAAAAATTTCACTGCTTGGACGTTTGTAGATGTTTGACAACTTACATAGCAGCCACATCTTCTTGGAGAATAGACGAGAATCTCTTGATACAATTTCAGGGGAGAAATAAAGGGCGGAAAGTCTCTACAGCGGTGATTGCCAGATGGGTAAAGAAAGCCATCTCCAAGGCTTACTTGTCCCTAGGCCTCTCTCCTCCAGAGGGATTTGGAGCCCACTCTACCAGGGCGGTGTCTGCCTCATGGGCAGAAAAGGCAAATGTTTCATTAGCCCAGATTTGTAGGGCTGCAACTTGGAGCTCTCCACACACTTTTTTAAAACATTATAGGCTCCAGCTTCATTCTGACTCTTCCTTCGGTGAAGGAGTGCTCCAGGCTGTAGTCCCTCCCTAAATTAAGATTTATATTCTATCTCGCAGGGGTGCCGTCATA
Source organism: Bufotes viridis (assembly GCA_033119425.1). NCBI lineage: Eukaryota > Metazoa > Chordata > Amphibia > Anura > Bufonidae > Bufotes > Bufotes viridis. The sequence goes on along the minus strand of CM065589.1, from coordinate 332,875,258 downwards.
GGGTGAGGGGAAAACTACGTTGCTTACCGGTAACTGTTTTTCTCGATACCCATGACGGCACCCCTCATAATTCCCTCCCAAAAAAAAAAAATGTGTATATAAAAAAAAAATATATATATATATATATATATACGCTCCGTTAGACATATTATGTTGGATATGTACTATGTATCCTGTAGATTGTTTTCCTATTTAACTTCTTATTTTGGTTGGCTGCTTTTACTTTACACATGTTGGTGTCCTTCCTGGACAGGTTATTTAATTAACTGGTGCTTGGCAGGGGGTGTTGCTCTTTTATCTTCTCAGGTTTCCTGTCCAATGGGAGGTCCTGAGTCGCAGGGGTGCCGTCATGGGTATCGAGAAAAACAGTTACCGGTAAGCAACGTAGTTTTCTAAATTCTACACGTCCCCGTAGCCCCCTCAAAAACCGAGGGCCCCGCCACCGCCATCACCTTTTTAGGCATAGTTCTAGATTCCACTAGAATGGAGGCCAGATTGCCCGAGGACAAGCTAACTAGAATCAAGGAGTCCGTATCCCAACATGTGGGGTCTGGATCCCTCTCAAAGCTGCAGTTGCAGTCTCTATTAGGAATGCAGAATTTCGCCCCAAAGTAGATCTTTCATCTCCAGGCTGCTTCAACTGTTACCATCAGCACCCGACCAGGACTCCCTTATTTATCTTGACCGCAAAGCCATTGCTGATCTCGCTATGTGTAAGTTGTTCCTGGCCGATTGGAACGGCATCTCTTTGTTTGTTCCTGGCTGGGAAGACCTCTTGCCCCATGTTTTTTTCTGAGGCAGCGGCATCCACTGGCTTCTGAGCAATCTATGGCAGTCAATGGGTCGCTAGTCCTTGGCCTCCTCAAGTATCATTGCGGTGCGAATACGCCAACTCTTCCCCTCTCCTGGAGGTTTACCCCATAGTGGCAGCTGCCCAGGTGTGGGGCAGGCTCTGGGCCAACCTACCGGTAGCTTTCATCACAGATAACCTGGCGGTAGTGGACATTCTCACTAAAGGCAGGTCCGGTTCGCCCGGTTAATGAGATTCATCTGCAGGCTAACCTGGCTGTCACTCCAGCATAACTTTCGTATCATCTGCAGACATATTCAGGGGGTAAGGAACAGTTTCTATCCCGCTTTAATTTCAACCTTTTCTTTCGGGTAATGCCGTGAGCAGAAAAGGTCGGATTGGTACCACCAGCCTTCAAGACCCTGGTAATGGACTAGGTAGACACATTTCGGAAGCCAGAGCATTAATCCATAGGTCTTTAGCTGCCAGGAATTACCAGACTGGCTGGAATATTTTTAAGCAATTTTCCCGTTGTCATCCGAGGGCCGGCACGGATTTAGTTACTTACATCACAACTTTTTTTTAGCTTACTGCCACAAGGACTTGGGTTTATCTTACAATACCATCAGGCTTTATCTCACAGGGGTTCAGTACCATTACATGATCAAGCATCCTAACTGCATATCATGAAAAGCCATCCTAAAGCGTCTCCTGTCAGGCAACCAGTTTCTGGGGACTTGTTTAGGAAGCTATCTTCCTCCCTAGATGAGACGCCTTTTGGGCCTCTCAACAGCCTAGTCCTCAAGGCTGCTCTGTACTTGAGCTTTTACAGCTTTTTAAGACCTGGCGAGTTCACCAGCTCCTCCCCTAACCATCCAGGGCCTCGCAAGTGTCATTTGGTACAGAGTTGTGGTCATTTCACCCTCTTGCTTCTAAAATCCAAGACCTCCCAGGTCGGTCCTCCCATTGCGATTGAATATTTTCAGACCTTTAATGAATGGTGCCCGGTCAAAGTCCTAGCTAAATTATCAAGGTTATTGGCCCTCTGTTACTTTTTCCGGTTAAACCCCTAACCTCAAATCGGTTCATTAGTCACATCCGCATCCTTGCCAAAAGGCTAGGTTATGATCCCAACATAATCTCAGGGAATTCTTTTTGCATCGGAGCCGCTTCAGCCGCATCCAAGCACAGAGTCCCAGGCCAGATCATCCGTAAGATGGGGCGATGGCAGCCATCCTGCTTCAATTGCTATATTCCTCAGCCTCAGGGCCGAAATAGCTCAAGCATTTGTTAATTTGGTTTTGTGATTCAATTACATAATAAAAATTTCTTTCCTACTGGTTGGTTTTGCCCCCTTTTTGGCATCCCCTCTTTCGAGGCTAACGACACACCACTAGCCGGTTAATATCAGGTTGTTTTAATCTTTCCCACTGTTGCTCTCGCCCGCAGCCAAAATATAAACACAACACCTTTGGTATTGCTCCCATTTTGCATGAGCTGAACTCAAAGATCTGAAACATTTTCTACATACACAAAATACCCATTACTCTAAAATATTGTTCACAAATCTTTCTAAATCTGTGTTAGTGAGCACTTCTCCTTTGCTGAGATAATCTATCCCACCTTACAGGTGTGGCATATCAAGGTGCTGATTAGACAGCATCAATAGTGCACAGTTGTGCCTTAGACTGCCCACAATAAAAAGCCACTCTGAAATGTGCAGTTTGATCACACAGCACAATGCCACAGATGTCGCAACGTTTGAGGGAGCGTGCAATTGGCATGCTGATACAGGAATGTCTACCAGAGTTATTGCCCATGCAATGAATGTTCATTTCTCTACCATAAGCCGTCTCCAAAGACGTTTCAGAGAATTTGGCAGTACATCCAACTGGCCTCACAACCGCAGATCACGCGTAACCACACCAGCCCAGGACCTCCACATCCAGCATGTTCACCTCCATGATCATCTGAAACTAGCCACCTGGACAGCTGCAGCAACAATCGGTTTGCATAACCAAAGAATTTCTGCACAAACTGTCAGATACCATCTCAGGGAAGCCCATCTGCATGCTCGTCATCCTCATCGGGGTCTGGACCTGACTGCAGTTCATCATCGTAACCAACTTGAGGGGACAAATGCTCACATTCTATGGCGTCTGGCTCATTGGAGAGGCGTTCTGTTCACGGATAAGTCCCGGTTTTCACTGTTCAGGGCAGATGGCAGACAGCATGTGTGGCATTGTGTGGGTGAGCGGTTTGCTGACGTCAACGCTGTGGATCGAGTGGCCTATGGTGGCGGTGGGGTTATGGTATGAGAAGGCGTATGTTATGGACAACGAACACAGGTGCATTTTATTGATGGCGTTTTAATTGCACAGAGATACCGTGATAAGATCCTGAGGCCCATTGTTGTGCCATTCATCCACGATCATCACCTCATGTTGCAGCATGATAATGCACGGCCCCATATTGCAAGGATCTGTACACAATTCCTGGAAGCTGAAAACATCCCAGCTCTTGCATGGCCAGCACAGTCACTGGACATGTCACCCATTGAGCATGTTTGGGATGCTCTGGATTGGTGTATATGACAGTGTGTTCCAGTTCCTGACAATATTCAGCAATTTCGCACAGCTATAGAAGAGGAGTGAACCAACATTCCAAAGGCCACAATCAACAACCTGATCAACTCTATGCGGCGGAGATGTGTTGCACTGCGTGAGGCAAATGGTGGCCTCATCAGATATTGACTGGTTTTCTGACACCCCCCCCCCCCCCAGTAAGGCAAAACTGTGCACATTTTAGAGTGGTCTTTTATTGTGGGCAGTCTAAGTCACCCCTCTGCAATATTCATGCCGTCTAATCAGCACTTTGATAAGCCACACCTGTGAGTTGGGATGGATTATGTTGGCAAAGGAGAAGTGCTCACTAACACAGATTTAGACAGATTTGTGAACAATATTTGAGAGTAATGGGTGTTTTGTGTATGTAGAAAATGTTTCCGATCTTTGAGTTCAGCTCATGCATAATGGGAGCAAAACCGAAAGTGTTTATATTTTTGTTCAGTGTATATAAAAACACAGTACTGCTATAGATTACCATATACTGTTGTATACTACTATATACAGTACAGTTATATACAGGGCTGTGGAGTCGGAGTCGGAGTCGGAGTCGGAGGCAATTTTGGGTACCTGGAGTCGGAGTTGGAGTCGGCAAAAAATGGACCGACTCCGACTCCGACTCCTACTAGATTTAAATTGGAATAAAAAAAAATTGAAATAAAAAAAAAGCAAGTTTAAATGTCCTAATTCAGATAAAGTTATAATTAATTACTTCTCTACTGTAAGAATAAAGGCCAATGCATGCAGTGCGTCACTTTACCGCTAAACAAAGACGTTAAGTGACCGTGAAGAAGCATGCTTTTCATATGCTTTACTATGCAGTTAAAGGGACACTGACAGGCTGATATATCTGCTGGTATTCATCAGAGGATTAGGAATACAACTAGACGACTGTTACCCCCAGTTGAGGTTTACTTGTGTTTAAAAACGTTTTAATCAATATGCAAATTCTCTACCTTTGTGCCCAAGGGGGCAGGCGCACATGACAGGACTAGGTAGGAATTCAGCGTTCGGCTAGCCTGAAAAAACAGGCCAGTGCAGTGAATAATAACGAAGGGAACAGCGCTGGGAAGCTGTACTTCGGGCGCGGCTGGGCACAAAGCCGCAGGAGACGCTGCCCCATTGGGCACAAGATAGTGAATTTGCATACAGATTAAAATGTTTCTTAAACACAAGTACAGCTTAACTGGGGGTAACATTAGTATAGTTTTATTCCTAATTCTCTGATGAATACCAGTATATATATATCTTTAGCTGGAAAATCAGCCTGTCAGTGTCCCTTTAAGGAGCGGCAATACTTACACTTTCCATCGTCTTGTGGTCTGCTGTTACAGGAAACACATGGTTATCCTAGCCTCTCACTGATAACTGATTAAGGACTGGAGACACTTGTATAAGTGAAGGGAATGGATAGTCAATAGTTCAAGACTGAAGCTGTAAACCATTTGAAAAACTGCTATCATTCAGCTAAGGCTATAAAACATGTAAACTCACATTGTTAGCTTAAATTTTAAACATGACTATGGGATTCTACTAGGAAAATCATGTTTTAAAATAAATGCCCCTTCCCCTGCCCCTTCCTGGATCCTCCCACTGCTCTATCTTCAGCAGAAGATTAGCACACAAAGGAGAAGGCAGCAGCTTCTGCTAAACTACCTCTGTGCTAGAGAAGATTAGAAGAACTTGGTGGAACAGCTTCGTATTTGCATATTAAATACAGAGGAGTCGGAGTCGAGGAGTCGGAGTCGGAGTCGGAGTCGGAAGTTTCAAAATCTGAGGAGTCGGAGTCGGAGTCGGACAATTTATCTACCGACTCCACAGCCCTGGTTATATACTGCTGTATACTTCTATATGCTGTTATATACTGCTATACATTGTTATATACTGCTATACGCTTATATACTGATGTACAGTGGATATAAAAAGCCTACACACCCCTGTTAAAATGTCAGGTTTCTGTACTGTAAAAAAAATGAGAAAAAGATAAATCCTTTCAGAACTTTTTCCACCTTTAATGTGACCTATACAATGTACAACTCAATTGAAAAAAAAACTGAAATCTTTTAGGTAGAGGTAAGAAAAAAAATATAAAAACAAAATAATATGGTTGCATACCCTTAAACTAATACTTTGTTGAAGCACCTTTTGATTTTATTACAGCACTCAGTCTTTTGGGGTATGAGTCTATCAGAATGGCACATTTTGACTTGGCAAGATTTGTCCACCACTCTTCTTTACAAAAACACTCCAAATCTGTCATATTGCGAGGGCATCTCCTGTGCACAACCCTCTTCAGATCACCCCACAGATTTTCAATCGGATTCAGGTCTGGGCTCTGGCTGGGCCATTTCAAAACTTTAATCTTCTTCTGGTGAAGCCATTCCTTTGTTGATTTTGATGTATGCTTTGGGTCGTTGTCATGCTGAAAGATGAAATTACTCTTCATGTTCAGCTTTCTAGCAATTCCCTCTATTTAAATTAAGGCCCCAGTTCCAGCTGAAGAAATACAGCCCCAAAGCATGATGCTGCCAACACCATGTTTCACTGTGGGTATGGTGTTCTTTTGGTGATATGCAGTGTTGTTTTTGCGCCAAACATATATTTCTTTTTCACCTATGACAGCACCCGTGGAGATACACCGCCCCCATCCAGGACAGGAAACAGAACACCACACTGCTTTTAAGGAGGAGTCAAACCCCATCTCACCAGTTCTGTTTCCTGTCCTAAGGGTCAGGTATGGATCCACACTGCAGAGGATTGAATGCTGCGGGTGCCCCGACCGTTGGGTTTGAGGAGGGCTTACCCGGGCGGTGTAAGTTCTTCTTGGGAAGCAGCCTGCCAAGTCTGGGCAGCTTCATCTTCCTCCGCTTCTGGCTCCCTCTACATGCGGAGGTAATGTCCTTTCTGCCTTCTGCATGGCGGCGATGCGGCCGTGTTCGCGGACCTGGCTGCCGGCTAAGCGCGCTTCCGGCGCGAGGCAGCAGGGGGAGGCGTTCTGCGCAGGTCCGGAAGTAGGAGGAGCCGCTTCACACGCGCGGCAGATGTAAAGCCCCAGCCAGCATAGGACGGCGTGCTGGTGCAGCAGCAGTCCGCAGGCTCCATTAGGCATCTGCCAGACTGAACATGGAGGAGGGACAGCGTGTGGAGGCCACTGGAACCACCAATGAGCCGGTATTTTGATGGGGTAAGAGGGGTTTATGCCCCAATTCTTCTTCTGTTGTCCCTTTACTTATATTGAGGGCTCTCATTTGTAGATCCCAAAGGAGAGCAAGAAGGGCTCAAGGTCTAAAGACAGAGGATGTGCCCTATGTAAGAAGAGGCTGGCCTCAAGCTATGAGAAGCCATTATGTCAGCACTGTATAGGAAAATTGGTGCAAGAAGAGACTCCTTCTATGATTACAAATTTAAAACAGATGATCCGGGAGGAGGTCAGGGAGACGGTAAAAGAATCGGTCAGCAGCCTTCTAGAAAACCGTCCTAGTACTTCAGCGGCAGCTTCTACTGCTCCCTCAAGTGACCTGGATGTATTATCAGGTTTAGGTGAAGAAGGAGAGAGAATTTCATCGGATGAATCCTTTGATGGGGAGTCAGCGGGTAGACCGTTTTTTCATTCTGAAAACATTAACTCCTTACTAAAAATAGTCAGAGCTACGATGGGGCTAGGTGACCAAAAGGCTCCTCAGTCGGTCCGTAACTCCATGTTTGAGGGTATAGGGGCTAAAAAATCTAGAAGTTTTGATGTTCACGAGAATATAGAAGCCTTAATCTCTAAGGAATGGAATAAGCCTGATAGAAAAATTTTTGTTCCCGCCTCTCTAAAGCGCAAATACCCTTTTGAAGAGAAGGCGTCAGCTCACTGGGAAAGGGCCCCAAAACTAGATGCTCCTGTGGCTAAAATGTCTAAGAAAGCAGCACTTCCCTTTGAGGATTCAGGCTCACTTAAAGATATAGGGCCAGATTTATCATTACACTTCCATCTTACTCCACTTTTACATCTGCCCAAAGTCACTTTTAGTTAGTCAGATTTATTAATGGTCCTTTAATACTGTGATAAATGTGGTTTGATGGCAGCAGTTTATCCTTCAGTAAGCGGCTTTACAAAAGTCGCACGTCTTTACAAAAAAGTCGCATGTTCTATTAAAAAGTCGCATAAGATAAGCATGGTCCCCCCTGGAGTGAAATTGCGCATTTTTTGCGACTTTTTAAATGGTTGCAATAGTAAATCTGTCTAGAGATTCATTTACATAAGACAACACGCCCACTTTCACAAAACTGGAGAGCTTAGTGCAGAGCTTGAAAAAGTCGCAAAAAAATGCGCAATTTTACCGATTGCGCATTTTTTTGCGACTTTTTCACTCCATTAAAGTGACTTTAGCTAATGATAAATCTGGCCCATAATGGATAAAAGAGCGGATATATATCTAAAGAAAAATTGGGAGGCTACTACTGCGGCCTTTAAACCAGCTATTGCTGCGGTACAGGTTGCAAGATCCCTTAAAATCTGGATCTCTGAGCTAGAGGGGCATATAAAAGAGGGAACTCCTAGGGAGGCTATCCTCTCCTCTTTTCCTACCATTCTAAATGCTGTCGATTTTCTTTCTGATGCTTCCGTTGACTCTCTAAGATTTTCAGCTAGAGCCTCTGCATTATCCAATTCAGCCAGAAGGGCGATTTGGTTGAAGAATTGGAATGGGGACGCTACCTCTAAGGCCAAACTCTGTGGGATCCCCTGTCAAGGAGAGTTTTTATTTGGGCCTGTTCTTGATGAGTTACTGGAAAAGGCCTCAGATAAAAGGAAAGGGTTCCCTACTTCTAGTCGTCCACCCGCAAAGAGACTGTTTCGTGCCCAGAGTAACAGGTTCTATAGGAAGAGAGAGACATCCAGACAGATCCAGGGCTCCACTAGTAAAGCAAAGGGCTTTCTTTTTTCCCGATCAGAAGCCTCTAAGAAAAAAACAGAATGACGCCAGGTCTCCGGTAGGAGGGCGACTCTCAGAATATCTAAAGAACTGGCAAAAGATTTCAAACAGCCCCTGGATTTTGCAGATCATAGAGGAAGGTTACCAGATGAATTTCAAGAGCCTTCCCAAGGACAGATTTGTAAAAACAGATCTTCGTACAGATCCAGTAAAGCAAAAAGCTTTGGCATCAGAGGTCTTTTCCCTATTAGAAAAGAAGGTGTTATTGAGAGTACCTTTACAGGAGATGGGAAAGGGTTACTACTCAACTCTGTTTCTTGTAAAAAAGCCAAATGGGTCCTACCGAGCTATAATAAATTTGAAATTGCTAAACAAACATTTAGTGTACGAAAAATTCCGTATGGAGACAATCAGGACGACAGTGTTATACCTTTTTCAGGGATGTTTCATGGCCACTCTAGACTTGAGGGATGCCTATTATCATATTCCCATTCATCCCTCACACCAGAGGTTCCTGAGAGCAGCTATTCAGTTAGAAGGGGAACTCCTTCATGTACAGTTCAGGGCCCTTCCTTTCGGTCTAGCACAGGCTCCCAGACTCTTTACCAAAGTGGTTGCAGAGATGATGGCTCATATAAGGGAGAAGAAAACGATTATTGTCCCTTATCTGGACGACTTCCTACTGATATCCCACTCGTGCATTCAGTTGGAGAAACAGATAGTGTGGGTCAAGGAAGTTTTGATAAATTTAGGCTGGGAGATAAATGTAGAAAAGTCCAACTTAATACCAACTCAAAGATGTGTTTTTCTAGGGATGATTTTGGATTCGGTAAATCAGATGTGCCAACTTCCAGGACCAAAAGCCTTGAACGTAATCAAGGAAGTTCAGAGCCTAGCTCAGAGTCGGACAGTTTCATTGAGAAGAGCCATGTCAGTTCTGGGCCTTATGACGGCTACCATCCCAGGAGTAGAATGGGCTCAGTTTCATTCGAGACCCCTTCAGTGGCAGATTCTGCAAGAATGGGACAAGAGCTTTGTGTCTCTAGATTCAGTTTTCAGTCTCTCTCCTCAGACCACTCTGTCCCTGGGATGGTGGAAAAACATGCAGAACCTTCAGAGAGGAGTACCATGGGAAAGAAAGGAGGTTTTGTCTTTAACCACAGATGCGAGCCCTTGGGGTTGGGGTGCCCACTTTCAGGGGTCACTTCTACAGCGGTCCTGGAACAAGGTCCTTCAAAACCAATCCCAGAATTTCAGGGAACTAAACGCTATAAAGTTAGCTCTGACTCAGTGCATTCCCCGAGTAAAAGACAGAAATGTGAGAGTTTACTCGGACAATATGACTGCGGTAGCTTATATAAACAGACAGGGAGGGAACAGATCTTCTTCTCTAATGTCCCTGGCTCAGGAGATCTTTCAGCTTGCAGAAGCTTCTCTATTATCAATTTCTGCAGTCTATCTGAGGGGAGAGGAGAATATAGCCGCAGATTTCTTGAGCCGTCATCAGCTTCACCAAGGGGAATGGTCCCTGGATCCTTATATTTTCAGGAAGATAGAGGGTCTGTGGGGGTCTCCAGACATAGACCTTTTTTCTTCCAGAAACAACAGGAAGGTGGAGAAGTTCTACTCCCTTTCTCCAGAGGACCATCCTACAGCAGTGGACGCCCTAGCTCAGCCTTGGGGGAAGGGTCTTCTTTACGCATTTCCTCCACTGAAACTCATCCCGAGAGTGTTGAGAAAGATCCGGGAGGAGAGGGCATTAGTAATCATGGTGGCGCCCTTCTGGCCCAGAAGAGTGTGGTTTTCGTGGCTCCAGAAGTTGTCGGTGGGAACTCCTTGGGTCCTTCCGACAATTCCGGGCCTGCTGAAACAGGGCCCAGTTTACCACCCAGAGATAAAGAACTTGCACTTGACGGCCTGGCTTTTGAAAGGCAGATATTGAAAAAGAAAGGGTTATCGGAGGGGGTTATTACTACCCTACTAGCTAGCCGCAAGAAGATTACTTCTTCCATTTATTCTCGCATATGGAAGACCTTTCTTAGTTTCTCTAAGTCACCTGTTGATGTGCTAGAACCCCCTCCAATACCTCTAATTTTAGATTTCCTACAGGCAGGTTGGGATAAAGGTCTCAGACCCAGTACCTTGAAAGTTCAAATCTCAGCATTAAGTGCGCTGTTTGAATTTAAATTAGCCTTTCACCCCTGGATCAAGAGGTTTATCACGGCGGTGTCCAAGTTAGCTCCAGTGGCTAAAGCCAGGTTTCCTCCTTGGGATCTCAATATAGTTCTCTCTGCTCTCACTAAAGATCCTTTTGAGCCCTTAGGGGAGATCTCCATAAAAATGTTATCTTTGAAGCTTGTATTACTTTTAGCAGTCACTTCGGCAAGGAGGGTGGGAGAGATTGCAGCTCTCTCGGTGAATAGACCTTACTTAAACATCCTAGAAGATAGGGTAATAATTTCCCCTGACCCGGCCTTCCTTCCTAAGGTTTCTTCCTCCTTTCACCGATCCAAGGAGATTGTTTTGCCATCCTTTTTTGCTTCCCCTAAGGATGATAAAGAGGCAGAACTTCATTGCCTTGATGTAAGGAGGTGCCTTCTTGTATACCTGGAGGCTACCAGGCCTTGGAGGTCTTCTTCCAAGTTGTTTGTCTGTTTTCAGGGGAAGCAGAAGGGAATGGCGGCTTCTTCCCAGTCGATCGCTAGATGGATTAAGCAAGCTATTCAGTTATCCTATTCAACTAAAGGACTAGAACCTCCTGTTCAGTTTGGAGCACATTCCACTAGATCTATCTCTACATCTTGGGCAGAGAGGGCCTCGGCCTCTATTGAACAGATTTGTGGTGCAGCCACCTGGAGTTCACCTCACACTTTCTTTAAACATTACAGGCTCCAGCTTCCCTCAAATGAGGGGCTGGGTTTTGGCCAGAAGGTGCTTCAGGCAGTTATCCCACCCTAGAATGTATCTTGCTGATATCTCCACGGGTGCTGTCATAGGTGAAAAAGAAAATTACAATTACACTTACCGGTAATACGTTTTCTTTGAGCCTATGACAGCACCCGCCTAATTCCCTCCCTATATATGTATATATTATTAAAAAAAAAAAAAAAAAAAAAAAAGAAGAGAGAGAGTATAGGAGTAATAAGATTGTATTGCACATTCTGTTGTTGTCACTTTTTCCTTAGTTCTTGATATAGTACTGGTGAGATGGGGTTTGACTCCTCCTTAAAAGCAGTGTGGTGTTCTGTTTCCTGTCCTGGATGGGGGCGGTGTATCTCCACGGGTGCTGTCATAGGCTCAAAGAAAACGTATTACCGGTAAGTGTAATCGTAATTTTTGGAATTATGGCCAAAAAGTTCAACCTTGGTTCAATCAGACCATAACACCTTTTCCAACATGCTTTTGTGAGACTTCAGATGTGTTTTTGCAAAATGTAGCCTGGCTTGAATGTTTTTCTTCATAAGAAAAGGCTTTCGTCTTGCCACTCTACCCCATAGCCCAGAAATATTAAGAATACGTGAGATTGTTGTCGCATGTACCACACAGCCAGTACTTGCCAGATATTCCTGCAGCTCCTTTAATGTTGCTGTAGGCCTCTTGGTAGCCTCCCAGACCAGTTTTCTTCATGTCTTGTCATCAATTTTGGAGGGACGTCCAGTTCTTGTTAATGTCACTGTTGTGCCATATTTTCTCCACTCGATGATGACTGTCTTCACTGTGTTCCATGGTGTATCTAATGCCTTGGAAATTCTTTTGTACCCTTCTCCTGACTGATAGCTTTTAACAATGAGATCCCTCTGCTTTGGAAGCTCTCTGTGGACCATGGCTTTTCCTGAAAATTTCAGGAAACGCCAACTAGAGCAGCTGAACTTTATTTGGGGTTAATCAGAGGCACTGTAAATAATGGCAGGTATATGCTGACTCCTTTGATTTTGAATGTGATTGTTTAATTCTGAACACAGCTACATCTCCAGTTATGAGAGGGTGTGCACACTTATGCAACCACATTATTTTAGTTTTTTTTTTTTTTTTTTTTTTTTATTCCCTCCTCAATTGAGTGGTACAGTTAAAGGTGGAAAAAGTTTTGAAATGATTTATCTTTGTCTCATTTTTTTACAGCACAGAAACCTGACATTTTAACAGGGGTGTGTAGATTATATTCACTGTATACTATTATACATTGTTAAACAAAACTGTATACGACTATACAATGATATATATATTGTGGGGACTCGCTTTGGTAGACAAGGTAGGCGGGTGCAGTATAGAGGCAAAAACATAAAGGCACAACATAACAGTCACTTTTCAGGCTTGGTGCATGTTCACACACAGAAAACAAAACAGTGTTGGTGCTTGATCTTGCACGGCAAAACAGAAACAAAGCTCACCTGAAATCCTAGGTGTCAGTTCACACCTGGCTGAATGTTCGGCAACACAAAAAGTCCACTGGCAGCCTTTAGATGGCCTGCTCTCCTGACACACAGGCCTCAGCTTTTCAGCCCAACACAGGGCTCAGATCCCAAACACACAGAGAGAGAGCTTTGCATAAACCCAGCTGTCTTTTAGAGGCAGCTAGGTATTAACCAAAAACCCGGACCGGCACTTAAAATCCGGTCCAGTATTTGCCCTCACCTGGCTGCAATCAACCCAGCAGCACAGGCTGAGAGGAAAAAATACCTGTTTTTTATCACCAAACCTCTCACTGTGTCACAAAAAAAAATATATATATATATATATCCATGAAAAATCAACGCAGCACTCTTCTTGTGAAAAAACAACGCAGTGTCTTTATTCACACATGTGACACAAAATAAGCAACGTTTCAATCCCCTCCCGGGATCCTTCTCACGCCAAGTGCACAGACCAACACAATTCTAGTGTCTATATACATATCCAGCTTTTCATTACATGTGTACATAATTATTTAATCAAGTGATTACAATTAATAACAGATGATACAAAGTCAAGTGTTGTTAGAAAAATTCAGTCCATTCAAATATTTCAATTATCTTCTTATATCGTGTTTTTGGTACATATCCCCATAGATGTCTTTGTATGAAGTGCTTTGTGCCAGCAAAGTGCACCCTCACCTAAAAATTCACGCATCCGCAGACAGGGGAACGATTCGATATTAAAGAATATTTTACTTGTGATTCTTCGTGGGTAGTATATGTATTATGGTACCCATGTCACTTGCTCTATGTAGGGGAGACCACATGTGATATCAATGCCAGATTAAATAACCATCGACAGTCTATCAGAAATAAAAGGAAAGATCTTCCTGGTCATTTGCAGAGTACTGGTACTCGTGCAAATGTCCCCGATACCACTGCCGATACCGGAAGACAGTGCAGCAGTGGCGGCACTCTCAGCTGATCAGCATGGGGACAGCAGCGTGTCCCAGCTGATTGGCGTAGGGGCGGGATCTCTGTGTGGCGGCTCCACTCTGTGCCCTGTGATTCAGAGGTCGGGTGCCAGGAATGTGAAAGGGCTGCGATCAGGGGTTAATTGCGCAGATCACAGCCCTTTCAGAGTTCAGGTGCCGGGAATGTTTCAGTTTGCATTTGTGGCGCAGTGCACCCTCAACCCCCCTCTTCCTCCCTAGTATAAACCATTGGTGGTGGTAGCCACTGGGCCCCCCCACCTATCATTGGTGGCAGTGCGCCCTCCCCCGGCTTCACCCCCATCATTAGTGGCAGTGATCGGGGGGCTGGGGGGCAGCTGATGAGAGGCTGGTGGGCGGCTGATGAGAGACTGGGGAGGGGCTGATGAGAGACTGGGGAGGGGCTGATGAGAGGTTGGGGGCTGCTAAGAGGCTGGGGGGCTGATGAGAGACTGGGGGCTGATGAGAGACTGGGGGCTAATAAGAGGCTGGGGGCTGATGAGAGACTGGGGGCTGATGAGAGACTGGGGGCTGATGAGAGACTGGGGGCTCATGAGAGACTGGGGGCTCATGAGAGACTGGGGGCTGACGAGAGGCTGGGGGTTGCTAAGAGGCTGGGGGCTGATGGGAGACTGGGGGGCTGATGAGAGACTAGGGGGGCTGATGAGAGACTAGGGGGGCTAATAAGAGGCTGGGGGTGGCTGATAGGCTGGGGGGTTGCTAAGAGGCTGGGGCTGATGAGAGCCTGGGGTGGCTGATGAGAGGCTGGGGGCGGCTGAGGAGAGGCTGGTGGGCGGCTGATGAGAGGCTGAGCGGTGGCTGGGGGCTGATGAGAGGCTGGGGGGGCTGATGAGAGACTGGGGGGGGGCTGCTGAGAGGCTGGGGGTGGCTGACGAGAGGCTGGAGGGCTGATGAGAGGCTGGTGGGCAGCTGATGAGAGGCTGGGGGGCGGCTGATGGGGCTGATGAGAGGCTTGGTGGGCTGATGAGAGGCTGGGGGGGGGTTGATGAGAGGCTGGGGGGGGGGCTGATGAGAGGCTGGGGGGCTGTTATGTTTTTTTGACTTTTGGTTGATCAGTGGTCACAAAATAAATGTGTTATTTATTTTATTGTTAAAATTGGTATCGGTAATTGGTATCGGCGAGTACTTAAATAAAAGTATCGGTACTCGTACTCGGTCTTAAAAAAATGATATCGGGACATCCCTAGTTGAGAGCACTGTTTTTTCTGCAGCATAATATTTAGGGGCATTGGGGAGCAGGACAGGCACAGTATTGGGGGTAGCAGCAGGATAACTATGCCAGGAAGAGAAGGATCATAGAAAAGTAAAAGTGAGGAATCTAAGACGAAAATGTCTGTGTACTAAACTCTGCAGAGATGAGAAGCGGCTGAAAAAACTCATCATGGTTTCCTGGTGAGAACATCTACATGAGAGGAGACATCACTGGATGTAAGGTAGCATTCTCATCACTGTTTTATTTTCCATTCTTCTGATCCGTCAGAAGAACAGATAAAAAAAAAAAAAACAGGATCTTGTTTAAAAAAAAAAAAAGGATCCTGTGCATCAGTTATGCACATTTGGCATCTGTTTGAGCCCAAATGTGGTACTGTTTTTCCATCTAAAAAAAATGGATCTCAGGCATAAATGGCTCAGACAGATGCAAAATGTGTATAACTGATGGACAGGAACCATTTTTTTCTTTATATTTCTTTTCTTAAGTTAAGGTTAAAGGGAACCTGTCATCAACTTTATGCTAACCTCACTGAGGGCAGCATAAAATAGCGACAGAAATGCTGATTTCAGCAATGTGTCACTCATAAGCTAAAAGTAAGTGGTTGCTGAGAACCAACATCATAATTATTGCAGCACAGGCCTTGAAAAGAGTAAAATCTACTTGAGAAGAGTCATGGTTATTCATAATTAGAGTTGAGCGAACACCTGGATGTTCGGGTTCGAGAAGTTCAGCCGAACTTCCCGAAAATGTTCGGGATCCGAACTGAACCCAAACTTCACCTCGAACCCCCATTGAAGCCAATGGTAAAATTAAAAAAAGAGGATTCAATAAAGAAGTGCCCTGGAGTACAAGAATATATAGTTAAGGGGAGGTAGTTATAAATGTCTATTCTGCACAAGAGATGGACAGGTCCTGTGGGATCCATGCCTGGTTCATTTTTATGAACGTCAGCTTGTCCATGTTGGCTGTGGACAGGCGGCTGCGTTTGTCAGTAATGACGCCACCTGCCGTTCTGAATACACGTTCAGACAAAACGCTGGCCGCCGGGCAGGCCAGCACCTCCAAGGCATAAAAGGCTAGCTCTGGCCACGTGGACAATTTGGAGACCCAGAAGTTGAATGGGGCCGAACCATTAGTCAGTACGTGGAGGGGTGTGCACACTTACTGTTCCACCACGTTAGTGAAATGCTGCCTCCTGCTAACACGTTCCGTATCAGGTGGTGGTATAGCTGTGGCGTGGTGACAAAACTTTTCCACATCTCTGCCATGCTAACCCTGCCCTCAGAGGAGCTGGCCGTGACACAGCTGCATTGGCGACCTCTTGCTCCTCCTCTGCCTTCACCTTGGGCTTCCACTTGTTCCCCTGTGACATTTAGGAATGCTCTCAGTAGCGCGTCTACCAACGTGTGCTTGTACTTGCGCATCTTCCTATCACGCTCCAGTGCAGGAAGTAAGGTGGGCACATTATCTTTGTACCAGGGATCCAGCAGGGTGGCAACCCAGTAGTCAGCACACGTTAAAATGTGGGCAACTCTGCTGTCGTTGCGCAGGCATTGCAGCATGTAGACGCTCATGTGTGCCAGGCTGCCCAGAGGTAAGGACAAGCTGAACTCTGTAGGAGGCGTATCGCCATCGTCCTCCGTTTCCCCCCAGCCACGCACCAGTGATGGGCCCGAGCTGCGTTGGGTGCAACCCCGCTGTGAACATGCTTCATCCTCATCCTCCTCCACCTCCTCATCATCCAGTAGTGGGCCCTGGCTGGCCACATTTGTACCTGGCCTCTGCTTTTGCAAAAAACCTCCCTCTGAGCCACTTCTAAGAGACTGGCCTGAAAGTGCTAAAAATGACCCCTCTTCCTTCTCCTCCTCACCTCCTCTTCCATCATCGCCCTAAGTGTTTTCTCAAGGAGACATAGAAGTGGTATTGTAATGCTGATAACGGCGTCATCGCCACTGGCCATGTTGGTGGAGTATTCGAAACAGGGCACACAGGTCTCGCATGGAGGCCCAGTCGTTGGTGGTGAAGTGGTGCTGTTCCGCAGTGCGACTGACCCGTGTGTGCTGCAGCTGAAACTCCACTATGGTCTGCTGCTGCTCGCACAGTCTCTCCAGCATGTGCAAGGTGGAGTTCCACCTGGTGGGCACGACGCATATGAGGCGGTGAGCGGGAAGGCCGAAGTTACGCTGTAGCGCAGACAGGCGAGCAGCAGCAGGATGTTAACGCCGGAAGCGCGCACAGACGGCCCGCACTTTATCCAGCAGCTCTGACATGTCAGGGTAGTTGTGAAGGAACTTCTGCACCACCAAATTTAGCACATGCGCCAGGTAAGGGATGTGCGTCAAACCGGCTAGTTCCAGAGCTGCGACGAGATTTCGCCCATTATCGCACACCACCAGGCCGGGCTTGAGGCCCACCGGCAGCAACCACTGGTGTGTCTGTTGTTCAATACCCCGCCACGACTCCTGCGCGGTGTGGGGCCTGTCCCCCCCAAACATATGAGTTTCAGAACGGCCAGCTGACGTTTAGCCCGGGCTGTGCTGAAGTTGGTGGTGAAGGTGTGTGGCTGACTGGATGAGCAGGTGGAAGAAGAGGAGAAGAAAGCCGAGTAGGAGAAGGAGGCTACAGGAGGCAAAGAATGATGCCCGGTGATCCTTGGTGGCGGAAGGAAGTGTGCCAAAGAACTCTCCGCCTGGGGCCAGCCGCCACTACATTTACCCAGTGTGCAGTTAGGGAGATATAGAATCCCTGGCCGTGCTTACTGGTCCACGTATCTATGATTCGGAGGACCTTGCCACAGATAGCGTTGCGCAGTGCACACTTGATTTTATCGGATACTTGGTTGTGCAGGGGAGGCACGGCTCTCTTGGTGAAGTAGTGGCGGCTGGGAACAACATACTGTGGGACAGCCATCGCCATCAGCTGTTTGAAGCTGTACGTGTCCACCAGCCTGAATGACAGCATTTCAAAGGCCAGTAGTTTAGAAATGCTGGCATTCAGGCCCAGGGCTCAAGGGTGGGTAGGTGAGAATTTACGCTTTCTCTCCAATGTTTGTGAGATGTAGAGCTGAACACTGCCGTGTGACATGGTGGAGATGCTTGGTGACGGAGGTGGTGGTGTTGGTGGCACATCCGCTGTTTGGTGGGCGGCAGGTGCCAACATTCCTCCCGAGGCGGAGGAAGAGGCCGAGGCAGCAGCAGAAGAGGGAGCAGGGGGAGCCTGAGTGAGTTCCTTGTTTTTAAGGTGTTTACTCCACTGCAGTTCATGCTTTGCATGTAGATGCCTGGTCATGTAGGTTGTGCTAAGGTTCAGAACGTTAATGCCTCGCTTCAGGCTCTGATGGCACAGCGTGCAAACCACTCGGGTCTTGTCGTCAGCACATTGTATAAAGAAGTGCCATGCCAGGGAACTCCTTGAAGCTGCCTTTGGGGTGCTTGGTCCCTGGTGGCGGTGGCCAGTAGCAGGTGAACTCTCTTGGCGGCGGCTGTTCTGCTTTTGCCCCCTGCTCCCTCTTTTGCTACGCTGTTGGCTCGGTCTCACCACTGCCTCTTCCTCTGAACTATGAAAGTCAGTAGCACGACCTTCATTCCATGTGGCGTTAAGGACCTCATCGTCCCCTGCATCGTCTTCCACACAGTCTTCCTCCATGACCTCCTGTTTGGTCTGCACACTGCAAAAAGACGCAGCAGTTGGCACCTGTGTTTTGTCATCATCAGAGACGTGCGGACTCCGATGAGGTGGTATTCCCATGTCCTCATCATCAGGAAACATAAGTGGTTGTGCATCAGTGCATTCTATGTCTTCCACCACTGGGGAAGGGCTAGGTGGATTCCCTTGGGAAACCCTGCCAGCAGAGTCTTCAAACAGCATAAGAGACTGCTGCATAACTTGAGGCTCAGACAGTTTCCCTGATATGCATGGGGGTGATGTGACAGACTGATGGGCTTGGTTTTCAAGCGCCACCTGTACGCTTTCTGCAGAAGACTGGGTGGGAGATAATGTTGTGAACGTGCTGGATCCACTGTCGGCCACCCAATTGACTAGCGCCTGTACTTGTTCAGGCCTTACCATCCTTAGAAAAGCATTGGGCCCCACCAAATATCGTTGTAAATTCTGGCGGGTACTGGAACCTGAGGTAGTTGGTTCACTAGGATGTGTGGCTGTGGCAGAACGGCCACGTCCTCTCCAAGCACCAGAGGGTCCACTAACAACACCACGACCATGTCCGCATCCACGTCCCTTACTAGATGTTTTCCTCATTGTTACCGTTCACCACAATAAGAAAAAAATTATTTGGCCCAATGTATTGAATTCAAATTCAGGCCTTTTTTTTACAGGCCCCTAACATTATCTGGCTATCTATTTATGTACCGTATTATACTAATCCAGGCACAGCAGTAACCACTGATTTAGGGGAACATCAATTGTAGGCCTAGTATTTAGGCCCTGGATGAAAGGTATCCTTTTACGGACAGATTTACACTTTGAGATGCACAGTAAAAAATATATAGGATTATGCTTTCAGCACTTGTATTTTAACACTTTGTGTAATATACCCTTTAATGGAAAGAAATACACTTAGAGATGCAAAACAGTGTGTGCAAATGTAGAGTATTATGCTGTATTTTAACACTTACTGTAATATACCCTTTAACTGAAAGAACTACACTTGGAGATGCACGCTGAGTGTAATATACCCTTTAACGGACAAATTTACACTTGGCCTGCAACAGCTCGAACACCAGATTTTGGGTATTGCCATCTTGGCAATTTAATTTCACCCCAGAAAATAATATATTCGTTGCCGGACACTATTAAACTTGGGAAGCCACAGCTAACACCACTGATTTATGGTATTGTTATTTTGGCAATTGAATTTCACCCTAGAACAAAATATATCCTTTGCCGGACACTATGAAACTTGTCCTGCCACAGCTGGAACACCAGATTTACGGTATTTATATTTTTGCAACTGAATTTCATCCCAGAAAATGTTATATCTTTTGCTGGACACTAGGGAAATTGTCCAGTCACAGCTGGAAGACCAGATTTACTGTATTTCTATTTTTGCAACTGTATTTCACTACAGAACTAAATCTATTCTTTGACGGACACTAGGGAAATTGTCCAGTCACAGCTGGAACACCAGATTCAAGGTATTGCTATTTTGCCAATTGAATTTCACCACAGAACAAAATCTTTCCTTTGACGGATACTATTAAACTTGTTCAGTCGCAGCTGGAACACCAGATTTACTGTATTTCTATTTTTGCAACTGTATTTCACCCCAGAAAATAATATATCCTTTGATGGACATTAGGGAAATTGTCCAGTCACAGCTGGAACACCAGATTCAGGGTAATGCTATTTTGGCAATTGAATTTCACCCCAGAACAAAATCTTTCCTTTGACGGATACTATTAAACTTGTTCAGTCACAGCTGGAACACCAGATTTACTGTATTTCTATTTTGGAAACTGAATTTCACCCCAGAAAATAATAAATCCTTTGCCGGACACTATTAAACGTGGCCAGCCACTGCTGGGACACCAGATTTACGGTATTGCTATTTTGGCAATTGCATTTCACCCCAGAAAAAAATATATCCTTTGCCGGACACTATTAAACTTGGCCAGCCACAGCTGAAACTACTGATGTATGGTATTGCTATTTTGGCAATTGAATTTAACCCCTTAATAAAATATAGAAATTTCTAGCCTGGGTTTCTAGGGGTGACAATAAGCACAGCCAAGCCCCTGATGTAGGATATAGCAAAAAAAAAAAACTAGTATTGATGGATTGATGGACTTGGTGGCAGCTTTGATGGACACAAAATGGCCGCCGATCACCCCAGAAAAAAGTGACAGAAAAACGCTCTGTGCAGCCTAAAAACCAGTGAGCAATTAACTAGCAGAAGTTGAATGTTTCACAGCTGTAGATCAATCACTTCATTAGATGTTTTTGCTGAATTTTTCCTGCCTAATCTCGCCCTCACAGCAGCTGCGTCCTATCCCTACACTAATCAGAGCAGAGTGACGTGCGGCACTAGGTGTCTCCAGCTTAAATAGAGGCTGGGTCACATGCTGCACTTAGCCAATCACAGCCATGCCATTAATAGGCATGGCAGTGATATCTTCTTAGTGCAAGAAGTAAAACGCTAGCTGATTGGCTGCTGTGCAGCCCTTCAGAAAGCGGGAAGATATTGCCGAACAACGGACCCGAACCCAAACTTTTTTGAAAATGTCCGGGTCCGTGTCCCGAACACCCCAAAATTCGGTACGAACCCGAACTATCCAGTTCGGTTTGCTCATCCCTATTCATAATCTCTTGCCCTCCCTGCCCATCTGCTGATGATTGGCAGTTCTCTCCTAGAGAGAAAGGAAGAAAGGGTTAATTACTCTTACCGGTAATTGGATTTTCCAATAGCCTCCCCAACGGCACTGAAAGGAGGGTGTCCCCTCCCCCTGGACAGGAAACAACATGGAAGCTGAAGTTTATATTTGTATATTAATAAAAATAAATCAACATAATAGACTGAATCTCAGCAAAAATTTACATAAGGGTGGAAAATACCCAAGTGCCGTTGGGGAGGCTAATGGAAAATCCAATTACCGGTAAGAGTAATTAACCCGTTTCCCAGGGCCTCCCCAACGGCACTGACAGGAGGATTAACAGAGAAATAAACTAGGGGGGGGACTTTTTCTGTTCAGGAACACGAACTTCCGCAAATGTTCGCAAACGGGTGAACCGGGCCATAGACTTCAATAGGCAGGCGAATTTTAAAACCCACAGGGACTCTTTCTAGCCACAGTAGTGATGGAAAAGTTGTTTCAAGGGGACTAACACCTGGACTGTGGCATGCCAGAGGGGGATCCATGGCAAAACTCCCATGGAAAATTACATAGTTGACGCAGAGTTGGGTTTTAATCCATAAAAGGCATAAATCACCTAACAATCCTAAATTTTTTTGAACAACATGGTTTAAAACATCCAGTGTGTGTATACGATCATCATTCATAAACAAAAATGGCTGGCACTCCTCCTTGTAGATGGTGCTCTGTGTTGTGGGAGTATCCCAAATAATATGAAGTGTAAAAACACGGCACTCTGGTGACAATTTGATTGTAATGCAGTAAGGTTTTTTATCATTTATTCAGCCACCATTAAAGTTACATGATAGTGTGTGGCCAACGTTTCGGTCTAACCAAGACCTTTTTCAGGGCCTAAAAGTACTACTTCTAGGCCCTAAAAAAAGGTCTTGGTTAGACTGAAACGTTGGCCACAAACTATCATGTAACTTTAATGGTGGCTGAATAAATAATAAAAAACCTTACTGCATTACAATCAAATTGTCGCCAGAGTACCGTGTTTTTACACTTCATGTGTATACGATCAGGTATAATGTTGTATCGATCAGGTAGTGTAAGGGTTACGCCCACTTCACAGACATTGACAGACCAAACTCCCCTTTTAACCACTTGCCACCACGCTAACGCCGATGGGCGTCAGCGCGGCGGCTCTCTCAGGTCTCAGTCACGCCTATCGGCGTCATCTCGTGAGACCTGAGATTTCACATGAACGCGCGCGCGTTCATGTGATCGGAGCCGGGACAACTGAAACTACAGCCTGACAGCGCTGATCATGCGCTGGCAGGCTGTAGATGCGGAAAAAAACGCATTTAAATCGCATATCAGACGCTGTTTTTTAAACAGCGTCTGATATGCCTGCTGTCTGCTCGTCTGGTGGTCCCTTTGTTTGGGACCACCAGAGGAAACATAGGAAAAGTGCACCAATCACTACACACACCCCCCACCCCCACCCCCATCACTGATTAACCCCTGATCACCCATGTCACCCCCTGATCACCCCTGTCACCCCCTGTCACTAATCACCCCCTACAGGCTCATTCAGACGTCCGTATGTAGTTTTATGGATCCATGGATCTGCGGATCCATGGATCTACAGATCCGCAAAAATACGGACACCGGCAATGTGCTTTCCGCATTTTGCAGATCCGCACAGAACTATATAGAAAATGCTTTCTTGTCCGCAACTGCGGACAAGAATAGGACATGTTCTATATTTTTGCGGAACGAAAGTGCAGACTCGGAAGCGCGGATCCGTAATTCCGATCCGAGCGGGACAAAGTCTGTCCCCATAGAAATGAATGGGTCCGCAATTCCGTTCCGCAAACAGAATTTCGGACGTGTGAATGGGGCATAAGGGTCCCTTATCACCGCCAGTTAGTTAGCTACTTGTTAGGTAGTTAGCGCCCACCGCCCCGCAGTCACTGATTTTGGCAGAGATTTTTTCATCCACATTGATCGATGCGAATGAAAAAATCTGTGCCGTTCATTTTTTTTTTTTTTTACAGCGCAGAGGCTGAACGGAAAAAAAAAATCTCATTACCCGTATGCTCAATATAAGGAGCGTGTAATGATTGCGGAGACCCTCAAATGCCAGGGCAGTACAAACACCTCACATGTGACCCCATTTTAGAAAGAAGACACCCCAAGGTATTCGCTGAGGGGTATGGCGAGTTCATGCAAAATTTTATTTTTTGTCACAAGTTAGTGGAATATGAGACTGTAAAAAAAAAAAAAAAAAATAAACAATTTCCGCTAACTTGTGCCAAATTTTTTTTTTTCTGTGAACTCGCCATACCCCTCACAGAATACCTTGGGGTGTCTTCTTTCCACAATGGGGTCACTTGTGGGGTATTTATACTGCCCTGGCATTTTAGGGGTCCTAAAGCGTGAGAATCCAAATACGTAAAAATGCCCTGTGAAATCCTAAAGGTACTCATTGGTTTTAGGGCCCCTTTGCGCATCTTGGCTGCAAAAAAATGTCACACATGTGGTATCGCCGTACTCAGGAGAAGTAGGGCAATGTGTTTTGGGGTGTATTTTTATATATACCCATACTTTGTGTGAGAAATATCACTGTAAACGACAACTTTTTAATTTTTTTTTATACAAAGTTGTTAATTTACAGAGATATTTCTCTCACCTAACATGGGTATATGTAAAAATACACCCCAAAACACATTGCCCTACTTCTCCTGAGTACGGCGATACCACATGAGTGACACTTTTTTGCAGCCTGGGTGCGCAAAGGGGCCCAAATTCCAACGAGTACCTTTAGCTTTTACATGGCTGCTCACAATTTAGCCCCGCCCAAAATGCCAGAACAGTATAAACACCCCACAAATAACCCCATTTTGAAAAGAAGACACCCCAAGGTATTCGCTGAGGGGTGTGGTGAGTCCATGAAAAATTTAACTTTTTGTCAAAAGTTAGCGGAAAGGGAGACTTTGTGAGAAAAAACAATACAAAATCAATTTCCGCTAACTTGTGCCAAAAAAAAATCTTCTGTGAACTCGCCATACCTTGGGGTGTCTTCTTTCCAAAATGGGGTCACATGTGGGGTATTTCTACTGACCTGGCATTTTAGGGGCCCTAAAGCGTGAGAAGAAAAATGCGTAAAAATGCCCTCCTAAAAGGTACTCATTGGTTTTAGGGCCCCTTTGCGCATCTTGGCTGCAAAAAAGTGTCACTCATGTGGTATCGCCGTACTCAGAAGTAGGGCAATGTGTTTTGGGGTGTATTTTTACATATACCCATGTTGGGTCGAGAGAAATATCTCTGTAAATTGACAACTTTGTATAATTTTTTTTTTAAAGTTGTCATTTACAGAGATATTTCTCACACAAAGTATGGGTATATATAAAAATACACCCCAAAACATGTTGCCCTACTTCTCCTGAGTACGGCAATACCACATGTGTGACACTTTTTTGCAGCCTGGGTGCGCAAAGGGGCCCTAAAACCAATGAGTACCTTTAGGATTTCACAGGCCATTTTTACGCATTTGGATTATCACGCTTTAGGGCCCCTAAGATGCCAGGTGAGTATAAATACCCCACAAGTGACCCCATTTTGGAAAGAAGACACCCCAAGGTATTCCGTGAGGGTCATGGCGAGTTCACAGAATGTTTTTTTTTTTGGCACAAGTTAGCGGAAATTGATATTTTTTTTTTTTTTTTTTTTTACAAAGTCTCATATTCCACTAACTTGTGACAAAAAATAAAATTTTACATGAACTCACCATACCCCTCACGGAATACCTTGGGGTGTCTTCTTTCCAAAATGGGGTCACTTGTGGGGTATTTATACTGTCCTGGCATTTTAGGGGTCTCTAAAGCCTGAGAAGAAGTCTGGAATCCAAATGCGTAAAAATGTCCTGTGAAATCCTAAAGGTACTCATTGGTTTTAGGGCCCCTTTGCGCACCCAGGCTGCAAAAAAGTGTCACTCATGTGGTATCGCCGTACTCAGGAGAAGTATGGCAATGAGTTTTGGGTAGTGTTGAGCGAACAGTTCGAGAATAGTTCGGGTTCGTACCGAATTTTGGGGTGTCCGTGACACGGACCCGAACCCGGACATTTTCAAAAAAGTTCGGGTTCGGGTCCGGGTCTGGTGTTCGGCGATTTCTTCCCGCTTTCTGAAGGGCTGCACAGCAGCCAATCAGTTAGCATTTTACTTCTTGCCCTAAGAGCCCATCACAGCCATGCCTACTAATGGCATGGCTGTGATTGGCCAAGTGTAGCATGTGACCCAGCCTCTATTTAAGCTGGAGTCACGTAGCGCTGCTAATCACACTGCTCTGATTAGTGTAGGGAGAGGACGCAGCTTCTATCAGGGCGAGATTGGGCAGGTTAAAGTCAGCAACAGCACCTAATGAACGGATCAATTTACAGCTGAGAATCATTGAACTTCTGCTAGTTACTTGCTCGCTGGTTTTTAGGCTGCACAGAGCGTTTTTCTGTCACTTATTTTCTGGGTTGATCGGCGGCCATTTTGTGACTTGTGGTGCGCCAGAAGAAGCTGCCACCAAGTCCATCAATCCATCAATACTAGTTTTTTTTTTTTGCTATATCCTACATCAGGGGCTTGGCTGTGCTAATTGTCACCCCTAGAAACTCAGGAAAGAAATTTCTATATTTTATTAAGGGTTAAATACAATTGCCCAAATACCAATCCCCTAAATCTGGCGTTCCAGCTTTGGCTAGACAAGTATAATACTGTCTGCTGTCTGGCAAAGGATAGATTATTTTCTGGGGTTAAATTCAATTGCCAAAATAGCAATACCATAAATCAGTGGTTTCAGCTGTGGCTGGCAAAATAGAATAGTGTCCGAGGTAACGCACACACGTACAGACGCACGTACACGATTCTTGAATAGTTGTATTATCGCGATAATAAAACTAACAGTGTAAAGTTGACTGTATTGCTCTAAGTTATATTCAGCGTACGAATGTAACTTCTATTACAGCACACCAATACTAAAACTGACTAAGAGACAGCTTTAAGTTCTATTCGAACGCGATTGCAACTTTGGAACTTAAAGTGGTGTACGATTTTAAAAGTTGAGTACTAAAAGTTGGAATCGCAATGCGATTCTTATGTATTTGCTAATCGCATTGCGATTACAACTTTGAGCTACCGATCACCATGGGAACGCCTCCTCCAGTAGAATGTACTGTCGGATCTGAGAATTAAGTTGAAATCGCAATGCGATTATTATATATCTGCTTAATCGCATTGCCGTTTCAGCTTAGCATTGCTAAATAATTCCATCCATATTCGTTAACTTACTGACTCAGTAAGTTAACGATATGGATGGAATTATTTAGCAATGCTAAGTTGAAATCGCAATGCGATTAAGCAAATATATAAGAATCGCATTGCGATTTCAACTTAATTCTCAGATCCGACAGTACATTCTACTGGAGGAGGCGTTCCCATGGTGATCGTTAGCTCAAAGTTGTAATCGCAATGCGTTTATTGCGGTATATTATCCCTCTGAGTGGCTTTTACAGCCTTTTTAGTGCCCAAAAGTTCGGGTCCCCATTGACTTCTATGGGGTTCGGGTTCGGGATGAAGTTCGGGTTGAGTTCGGATCACGAACCCGGACATTTTCCGGAAGTTCGGCCGAACCTCTCGAACCCGAACATCCAGGTGTTCGCTCATCTCTAGTTTTGGGGTGTATTTTTATATATACCCATGCTGGGTGTGAGAAATATCTCTGTAAACGACAACTTTTTAAATTTTTTTATACAAAGTTGACAATTTGCAGAGATATTGCTCTCACCCAGCATGGGTATATGTAAAAATACACCCCAAAACATATTGCCCTACTTCTCCTGAGTACGGCGATACCACGTGTGTGACACTTTTTTGCTGCCTGGGTGCGCAAAGGGGCCCAAATTCCAACGAGTACCTTTAGGTTTTACAGGGCTGCTCACAATTTAGCCCCGCCCAAAATGCCAGAGCAGTAAACACACCCCACAAATGACCCCATTTCGGAAAGTAGACACCCCAAGGTATTCACTGAGGGGCATAGTGAGTCCGTCTGAGATTTTATATTTTTTTGCCAGAAGTTAGCAGAAATGGAAACTTTATTATTATTTTTTTCCTCAGAAAGTGTCATTTTCCGCTAACTTGTGAAAAAAAATGAAATGATACATGAACTCACCATGCCCCTCCGTGAATACTTTGGGGTGTCTTCTATCTAAAATGGTGTCATTTGGGGGTATTTATACTTTCCTGGCATTCTAGCACCTGAAGAAACATGACAGGTGCTCAGAAAGTCAGAGCTGCTTCAAAATGCCGAAATTCACTTTTTTGCACCATAGTTTGTAAACGCTATAACTTTTACCCAAACCAATAAATATACACTTATTGGATTTTTTATCAAAGACATGTAGAACAATAAATTTTGCGAAAAATTTATATAGAAATGTAGTTTAAAAAAAAAAAAATTACAACAGAAAGTGAAAAATGTCATTTTTTTGCAAAAATGTCGTTACATTTTTATTAATAGCAAAAAAAGTAAAAATGTCAGCAAGAATGAAATACCACCAAATGAAACCTCTATTAGTGAGAAGAAAAGGAGGTAAAATTCATTTGGGTGGTAAGTTGTATGACCGAGCAATAAACGGTGAAAGTAGTGTAGTGCGGATTTGTAAAAAAGGGCCTGGTCACTAGGGGGGTATAAACCTGTGGTCTTCAAGTGGTTAATGCACCGCAAACAATCGCAAACAGTCCATTTGCACAACCGCAAACTCCCCATTTGCACAAGGTTGGATACCAAGCTAGCCATGTCCCGGTGATGTCATTGAAGGTTTCTTCCTCCACCCAGCCACGTACAACACCAAGGGTCCCCGAAAGGTGAATTGAATTGATTTTTCGAACGGGGAGATGGTTAAAAAAACACTGGGCTCCCTCCCCTTTGTTTTAATCCACGGTCACTGCGTCTGCACCGTGCAATTTACTCTCACCCCGATATGAGTGGTATTTTCTGTAGTACTATTCTCATCAGTTTAATCCCTGTTACGTCCCCTTTCAGGAGGTGTATTGAATGGATTTTAGATAAGTGGTACTACGCGTGCTAGGTACTGTGCCACCCGGTATGAGTGTTGGGCACTAGCAAAGGGCACACTACAGCCTGCGGGCCTGACACACACTGGCAGGCAGGCAACTGAAATTAGATTAAAGTGTACAGATAAAGTGCCTTATTTTAGGCAACGTTCAGTGCCGCACGGAATGATTGATGGGCAGCACTGGCAGAGGGCACACTACAGTCTGTGGGCCTGACACACACACACTGGCTGGCAGGCAACTGAAATTAGATTAAAGTGCCTTATTTTAGGCAAAGTCCTGTGCCGCACGGTATGATTGATGGGCAGCACTGTCAGAGGGCACACTACAGTCTGTGGGCCTGACACACACTGGCAGGCAACTAACCTTAGATTAAAGGGTAAAAATGAAATGCCTTTTTTTATGCAAAGTCGTGTGCCACCCAGTATGAGTGGTGGGCACTGGCAGTGGGCACACTACAGTCAGTGGAAGTGGGCCTGATACACACTGGCAGCAGGCAGGCAACTGAAATTAGATTAAAATGTAAAAATTAAATGCCTTATTTATCGGCAAGCTACTGTGCCACACGGTATGAGTGGTGGGCACTGGCAGTGGGCACACTACAGTCTGTGGGCCCGCAGCTCTTCACACACGGGCAGGCCAGGCAACTGCAATATATATATGAAATATATAAAAAATAAAAGCAGACTAATGTAGCAGTCCTAAAAAGGGCATTTTGGGGTGCTGTGACGCTGTCCTTACAGCAGATGAGTCTGTGGACACAGAACACTGGCCTAGCTAACACTTTTCCTATGAATTCAGAATCATCAGTGCAGCAGCAGCTGCAGTCTCCCTGCTCTCACTAACATGCAGCTTCAGACTGAATCTAAAATGGCTGCCTTTTTATAGGAGGTGGTAAGGTGTGGGAGGGAGGGTTCTGATTGGCTGGAATGTGTCTGCTGACTGTGAGGTACAGGGTCAAAGTTTGCTCAATGATGATGTATAGGGGGCGGACCGAACATCACATATGTTCGCCCGCCGCGGCCAACGTGAACAAGCTATGTTCGCTGGCGAATAGTTAGGGACATCTCTACTTTCAATCTATAATGTTTGAAAAAGGTCATTGGATTCGCCCAGGCAGCCGCTCTGCAGATTTGTTCAATAGAGATAGAGGCAGATTCAGCCCAGAAAGCTGACACGGCTCTCGTCGAGTGGGCTTTAAGACCTTTTGGAGGATCTTGATTCTGCTGGGTATAGCATAAGGTAATAGTGTCTCTAATCCGTCTAGTGATCGTAGCTTTACTGGCTGCCTGACCTCGATTAGGCCCCTGGAACTGGATAAGAAGGTGGTCTGAATTCCTGAACTGTTCGAAATCTTCAGGTAGGCCAGCACACACTGCCTTACATCCAAGTTATGGAATTTTTTCTCTTGATCCGATGAAGGATAGGGGCAAAAAGATGGTAAAGCAATTTCTAGATTACAATGAAAGCTTTGATACCACCTTTGGGGGAAAAAAAGATGGGCAGTGCTTCAGTAGAATGCGGTCATCCAAAATCTGGAGATAAGGAGGATGGCAGGAAAAAGCTTGGATTTCACCAACCCTTCTGACCATAGTAATGGCAGAGTTAGGAGCTTAAGAGAAATCTCCTCAATGGGCTCAAAAGGAGGATTCATCAAAACCATGAGGACTAAATTTAAGTCGCAGGGAGGGACAGAGGAACGGATGGAATGGGAATCTCTGATTGCTCCTTTAATGAATCGTTTGATTAGGGCAGGGGTAGGCAACCTTTGGCTCCCAGCTGTTGTGAAACTACAACTCCCAGCATGCATAGTTGCTCTGCTCTTCTAAGAACTTACATAGAAATGAATGGAGCATGCTGGGAATTGTAGTTTCACAACAGCTGGGAGCCGAAGGTTGCTGATGCCTGGATTAGGGGATGTTCCGACAGCTTGGTAGGTATCCATAAAGACCCATCAGGCTGAGATTTGGACTTTAAGGGTAGAAGGCTTGAGCCCCTTTTCCAGACCTGCTTGTAGAAAGTCTAGGATCTTATGGATATTTTCTAGGGCTTCCTGATGTATTTCGTATCCAGCAAGTAGGAGAAAAGCCTTCCAAGTTCTGAGGTAAATCCTTGAGGTTATATTCTTTCTACTCTTCAATAAGGTGGAGATCACAGTGTCCGTGAGGCCCATACAGGAGCCCTTCTGGCCAAGGGCAGGACAGAGCATCTAAGATGTCCAGATGATCTTGAGGAGATAGGAACAAAACCTTTTCACCTTCCTGTTGGCTCGATTTGCGAACATATCCATGACTGGAATGCCCCATTTTTCCGTAATTTGTCAAAATACATGGGTGTCTAGTGCCCACTCGCTCTCTTTCAGGGTCTGTCTGCTGAGAAAATCTGCAACTAGATTGTTGCTCCCCTTCAGGTAAACCGCTGTTAGAGATAATAGGTGCCTTTCTTCCAAAAGAAATCTCTCTCTTGTTACCGTTGCTAGAGATTTGCTTCAGGTACCTCCCTGTCTGTTCAGGTAGGCCACGGTGGTGGTATTGTCCAACAGGACTTTTATATGACCGAGAGGTCTGTTTGTATGAAGCGCCAGAAGGACTTTGTGAACTGCCTTGAGCTCTCTTAGATTTGAAGAGGCTTTTGACATGGATTGGTCCCAGATACCTTGAACCACTAAGTCTCCAGCATGACCTCCCCAGCCATGACTGCTGGCAACTGTAGTAACCACAAGTTGATTTTCCTGGCGCCATTTTTTCTTACCTTCCACCAGGCTAGGGAGTGCTTTACCTGAAGTGGAACAGTGACCTTTTTGTCTAGGGAACTTCTGTTGCCGTTCCAGGAATCCAACAGAAAAGCCTGTAGAGTTCTGGTGTGGCTTTGAGCCCACCTGACTGCAGAATTGTAGCTGTCAGAAATCCCAACATAGTCATGACATTTCTGATGGTCGTGGATCTTAGTTTGCAGAATGATTTACATTCTGATACAGGCTTATCTGCTTTTCTTCGGGGAGAAAAGACATTAACAAGCGGGAGTTGAGGAGGACTCCTAAAAAGATTTTTTGCTGGGAAGGAGCGAGATCGGATTTCTTAAAATTTATTATCCATCCCCATTCTGAAAAGGTAGCTTGAACGATGTTTAGATGGGACATGAGATGGTCTTCTGTGTCGGCTGCAATTAAAAAAATCTCCAAGTACGGGACTATGAGGATACCTTGTAGATGCAGATGAGCTGTTACCTCTGCTACAATTTTTGTAAAAATACTTGGAGCCGATGATAGGCCAAAGGGGAGAGCCTCAAACTGGAAGTGACTGAGGCAGCCTTGCATGAAGACTGCAATTCTTAGGACTCTCTGGTGGTCCTTGAATATGGGCACATATAGTATGCGTCTTACAAGTCCATTGTCACCATGTAACACAACTGAGGCAGTAGGTTTTCCAGTTGACTTGATTGGTTTCCATTTTGAACTTCTTGTAGGTTAGGCACTAGTTTAGACTTTTTAGGTTTATAATCAGCCTGAAGGAGCCTCCTGCCTTCTGGATAAAAAATACTGGGGAATAGAATCCTTCCTGATGTTGGTCTTCTGCAACAGGAAGCAGGACTTCTTTTTGAATCAGGCCAATTATCTCGGATTCCAGAGACAGTTGTTCTTCTGTTTTGGCTAGTGGTTTGTTTATGACAAAGTGATTTGGTGGGTAAGAGTCGAATTCCAGTTTGAAACCCTCTTGGATGGCGGCAAGAATCCAAGGGGAAGTTCCCATTTTTTCCCAGCTTAGAGCAAAAATTTTTTTATCTTGCTCCCACTTGACCTCTGGCGTCATTGGGAAGATTTTGATGATTTATCCTGATTGAAGAGGAAACCTTTACCTCTTCCTTTTGAAGCCTGCCATCTTCCTGAGAATTCCTTCTTTTGCTGGTCTCCTCTAGACTTGTTTTGGGAACATAAGGACCGTCTTTGGTGGAAATATCTGGGTTTAGTTGGAAATCATTTTTCTTATCGGACGCCTTCTCTGGTATGTCGTCCAAGACTGACCCAAAAAGTCTATCGCCTTCGCAAGGGATGGAACAAAGACGGTTTTTGGATCCTGTATCCCCCGACCAGGACCGGAGCCATATGGCTCTGAGGGTGGCGTTAGATATGGCCTCCATCCTTGCAGAAAGCTTCACCAAGTCTGCGCTAGGAAGTTGGATGCTTGCTTGAGCATTGGCAGAGATGCCATGATCTCTTCTCTGGGAGTGCCTGCTGCCAAATGATCTTCTAGTTGGGACAACCATACGGATAAGGATCTGGCGGTACAGGTAGCTGAAATACTAGGCCTAAACAAGGTCGTATTCGTCTCCCAGGCTCTTTTGAGCAGGCTTTCAACCTTTTTATCCATCGGGTCATGTAATAACCCCATGTGCTCGAACGGGAGTGACGATTTTTTTCTAAATCCGAGACACAGGTGCATCGATCTTTGGAGTTTTGTCCTAGAGGCCTGAATCAGACTCTGAAAATGGGTATTTCCTTTTAAAGGAACTTGAAATAGGGGCACATTTCTCAGGATCTTTCCATTCCTTTTTTTTTTTTTAAACATTTTTATTAGTTCACAAGATAAGCAAGTACACAGTCATAGCAGATAAAGATTGGACATAGCGTCTAGTGAACATTTTCAATACAATATTGATTACTCAGAAAAGACCTCAAAACAGAACCTTTCAGTGATATATAGCATAAACATGGCTATCTCCATGGGATACGCCACCATCAAAAGCCTCAGCCTCATAAACCTGTCTGACAAGACCTAAAAGTATGTTTTATATAATACTTCGATTATATGTCATATGGTTCCTATTAGAGACAAGACAAACTCTTTAAGATCCCTGTTGTAGTCTGCCCAAGGAACCTTTAAGTTGTTCCGTTAGATACCATTTCGTCAAAGTAAAAGGCCTCATTATGCATTCTATTTCCCCATCAGGGAGAATATGTGTCAAAAAGCCACGCCATTTATTAACAAGCTTCCCAATTTTCTGCTCTTTATGTCTTTCAACCTCCCGTCTTTCCAGGGCAAGCAGGTCTTTCAGATTCTGAAGTAGTGTATCTCTTGTAGGACATAAGGGCTGCAGCCATTGTGATAATAAGCACCTTTTGGTTACCATAGATATTGCGTGAAATAAAGCCGGCAATTTTTGTTCCACCCATCCACCCATTTCCCTCCGTCACCCTAAAGTGAAATAAATAAGTTATGGGTGAAAGTGGTATTTCTAACTTCCAGACATCTTTAACG
Organism: Bufotes viridis; assembly: GCA_033119425.1. Lineage (NCBI taxonomy): Eukaryota > Metazoa > Chordata > Amphibia > Anura > Bufonidae > Bufotes > Bufotes viridis. The sequence goes on along the minus strand of CM065589.1, from coordinate 332,841,616 downwards.
AGAGTTGCGACCTGGTTCCACAGTTCAGTGGATTTAGGGCAGGTCAACAGCCATGGAATAAGTCAGTCTTTTGCATCTTGCATTTTGGACAGTGTGTCAGTCTGTCTGGTTTCTCTGTTGTTGGGGGAAGATTAAAGGCATAAATGGCATTATGCATGATCCTAAAATGCGTCTCCCTCCAAGTTTCATTTAAGATGCGGTTTCTCATCGCCCACCAACCCTTTAATATTTTCTCTTCCACCTCTTGGTCCTCTAACAGTCTAGCCCAGGTTCCGAAAGCCTGTTTAGGCAACCCATCTCCTAGAGTTTCCCTAACCTGTGTATACAGACACGATATGGACTGTGGTCCTTCCACTCTGTGCATATTGCATGCTTTGGAAGGGATTCAGCCCATAAGAGTCTATGTTTTTTTGTTGCGTTAGCCATCTACTGTCTGTTTGGTCCATTAGATGTGCCGCTATCAGTATACCCTTATTCCTCCATTCCTTAAATAGCTTATTGTTCTTTCCCTGAGCAAATTCAGGGTGTTCCCATAATGGCAGATATTTGGACACTCTCTGGCTAAGGTGAAAGCACCTCCTGAGAGCCCTCCAGGCTGCCCAAGTGTGTCTAAAGAGAATAGAATTTCTCAGGCGTAGCGGCAGGCCCTTCATGCTCGTATGCAACAAGGTACAGGGATCAAATGGTGCTACCAAGGTTTTCTCCAGGTCAAAGTCAGAATAGTAGGTGGTCTCCCTTACCCAGTCTATTCTACGTCTGAACAGGAAGGACAGGTCATATAACCGATCATCCGGCAGATTCATGCCACCTTTGATTTTAAATGCCATTAGCTTTCTGATCCCTATCCGAGGGCGTCTGCCTTTCCACAGAAAGTGGGTTATTTCGCTGTGCAGTTTGGTAATATCCGTATGTTTGATTAATATCGATGTTTGCATCGGATATAAGAGTCTAGAAAAATTAATCATTTTGATTAAATGGACTCTCCCCAGAAGGGATAGGATCTTTCCATTCTTTAGAAATAAGAGATTTTATATTATTGTGAATTGGGAAAACACCTCTTTTTCTTTCCCCCAGACCCTGGAACATTTGGTCTTGAATGGATACACTCTCTTTGGTATCTTCCAGGTTCATGGTGGCTCTTATAGTTTTTAAGAGACCCTGGGTGTCTTCCGGAACAAATAACGGTCTGCCAGACTCATCTTCTAAGGAGTCAGAGGCGTTACTGGAAGCAATCTCCCCTTCATCCAAATCCAGCCCATATAACAGAGAGCTATGGAATCTGTGGGATGTAGAGGCCTGCGAGGATGATGGTGTATCACGACCGGCGTACCATAGAAACATAGAATGTGTCGGCAGATAAGAACCATTTGGCCCATCTAGTCTGCCCAATATGCTGAATACTATGGATAGCCCCAGGCCCTATCTTATATGAAGGATGGCCTTATGCCTATCCCATGCATGCTTAAACTCCTTCACTGTATTTGCAGCTACCACTTCTGCAGGAAGGCTATTCCATGCGTCCACTACTCTCTCAGTAAAGTAATTCTTCCTGATGTTACTTTTAGACCTTTGCCCCTCTAATTTAAAACTATGTCCTCTTGTAGCAGTTTTTCTTCTTTTAAATATTCTCTCCTCTTTTACCGTGATGCTTCCCTTTATGTATTTAAAAGTTTCTATCATATCCCCTCTGTCTCTTCTTACTTCCAAGCTATACATGTTAAGGTCCTTTAACCTTTCCTGGTAAGTTTTGTCCTGCAATCCATGTACTAGTTTAGTAGCTCTTCTCTGAACTCTCTCCAAAGTTTCAATATCCTTCTGCAGATATGGTCTCCAGTACTGCACACAATACTCCAAATGAGGTCTCACTAGTGCTCTGTAGAGCGGCACGAGCACCTCCCTCTTTCTACTGTTAATGCCTCTCCCTATACACCCAAGCATTCTGCTGGCATTACCTGCTGCTCTATGACATTGTCTGCCCACCTTTAGGTCGTCTGATATAATGACCCCTAAATCCCTTTCCTCAGATACTGAGGTTAGTACTGTATCACTGATTTTATATTCTGCTCTTGGGTTTTTACGCCCCAGGTGCATTATCTTGCACTTATCAACATTAAATTTTAGTTGCCGAGAACCAACATCACAATCATGGCAGGCTGGGCCTGGAAAAGAGTCATGGCCACCTTAGAAGAGTCATGCTTATTCTTAAATTCCTGCTCTCCCTGTCCACCAGCTGATCATTGACAGTATTCTACCTAGTTTTTCCCGGCGCCTCACCAACAGCACTGACAGGAGGGTGTCCTCGCCCCCTGGACAGGAAACAACATGGAAGCTGAAGTTTAAAAGGGCCTCCTCTCCTTACTTAAATCAGTGTTTGCTGTCCCCGGGTCGTGTGGAAGCTCCTTCTGTGTGCTCCAGGATTTTATTGCACAGCCTGGCCCCTTCTCCAGTCTCTGGGAGGTCCGTGCAGAGGATAGAGGGCCTCTGGGACGCGTCGGAAGGCAGCCCCGGGCTCCAGTCGCTTGCTCCTTGCCTGAGCAAGGGAAAAATGTCTACCTGGACGTACTGGGGGCGGAGACTCTCCAGATTCTTACATGGGGAGGCTCATTAGTGGCTGTGGGCAGCGCGGGCGAGGTGACATCACATCGTCGACATGTGACCTTGCATGCGTCATGACGTCAGTGTCACACCGATGCCGCCATTTAAAAGAGCAGGGAACGCCGATTTTCTTCTGCGGTGTCTCTCCTGCTCTTGTGAGGTTGGCTCCTGTGGATCTGGAAGCTGCCCGCAAGCCTATGGATATGAAGCCTAGGTACCGATCACAGACGTGTGACGCAAAGGTAAGGAAAAGGGAAAGCCCTGTCCAAGGGAGAGGGAAAGGTGGTGACCCCTAACTCACCTTGAAGCTGGCACCTGACTGCCCTGACATCCCTAGACGGGTTCTTCACCCCTACACCGATCACGTGCCTAAACCCCGTTTTTTCTTAAGCTGAGCTCTGAGTAGTGAATAGGGTGGTGGGAGCACTAGTCCTCACTACTAACACTAAAGGAAAACACCAGGGAGAGGACAGACAATACAGACAAAACATAAAGCCCAACAGGGATCTGGAGGGTACTGCTCTGGTACGACAACCAGGAACAACAGCAACACAGCTCCAGTGGGTCAGTATAGAAGTCCAGGCAGGAAGCTCTATATCTGGCAACCAGAGAAGTGGAAAGGGGGAATATAAGGAGGTTGGGAGTGGCGGACAAGAAACAGCTGAGGAGAAGAAGCTACGGATCCCTGAGTGAGACAAAAAGGATTGCAAGGCAAACACAGAAAGCTACCATTAAGTAATAGCATGATCTTTAGACAGAGCGCGCAGCCACCCGCTGCGACTTCCTGACCCCGGGTATAACGGAGTCAGACGTGGCTCCTGACACCCTTGTGACAGGGTGGTAGCCTGGACTCCACTGCTGCATTCTTAATAATACTTCGCATGGAGTCCAAAAGGGAAGGAGACTCTAAAGAAACAATCTTTTCCGTACACTTAGGGCATAAGGCTTTCTTGCCCCTAGAGCAAAAAGATTTTCGGCATATAGCGCATTTCTTGTGGCCCATATCAGCCCTACGTGCCTTGGTGGTGAAGGTTTCTCTACCTGGGTTGAGGGTGACTAAGGCAGAATCCATAGGCTTGCGGGCAGCTTCCAGATCCACAGGAGCCAACCTCACAAGAGCAGGAGAGACACCGCAGAAGAAAATCGGCGTTCCCTGCTCTTTTAAATGGCGGAATCGGTGTGACACTGACGTCATGACGCATGCAAGGTCACATGTCGACGATGTGATGTCACCTCGCCCGCGCTGCCCACAGCCACTAATGAGCCTCCCCATGTAAGAATCTGGAGAGTCTCCGCCCCCAGTACGTCCAGGTAGACATTTTTCCCTTGCTCAGGCAAGGAGCAAGCGACTGGAGCCCGGGGCTGCCTTCCGACACGTCCCAGAGGCCCTCTATCCTCTGCACGGACCTCCCAGAGACTGGAGAAGGGGCCAGGCCGTGCAATAAAATCCTGGAGCACACAGGAGGAGCTTCCACACGACCCGGGGACAGCAAACACTGATTTAAGTAAGGAGAGGAGGCCCTTTTAAACTTCAGCTTCCATGTTGTTTCCTGTCCAGGGGGCGAGGACACCCTCCTGTCAGTGCTGTTGGTGAGGCGCCGGGAAAAACTAGGTAGAATACTGTCAATGATCAGCTGGTGGACAGGGAGAGCAGGAATTTAAGAATAAGCATGACTCTTCTAAGGTGGCCATGACTCTTTTCCAGGCCCAGCCTGCCATGATTGTGATGTTGGTTCTCGGCAATCACTTACTTTTAACTTTTAAATGAGAGACCGCTGAAATCAACTCGCCTGTCTCTGCTTTATTCTGCTGTTAGTATGGGTAGCATAAAGTTGACGAAAGTTTCCCTTTAAATACACAGAGGTATCCCCAACAGAGAAAGAATTGAGCTTTATTTAAAAAACAAAAAGCAAAACACAGAGCAAGTTATTTTTATTGATAGGTCTTGATGCTCTCAAAAAGAGAAACAATATAAAATATTGTAATTCGATACCTTTTAATGGCTAACTAAAATAAATTATTTTATAAAGCAAGCTTTCGGGACTCTGACGTCCCTTCTTCAAGGCCAGAATCCTCAAGATAGCTCATCAATATCAGATTGGTGGGGTTCCGACACCCCCGCCAATCAGCTGGTTGAAGAGAAGGCGTGTGCTCTGCCAGTACTGTCCTCTCTTCATTGTTTACGTGCTTGCTGTCGCAACTGCGGCATTGTGAGCTGGTATCATTACAACTAAGCCCACCCATTCTCTTCAATGAGATGGCTCCTTCCTAGTCAAGTGAATAGGAAGGAGCAGTCTCATAGAACTGAATGGGATAGCTTAGTTGTAATTACTCCTGCTCAGTAAGCAATGAGCACTGCTTTTCTCTTCAAACAGCTAAAGATCTGATATTGATGACCTATCCTAAAGATAGCTCATCAATATAAAAAAAAAGCAGACAACCCCTTAAAGAGCTGGGGCCCAATACTTTTCTCCATATGGTGTATATCCATTAAAATCAGGAAAGTTTGATCGATTGGTCTTAATATAGCACATTACAAGAAAGTAACTAGGTGTTAAGCTGGCTGTACACCTTGTACATTTGTCGGCAGAACCCGCCGAGAACGATAGGTTTGCCCAAAACACTATGTGTGGGGAGGTTCCAACTCTCCCCTGACAGATGATATGGGGCAAACAAATATTATTCAGCCGACAGCTATTGAATGTGTATGGCCAGCTTTAGCCTTGCTCAATGCCACAAGGGCATCAGATTTGATTGAATGGTTGTTCCTCTTTGTCTGTTTGCCTAGATATGCATACAGCCCCAAAGTGTAGTGTATAATGGAGGGAATCAAGCTAACCTATACCTGAAAACGCCGCTGCTGCATGGACACGCTGAGTAAACACATATATAACAAGAAATCCATCATCCAGAGAGTATGAGGAAATCATTAGGTTTTAATTGACCATCTTCCATAAAATCCAACAGCAATACTGTATATACTGCTTTCAGACAGCATAAGGTCCTTAGTGACAGAATAAAGGTACATAGCCTACTAAACACATTTAAAGGGGTTGTCCAGTTTGAAGAGGAAACTGGACAACTCAGAACATCGACTTGTAATAAATAATAGATAATTACCTGCCAGATCCCGCTCCAGTTCTCCCACCTACAGAGGTGACAACCAGGGATGAGCGAAGCAAGCTTCAGATCCTAGATTGCAAGTTGCTTTGCTCAAAACTTTGGATTAATGCTGTACGGAGATCTCTCTCCATACAGCATTATAATGTATAGCCTCCAATGAGGCGAGGTCAGTTATTCCCAAAGTCTTGCGAGACTTCGGTGAACAACTTCTGTATTATATTTTTAAACCAGAAAACCACTTTAAAAGTAATAGCCAAACATACCCAGCAGATGCAGCTCCTCTTTGATATGGCGGATGACGCAGAGAACCGCTGCAATAATATTCGGCTACAGGGGCTCCCAGAAACGTGTGAGTCGACAGAGCTTATGATGACTGTTAAACACATCTTTGATCATATTTTACAAAAACCTCCAGAAGCTGCTTTGGAATCAGATCGCACTCATTGCATTCTGGGTCCTCGCAGCCCTGACGCAGCTAGGCCGCAAGATGTAGTATGTAGAGTTCACCACTTCCAGACAAAGGAGGAAATTATGCCACAGGCTCGACTTAAGGGGATGTTGTGTTCGAGATATTTGCACTCCCTGAATTTAGACTCTTTGATTACCTACATTTGCATTCAAGTTATATGGGGGGTTACCAGCTGGCACATTTGCAGTTTGGAAAAGTGCTGGATCTCTCATTGTTATTTTCATTATTTGGGTTATTTTGTACTTTGTTTTAATATGTCTTCATTTATGCTGTGCTTCATACTTTTCTTTCTGTACTGTTCTCCCTCACCTCTCTATGCTGCTCCCCTCCCCTCTGCTATGTCCTAGATCCTGCTGCAACTTGGGGACCGCAGTTACATCCCAGGACTCTAGGTTGATCTGCCATCACATGTGGATCTTTCTCCACATCTACTGCACCCCTCTCGCACACATGGTTCAAGATCTTAGGCATCATCATGCTGCCTCACGTCCTGTTGAAACCCGTAGATCTGGGGAATTTTAAACTGGTAGAGATCCCGGTATGGTCTACCGTCTGTGCGAGATGGGGTCGACGGATGAATACATTCTATTCTATTCTCTTCTTTCCTCCTCCTCTTCATCTCATTTCTCATTAGCCTGAGTGCTTTCTCTTTTTCTCATTATGCTGTAGTCATGTTATGCAAGCGTGCGGAATGCCTAGGGTATATAGTCGCGTGTACCAGTCAAGTTCCCTGTTAGGGTGTGTCTTTAGGCACTATAGTTATATGAATACAGCCCTCATACCTAGTGGTTAAGGGCGCAAGGATTAGTTTCCCGTTTTTGGGGGATTCTTCTCTTCTTGTTTTTTTTTTTTCCCCTCCTTCCTGCTCCTCTACCCAATCCCCAAGCAGTTTTAGTGGAGTGATCAACACTTGCTCACGTGACAATTTCCACCTTAAAGCTTAGTTCCCCAATTGTATGGGGGTTCAACACTCCTAAGAAAAGATCTCAAATTCTGCAACATATTCATCAGGAATCTTGGACACGAATGTTGTGTGCCCATGGCCCACATACAGTGGGTCCACAATACACGGGCACCGGCCCGTGTGCACTCCGCATCACGGATGCAGACCCATTCACGGAGATGCGGAACGGAAGCTAAGATCGGAACCTCACTGAAGCACTACGGAGTGCCTCCACACCGCAAAAAAAATAGAACTTGTTCTATTTTTTTGCAGTGCGGATGGATCACGGACCCATCGCCGCATGGACGTTGCCTGTGCATTGAGTACCGTAAATTGCATTCCCCAATGCACGGAACAGATGCACAATGTTTGCGTGCAAGAGGCCTGAGAAACATGTCCACATCCTTCTATTACAGGAAACTCATTTTTGATCTGACCATATCCCAGGGCTCCGCCATAGACCGTTTACCCAGTGGTTCCATAGTACTAACCCCATTTCCAAATCCAAGGGAGTCGGTATTGGGTTGCACAAATCCCTTCCGGCCTCTGTTGTTGCAACGCAGGCAGACCAGCATGGCAGATATTTGTTCTTAAAGTTACGGATCTGTGAGAAAGTACTAACCATTGCCAATTTGTATCTCCCTAATCAGGACCAGGGCCATGTGCTTTGCTCCTATTGTGGCAGGGGACTTCAATTTAACTCTGGATAGGACTTTGGACTCTTCCTTTGGCAGGACTCCTCTTCAACCATCTCAGCTTGCTCTTCTACAAAACGAACAACATAATCTCAAATTGGTGGATGTGTGGAGGATCCTCCATCCTAAAATATGAGATTAATTGTGGTCGGGGCTACATGACACGTAACCGTCTACTTGCCTAACTAATTAACTAAGCGGCTTGAATTGTGCCATAACCGCTGCGTAGGAGGAATACCTGAAAGGGGGCATACCCTGCAAGGTGTTTATGAAAAAAAAGGGAGGGTTGGGAGGGTACACAGCACTGTCGTCACACCCAAGGGAGGCATCTGCCTGGTATAAATGTGCTACTAACGCCCCTCCCACAAATACAGGCCAATAAATCGGCCTTCAAACTTGTGGTCGGGGCTACATGACACGTAACCACCTACCTGCCTAACGAACTAAACTAAGCTGCTTGAATTGTGCCATAACCGCTGCGTAGGAGGAATGCCTGAAAGGGGGCAAAAAACATCTAAATGATACACAATAGTTTATAGCAACAATACTAACATGACCAACCTCTGGATTGCAAGAACATCTCTCGACTAGGTTGAGATATGAACCTATTGAACATGCAGAGCGCCTCATTTCCGGATAACATGGGCCAGAACTTTGTTCCCAGAGGCAGCACATGCTGCACCTGACCTGAAGGAAAGGCCCGGTAGCTGTCGGTTTCAACCCTAAAATTGGACACAGGCATACGGACATGCCGCATAACTGAGAGGTGGTGAGTGGTGCCGTGAGGACCGCAACAGAGTACTCTCAAGGTCTTGGTCTGTTACTGCTGCCAGTAACTGCTGAAAGACACGAACCGGGCACCCTGAATGAAATGTCGGAAAGAAAATGATTATTTTTGGGGGCCAAAAAATGGCAACAAAACCAGTGCCAGTAACAACACTAACACGACTAACCTCTGGAATGCAAGAACATCTCTCGACTAGATTGAGGTATGAACCTATTGAACATGCAGAGCGCCACTGACCTAGCTTCCAGATAATATGGGCCAGAACTTTCGTACCTAAAGGCAGCATATGCCGCACCTCACCTGAAGGAAAGGCCCGATAGCTGTCGGTTTCAACCCTAAATTGGACACCGGCATATGGACATGCCGCAAGACTGAGAGGTGTTGAGTAGTGATAAGCGTAAAGACCCACATTCGACTTTGCGACATTTGAACAACAACCCGCATCACATTCGTCACACATTTGCGATTTTGCAATATTCAATTTTTTTGCATTCAAAATCATGACTTGCGATTAATTTTTAAGTTATATTCGCGTGCGCATAGAATCTGTACATTATTAATAATGTTTAAAAAGCTTTACACGTATTGAAAGCTTGAAATGGAGGGAGTTGCTTGTGCGAATGGAAGGGTGCGAAAAGACATATACGAATTATCGCAATACATGCAGCGTACTGGAGTCTGACACAACCTGTTAACGCTAGGTAGGTAAGGGGATACAAACCGCGAATAATTTAGTGCAAATATTCAAGTGACGAACATTCGCAGGACAGTTTTTACCTATTAAATCTTTACTCTGACCGGAACAGTGGAAATTGTTAAAAAAGCAGCTACGGTTGGGGAAAATTATGTTTAAAATCTTTTTTTTTTTTATTATTATTTTTTTAACATACAGTTTCCCTATCACTCACTATCCATCTGAAGAGCAAATATACATAATTGCGAATATGGGGTCATGTATTTGACATATTTGCAAAAATCTCGAAATCACGATATTCAAGATCAAAACTCGCCCTGCGAATACCCGCGTCCAACACCAGTGGCGAGTGGTGCCGTGGGAACCGCAACAAAGTACTCTCCAGGCCTTGGTCTGTTACTGATGCCAGTAATTGCTAAAAGACCCGAACCGGGCACCCTTAATGGAAATTCGGAAAGAAAATGATTATATTGGGGGCCAAGAAATGGCAACAAAACCAGTGCCGGCGGAAGCACCAGAAAAACCAAATAGTTGAAACCGCCGTGACCTGAGCGACGTTTGACGATGTGATACCGCAAACTGATGAAAACGTGAAGACTTACCCAACACTCTAAACCTATAGCAACCTTTGAAGAAACGTCAAGAAGCGAGTTTGTAAGCTGAAGTTTTTTATATATATATATATATATATATATATATATATATAAAAAAATTGTGTTTTTTTTTTCTTTTCTCTTTTCCTCCTACATGAGCAAAAACGTAATAGAGCACACCAATGGAGAATGGAGAGCTGTGACAGGACCTGAACAGCAAAAATGACATTAAATGATGACCCTGGCTGTGGTAGTGTGCTGACACTGACACGAGGCATGCAGGCATCAGAAACCAACTAAATGGTTGAAAACCGCTGAGGCCTGAGTGACGGGTCAGGTCTGACATTGTGACACCGCAAACTGATGAAAATGTGACTTACCCAACATTCTGAACCTATAACAAATGGGAAATCCACCAGTAATGTGACTTTTTTTTTTTTCCGTCCTACTACCTTAGCAAAAGATATAATCGACCACCCCAACTGAGAATTGCGAGCTGTGACGTGACCTGAAAAGCAAAAAATTACGTGTAAAGACCATCCTGACTGTGGAAGTATGCTGAAATTAACACGAGGCATGCAGTAATATAAAAACCACCTGCACCACACCACGCTGCTACAGGTGAGTACATACAAACGTTGCCACCATTAGCACGTACGCCCTATTGAGATGTGAGTGTATATGCCGTGAAAACAAACTAAACTCAGTTCTTGGCGAAAGCCAAGCTCATAACAAAATAAATGGTCCTCATGGGTCTCTGCAATTACCTTGGTAGCAAGTAGCTCCCCCAGTGTCAAGCTAACACTCTGAACTGAAGATGGATCCCCAGCACCTTACACAGGTGCTTTTTAAATACACAAACTCAGGTTCACCACCTTAAAGTGGCACACACACATGTTATATTACCAAAACAAATGAAACAAAACAAAGGAAGATACCTCAACACAGAGGAGCTTACCGTCCACTCAATATACACATCGCAAAATAGCATTTATACTAAAGAAACAATAACACTTTGTAAACAGCAACTCTGCTCCACCTGGATTAATCAGCTGCCTCACCCTCTATAATGCAAGTAAGGGGATAATGCTGGATGTCAGTGTGAACAAGGCTTTAGTCTATCTGCAGAAATAATAGCGGATAGCGAGAGAGGTTTGCTGGCGAGCAGTGAAGTAAAAGCAGACAAGAAAGACCTACAGATATACACAGACAAACTAAGCAAGGTGGCCTGTGCGAGAAAACGAGACGGAGTCACACTGACCCCTGCTGCCTAACCGTACTGCCGCGTGGGCGCCAAGCGTGGGCTGCTAGGCAGAATCGTTCCGGTGCAGTGCTGCTCCTCCTCACTAAAGGAGCTGACACACCGTCGGCCGGACTAACCGTGATGCCGCGTGGGCGCCAAGCGTGGGCTGCCAGGCAGAATCGCTCCGGTGCAGTGCTGCTCCTCCTCACCAAAGGAGCCGACACATCACCGGCCGGACTGTAACGGGATAATGCTGCACGAGCAAGCAGCAAACCCTCACCTGACCGGAACGACCTCAACTGGGATCCTGAACGCCGACTGGGTATGGAAGCTGCTGATTCGGCCCATGTGCTGCAACAGGTGGCTCAGACTGCACACAACTATGCAGCACCGTCGTCACACCGTAGGGAGGCACCTGCCTGGTATAAATGTGCTACTAATGCCCCTCCCACAAATACAGACCAATAAATCGGCCTTCAAACACATACTACTCCACTGTCCACAACATGCACAGCTGAATTGATTTTCTAATAAATGATAACCTATTGTCCTGGCATCCAAGCTCTTTTATTGGTCCCACCATATCGTCAGACCATGCACCAGTCTTTTCGTCTCTAGTTATTCCTGACATTCCCCATAGGGAGTGAACATGGTTCCTTAATCCTAATTTACTTAATGATGTCGCCAGTGTTGCAACTATTCAACAGTCCATCTCAGATTTTCTGCTTTCCCATGCCAATGATCCAACCCAACTCCCCATCTGGTGGGAGGCACTCAAATGCGTTATTAGAGGGGTTCTCATTTAGCAGGGCTCCAGATTAAAAAAAGAAAGATCTGCCACAATAAGTAAGCTCCTGGCTCTTATTCAACAACTGAAAAAAAACACAAACGCTCTAGGGATCCTACAGTTCTCGCTTCGCTGTGGGAGGCGTGGAATACTCTTAAAAATCTCCTAGATCAGGCCTATGCCCAGATGGGTTCCCTAATCGATTTTTACAAGGTCTTCTTAGAAGATTCATCCCCATTTTTGACCAGGGTGTTCAATGACACCTCTGAATCTTCACCATTCACTGCCCAGACTCTTCAAGCTAACATCTCGGTGGTGCCTAAGCCAGGAAAGGACGCCTTGGTTTGTAGCAATTTTAGACTCATTTCCCTTATTAACACTGACGTGAAGTTATTGTCAAGGATGGAGGACAGTTAACAGGAACTGATAAATAACTACAGACTGGCTTGATCCCAAACTAAGGAAAACATAGGAGGGCCCTATAAATCCCTAAGAACTCTCCCAAACTACTGTGCACATGTACAAGTCCCGGTGGTAGACAGATACATGCCCTCATACCTATAACTGAGTGACACCTGAATTCCCTATAGTAGTGAGGGGAACGGCCACCGGCTCCCTGCACTGAATACGGAGGGAGTCAGGGTCACCTAGAATCAAGCCAGCAAACAAAACACAAAGTAAACGGAATGCACTTATCTTAGAGCAAAACAACTGCAGCCTCCAGCAGCACACACTTCATCCAGGAAGTAATATAAACCGCAAGGAGGAGCAGTAAGAGAGAGAATATAAAGCAAACCAATTAATTAAAGATAAGAGGCAGCTGAGGGAGAGAAAGGAACTAAGCAAAGTGAAACCAAAACAAAGAATGTCATACACAAGACAGGGAGGAACCTCTGACTGACCGTCTCCCAGAATCGGCGGTGACAGTTATTTACTAAGCTTATTGCCAACCGTATCTCTCCGATTCTCCCCAGAGTCATTTACACTGATCAGGTGGGATTTGTTGGTCATAGAGAGGCGAGAGACAATACCACAAAAACATTACTTCTGATCTCCCATATTAAGAAATACAAACTCCCTGCATGCCTAGTCTCTGTCAACGCTAAAAAAAAGCCTTTGACCGAGTACACTGGACCTTTTTGCGTTCTACACTAACGAAATTGGGGCTGGGCCCTGGGCTGTTAGATAGAATTTTTGCTTTGTATCACAAACCAACTGCTCGAGTCTGCATGAACAATGCTCTCCCTTCTTAATAGCCAATGGCACTAGGCAAGGATGCCCACTCTCTCCCATGCTCTATGTCATAGCCATGGAGCACCTGGCAATCGCCTTACGCAGATCTGCAGATATCACAGGCATACATTTGGGATCCCGACATTATAAACTTGCCCTTTATGCTGATGATCTTCTCCTATATATCACCAATCCGAGGTTATCCTTCTTTGTCTTGATCAAGGAGTTTGAGCGCTATAGCCAAGTTGGTAATTTTAAGGTTAACTACTCTAAAACTGAAGCACTTAATCTTACCCTGTCTGATAGTCTGGTAAACAGCCTTAAAACATATTTTTTATTTCGAAGGCAGGCCCACTCTATTAAATATCTGGGGGCTCGGTTAAGATGGATGTCTTGCCACGATTCTTGTATTTATTTCAAAAGATCCCAATCCTACCGCCTAGGAGGTAGGGCAGTAAACAAGTTTATATAGGATTCCCTTAGACCTTGTATCCGACATGCCACTCTGATCAGGAGCAAACTGGGGGAGAGCTGGACTACCAGACTTTGGTCTATATCATCAGGCCTCCCTTCTTCAGAGAATTGTGGACTGGTTCCATAATAAATCCCACAAGCAACGGATTCAAGTAGAGGAGGACATATCCCAAATTCCACTGACTTTCTTACCCTGGATCTTGCCGAACAGTAGGCCCTCTCTTAAGGAGTTTTCAATACTCACTCACCTTCTGATTCTCCTTTGGGACAGATCTATGGTTAGGTATGGTTTATCACATCGCCCAGGACCCCTAAGCCCACTTTTTGGAAATCGTGATTTCCTTTCTGGGTTGGGCTGCCTCCCCATGTTGCTACCAAATCATGACGGAGAACTCCCATCTGCCCTCTTTCTCCTCCATGCAGGGGGCCTGCCAGGGAAGAGTCCTGTCTTTGCTGGAATATCCACAAATTCGCCAATACTTACACTCACTCTTCCTGCAGGGACTTGTTCCTAAATCTCTCTCTGGTTTTGAGGGACTTCTCTTACAAGCTGCCCAGTTGGTCCACTTGATATCTCTTCTATATGGTATGTTATTGAGCAGGGCGGCGAGCGAGACGCCGAGCTTTGTTGCGGCTTGGGAGTCTGAACTTGGCATGGCTCACACAGACTCAGACTGGGCAAAGATTTTCTTACTCTCTCACAAGATGTCCATAGCCTGTGCTACCCAGGAGAAGAACTACAAGATTCTGACCAGATGGTATAGATGCCCATCTGTTCTGCACTCCTACTACCCTGAAGTTTTGGATTCTGCTGGCATTGCAACTCAGAGGTAGGGAACATGATTCCTATTTGGTGGTCCTGTCCCCCTATTCAACCTTTCTGGCAACATATCTTTGAAGTTTACCGACAAGTAACAGGCAAACATTTAACATCAACTCCACAGATGGTTTCTCTTTTCTCTCCTACCAGGCCCTGTATCATTTATCAAACGAGAAGTACTGTGTCATTTTCTATCTGCTGCACGCACAGTCCTCCCCAGAATTGGAGCTGGATGAGAAGAGCTGGAGAAGAATGGCTCACAGAGGTAGACAATTTGTAGAGAATGGAGACTCTAACTGTTGAAAACACAGACAAGGCTGAGGGGGTGAGTCGCCTGTGGGACCCCTGGACTAGATTTAAGGCCGGACCGGACTTTCCTACTTGGCCTAGGGAACTTAATCTGTCTGAATAGGTTCTTTCCTTTGAACTCTACTTGGGATCTGCTGGAGCTGGACGAGCTCCTTCCTCTTAACTGCTTCCTTCCTATCTTACCCTTTTTCTTCCCCCCCCCCCCTTTCCATAGGCTCCCTTACACTCTCCTCCCCCCCCTTTCTTTTTTTCATTTTTGATATTTACATTGCACTTCACAGGCTTTGTGTTCTATGATAGCCACTTTTATAGTCTGACTGACTGAGTTCATTAGCTGTTGGATATTAATGAAGGCTTTTGTAGTACAATTTTAAGTATTTTGATTTTTAAGTATTACATGATGTGGAATTTGATTACATCAGCTGTGTATTGTCAATTGCATATTCAATTTCAGTTTGCTCATTTGGCCTGCGTGCCCATAAGAGCTCTAGGTTCTTTTGTTTGTGTACTTTTACATTGAAAACTTTAATAAAAACATATTGGAGAGGTACCAGTCCTCTTCAATATGCGAACACTCCCAAAAGTCCTCGCAATGTATTTCATGGCGGATTTGCAGGCATAGTTTTGGAGAGGTGGTGAGAACCAACATAGAAACTACTGATCTGGAGTCCAGAGCAGGTGTTTTATACATTTATTACTGTATTTAATAGAGCTTCCAGGAGGTGACAGATTACGTTTGAAATGACCAGCACCGCTACACCTGCAGCAGTCATGTTCTGTTCATCGTCACAAGACCCAATAGCCAATCACCAGCGTTGACAAGCCTGCTGAGGCCAGTGATTGGCTGTTGGTCATGGCCCTAATAAATGTGACGTCATCAATACAAGTCCAACGGGGATCAGTGTATAGACACTGAAGCCGCGGCACTTGATGTTTTAAAGGTGAACGTTTTATTTCATAATTTTATAAATCTTGGAAAATCCCTCTAATATATGCCTCCCCAAGTTACAGTGTAAATAGCATTCTGTCCCTCTCCTTCCAGCAATGGGGAATCTGATCGTGGGGGTCCGACTCCCAGCACACCCGCCCATCAGCTTTCAGGAGACCTCAGCGCTGTGGCCTCTTCCTAGGCCAGTGATGTCACGTTCATGGGCCACATCGCCTAGGTGCAGCTCTGTCTCATTCAAGTGAATAGGGCTGAGCTGCAATACCAAACACAGCCACTATGTGATAGCTGGCACTGTGCTTGGTAATCTGAGAGAAGGCCAATGCACTTTAGAGCGCCACGGCCTTTTTCAAACTGCTGATCAGTGGAGGTGCCATGGGGTAGGACCCCCATGATCACAGACTGATCTATTCTCAGGATAGGTTATCAGTATTAAACACTTGGACAAGCACTTACCTCTCTAATATTGCAGAATGTGTAAATATACCTGTAAATATGGATCAAGCACAAGGCAGTCTCTTAGGCAAGGCTAAGTTCACATCTCTGTTTAGGAGATCTGCTGCAAATGTTGGCTGTTGGACAGACAAAAAAACTGTTGCATGCAATGGTTTTTGTCTGGCCAAAACCCAGCATTTATGCCAGAAAGTGAGCTGCCAGATCTCTGCCAGACGTCATTGCCGTCAATGAGGATACGGAAGTGAGGTAGAGGATCTCGCAGTGCCGGATCTTGCGAGTTCCAGCAAGCTGCTCTGTGCCAGAACAACCTGCCGGATATCTGAACAGAGATGTGAACGAGGCCTAATTGCAGTAGTTTATCAGCTTAGATCCTTCTGTGGGCTGCACTTTTTTTGAGTTTTTTTGTGGTAAAAAATCAGATGTTAGCTGAAAGTCTATGAGAAGTATGAAATGCAGCACACAGACAAACCTTTTCTATAGGAGAGAAATGCCATGAGAAAACCAGCAGTGGTACACTGTGTGCAAAAATGCACCACAAAAAAAGCAAAAACAAAAGAATTACACCACAAAAGTAAAGAAAATGCAGGTACCAAAAAAAAGCACAAGTGCCTTTTCTGGAATTTTTATATGTAAAAAAAAAGTCAAAATAATTAATTTGTGAAGGGTCTGCGTCCGAGCCGCAAAACAGCGGACCCATTCACTTCAATGGGGCCGCAAAAGATGCAGACGCGTCTTTTGCTCCGTTCCATGGCCCTGCAAAAAAAATATAGCATGTCCTATTCTTGTCCATTTTGCGGACAAGAATAGGCATTTCTAAACTTATTGATCCTAGGGATATAGTGGACCAGTTTTGGATTTATTATGAACAACTTTATAATTTAAAAGATTCAATTCCTTTGCTAGACTCCTATGACAAACTGGTTCAAAACTTCCTAGCTAAAGCAGATCTCCCCTCCCTGTCAGACGCCCAGATGGAGGTTCTGAATAAACAGATAACCCCTGGGCCCGGATCGATTGTCGGGGGAATATTATTAGAATTTCTCAGAACCTTTGGTACCCCACCTGACTTCCATATTTCAGCGAGCGGCTGGGGGAATACCATTTCCCTCAGAAATGCAAACGGCGCTTGTCATTACCCTACCAAAACCCGGGAAGCCGAGTAACATCCCTCAGAATTTCTGGCCCATTTCGCTACTTAATATAGACGTAAAATGTTTTCTAAATTAATAGCAGATCGCTTAGCCCCTATTCTGACATTGCTAATCAATGTGGACCAAACTGGGTTTGCCAAGGGCCGCCAAGCAGTAGACAATACAAGGAAAATGCTGGACATCTACCAATTCGCTGAATTGAAGAACATCCCGCTTCTTGCCATAACACTAGATACGGAAAAAGCCTTTGATAGGCTGAGATGGTAATTTGCTTTTTCGATCCTTGACAAACTGGGGTTTCAGGGTTTGATTGGTAGCGCTATTAGTAGCGTCAGGGGTGCCCGCTATCACCCTTATTCTTTATTTTGGCTCTAGAGCCATTAGCGCAACTTATTAGGAACATGACGGATATTGAGGGGGTGACTATTGGCCATCGTACGTATAAAATTGCGCTCTATGCGGATGATATAATACTCACTTTGACCAACCCGTACAGCTCACTGCTGTAGATCTTATGTCGCAGTTCGGAGCTCTGTCATATTATAAAATCAACGAGTCGAAGTCCCAAGCCTTGCCTATACAGCTGAATGACACTGATCTACGGGCTCTTAAATCTAGCTATTAATTAGATTGGCAGGACTCAAGCGTGGAGTACTTGGGAATCCGCCTGACCTCAACGGACTCCCTACTATATAAGAATAACTATGAACCCCTATTAGATACAATCGACAAAGATCTAAAGGGATATGCCTTAAAAGAAGTGTCATGGGTGGGTAGAGTGACATCATTTCAAATGATGATTCTCCCAAAATTGATCTACCAGTTCTGCACTTTGCCAATTGCAGTCCCGAGTACCTAGTTCTGAAGGGCACAGAGTCTATTGAATAGATATATATGGTGTAACAGGCAACCCAGAATTGCACAATCTATATTGATGAGGGCAAACAAAGTAGGAGGTATTGGGCTGTCGTCTCTCAAGGATTATCACAAGGCTATAGGACTTGCTTTCTTATCCGAGTGGTGGAGAGGGAACATTCACAAACCTTGGGTTCAAATTGAAACAGATATAATAGGGGAGGGCCCTTTGAGGGATATCTTGATCAGCTCCCTATGGAGGAAGACTCCATTATCTGGACTCCCACTCACAATACAATATGCTATTTCTTCGTGGATTCAATTCCATGCAGCACACGGGAAACCACTGACTCCCTCGCACCAATTGGTAGCCATGGGGGTGCTGAAGCGGAGTATAGGAGATATGGATTTATCAGCTTCGGATACAAGAAAGGTGAGTGACCTTTCGGATCTGATGGAGGGAGGTTCCATGAAGACCTTTGAATCATTTAGGGGGACATATGACATCCCAAATACAGAATTTTACAACTATTTGCGAGTCCGTCACTTTTGGACACGAACTGTTCACTCTCCATCCAAACTGGATGTGTCTTTGGTGCAGGGTCTTCAGAAAAATCCAAGAGCCCCGCCTAAAGCAACTAGAATTCTATATAGCATTTTGGGGGAAAAAAACAAGTTCCTCAAAACACCTCCGATTCTAGCCTGGGAACATGACCTACAAAGGGAGAATTCAGAGGAAATATGGATCAAAGCGTTGAGATTTATGTCCTCTAATTTTAAGTGTGTTACCCATTATGAGGCAGGTGTTAAAACTCTGTTGAGGTGGTACTACACGCCCAACAGATTGAGTAGAATGTTCCCAGGAGCTAGTGCATGTTGTTGGCGACAGTGTGGTACAACAGGCACTCTGTACCATATCCTATGGGATTGTCTGAAACTGGCAGCGTACTGGGCGGATGTGTTTAAGCTAATCTCGGAAATCTGCAGTAGGTGGATCTCGCCGACCCCAGATTTGGCCCTGCTATTTCTTAATATACACAGTTTCACACCGAATCTACGTGTCAATATGAGCGCATGCTACCGAGTAATATGGTAAACAGGTTGAAAATAGGAATGTGGGAAACATGGATGAAAAGGCCCAATACTAATACATGATGTATACATAGTATAGAATCGCGAATATCTCCTAATCGGAACTAGCATATGAGCACTGGAGAACGAAGTTTTTGTTTATGTTGATAATTCCTGTTCTATCAACCATTTGAGTCTGTTGTCCTGTACTTGCTGTTGGGAAGGAGTTCGTCTGCCCCTGCATTGCGTTGGCAGCATCCGAGCGGATGCCAGATGATAGAATGTATCTTTGTCGCTTCTTGTGATTCTATTATTGTACTCTGCTGTATGCAGTGGCTGCATCCACAATTTTCTATGTTTATGATAAAAATCAATAAAAAGACTGAAACCTAAAAATAGCCATTTCTACAATGGGCCGCGGAACAGCTTACGTGCTCTGCGGATCCGCGGATTGCGGACCGCAAAACACCTACGGTTATGTGCATGAGGCCTTACTGTTGTAATAAAATATAAAAAACAAAATATAAACTTTCTCGTCCAACTGTTTTATTAAAATATATAACCAAAAACCAGCCATCTAAATGATAGAAAAAGGTTTAAATATAAGGCGCGACCTGCTGCCAGCAAACCAGGATTTTAACATGTTAAAAGATCCCGATTTCCCGATGAACAAGCTTTTGCTCGTTCATCTGATAATCAGCGGCAGTATTACACTACCAGGTGATTGCTAACGAAAATTAATACGAATGCTCGTTAGCGATCATCTGAACGATAATCTGCCAGTGTAATAGGGCCTTTACTTTTATTGTTATGCAAATCAAGGCTGTGGAGATAGGTAAGTTCTGACTCCAGCTCTGACTGTAGTAAAATGGTAACACTGGGCTTTTTCTCACCATCAGTAATCAGGTTACTTAGACGGAACACAAACCATATTTATTGGAATACAATTTCTGAAATTCCTAAGATTTTCTGCTATGCACTGTGCATTTAATAACTGGAAAACATTGTTATACACTTAAGGCTACATTCACACGACCGTGAATGTGTCCGCGTCCGTTCCGCAATTCTGCGGAACGGGTCCGGACCCATTCACTGTCTATTTAGCCGGACGAGGTGCGGAGAGCACACTAGGTGCTCTCCGCTTCCGCATTTGCGGAGCGCAGCCCCGAACTTCCGGTCCGCGGCTCCGCAAAAGATAGAACATGTCCTATTCTTGTCCGCAGCCTGCGGACAAGAATAGGCATTTCTATGGGGGGTGCGGCTGGGTGTATTGCGGATCCGCAATTTGCGGATCCGTAATACACTACGGTCGTTTGAATGTAGCCTAATTGTAAGAAATCTAGGACTGTCCCCTCTCTATATTAGAACAGCTCTGGAAACGCAGAGAATCTCGCAAATCTAAATGGGAATAAAAGAAAGGTTAAAAAGTGTACCTGCTGTACTCAGTGCGTGCATGAAAGGGTTGTCTGGAAATAAGTAACTTTTTACAGGCGCCCGCCACCGGCATCCGCTATGGAAAGATTTATACCTACCTGCGCACTCGCTCTTGTATGTCCATCTCTCTGGTCCATGGTTCGTTTACCTCCTCCCCAACATGGGCATGATCATCTGCACCTCTGCGGCCAATGACTGGTGTTCACAAGAGACATGTCACTGCTGAAGCCAGTTATTGGCTGCAATATGTATGATTCTTTCCATAGTGGAGACAGGCTGCAAGTTCCTGGGAAAAGTTATTTATTCCCGGACAACCCCTTTAATGCTGTCTTCCTGTTCAGTCTATCAGTTCTGCGCAGCGCAGCACAGTTTTGGGTATTGTAGCTAAGGGCCTTGGAGCAGTATGAAAATACCTAGTATAAGGAACAGGGGAGAAGACAGCAAAGACGAGAACTGATTCTCTGTCACCACTACAACACCCTACTTATCACTGGTTTTGATAAATAGGTTACTACGAATGCTTGCTCCCAATAATAGGCCCATGTAAATGCGCTGCTGATCAACTAATGAACCAGTAAAAAACCCTGTTCATGCAGCACATTAAATCATTGTTTCTGGGTGGCAAATTGTGCTCCCAGAAACAATGAATTTGTATGAGGATGAGTGGTGGCAGTAGCAATAGTTCATCTCCATATAGTGGAGGAGATTGCTACATGTAAATGCAGCTCTTTACTTCCACTGACAGTAGGCAACTATTGGGAAGGAACAATCCCTTCCCAATAATTGACTGCTCGATCTGCACATGTAAATGCACCTATAGATTGATACAAGATAAAATATATGTATGATTAACATTTGTAAACTATTCTAAATTCCTAGGAAAGTTATTAAATGAATTACACATTAATAGATTTTTAAAAAAGATACTTTTCTACCGACACTGATCCTACCCAAAACTAGCTTTGACTCTGACTCCACAGCCCTCATGCAAGATGAAGTGTTGCTGGCCCAACTGCAATATTTCAGGGCTAGGCATCAGTACATTTAGGATGCCTCGTCCTGTCAATCAGCCAATGAGGGAAATGGTGACGGGGGACAGGAGGAGGAGGAGGTGGTGAAATGGTGCACTGAAGGGCTAGACCAGGGATGGGCAAACTGCGGCTCTCCAGCTGTTGTAAACCTACAATTCCCACCATGCCCTGCTATTAGGCTGATAGCTGTAGCCAGACTGGGCCTGCTGGGAGTTGTCGTTTTGCAACAGCTGGAGAACCGCAGTTTGTCCATCCCTGGGCTAGACCAATCACCAATGCACCGAGCAACATGATCAGCCCTACTAGTCAGTATGCCTGCTTTAAAGGGAATCTGTCTGCATGATTTTGGATTATTATATATAGTACCACATGAGCAGTATTGCAGAGAAGAAGGCCAGATCAACTTTTTTTTTTCTAATGCTCCCTATTACCCTACTATCAGTGCTCAAAGCTGTGCTGAAATACACAGTCTGAACTGCCATGCTATAATAGTCAAGAGGAATCATGTAAGCATGCACGACAGATCTGATGCTGTATTTCAGTGCAGCTCTAAGTGCTGACAGCGAAGGAACAGGGGGCAGTAGGAAAAAAAACTGCAATCTGGACTCCTCATCTGCAGTACTTCACAGGTATTACAGCAGACAACAGTCCAAGATTGTGGTGACAGATGCTCTTTAACAGTATAATTCTGTAAATTGAAGCCACTTTGTAAATTAGTGATATTGAAAGAATATTATTACTACTGCGGGGAGAGGGGGACAATGCTGGCAATAAAACACTGGGGAGAGAAGCTGGGGCTGCTGTTCAGTGTATATACACACACGTCAGACACTTATCAGATTTACCGACCACTTCTCCAAGGTCTTGGGTAGCCAGGGCGCCTTAACAATGAGTGTTCATAGGCTGGGGAAGAAAAAAAGCTGCTTAATAGAGAAATAAAACACACAATCACACACAAGCTTTATACTGATCTGAGGCAACTCCACGTCATGGGCCACCTCCAACATACAGTCCCATTCTGCTGCTAGATCGGTAGTGTTTAAAGTCGATGCCCCCTAGGACATCCTGACGTCACGGAGGTCACGTGACAAGCTAAAGAGGCGGCTTGAACGCAGCGGCAGGGTAACATCTA
This sequence comes from Bufotes viridis, assembly GCA_033119425.1. Classification (NCBI taxonomy): domain Eukaryota; kingdom Metazoa; phylum Chordata; class Amphibia; order Anura; family Bufonidae; genus Bufotes; species Bufotes viridis. The sequence continues at coordinate 332,818,775 of CM065589.1, read as the reverse complement.
CATCCTGTGGGCTATGGTAACAAAGATTAGTAATATAATACAAAATGACGGACGTCACGTGACCCGGTGACATCAAAAGGCCCTTACGGCGCATGGAATTTAGACACTACACTCGTAATCCAGTGTGGCTCCGCCTCTTCCTGTGGTGTCATACTTTCTATGAGCGATTCGTTACTACACTGGACCCTATTGTCTTGCAGGAGATAGCGGTGATGTCTGTGAACTATGCAGCTGGTTTGTCCCCCTATAGTGATAAAGGGCGCTGCGGTCTGCCGGAGGTGAGTGCTAGCTGCATGGATCACTACAACCGCCATCCTTCTTATTACCCCATGTAGGAAGACGCGGGCTTTTATATGGCTGGAACAGGCGGACGCCATTTCCATATCCGTCCCTAGGTGGCGCTCTGGTATGCTTGTTGTGAGTGAGTAGCTCTTTATTCAGCCGTGCAGAATGTAAATGCAGCAAAAATAATAAAGCCCTGTCTGGATGTAAAATGTGTTCCCAGAAGTAGAGCCCCTTAAGGCTACCTGCACACTGGTGCTGGCTGACTTTCTGCACCAAAACCCGCATGTGTGAAATCCACACTAAGAATGGACATGCTGCAGATTTTAAAATCCACAGGTCAGGTCCATTTCTGCATAGAAAGAGATAGTAACATAGTTAAGGGTACTTTCACACTTGCGTTGAAGGATTCCGTCAGGCAGTTCCGTCAACAGAACTGCCCGACGGATCCGTTAAAACGTTTGAAAACGGATTTCATTTGCAAACAGATCCGTTTGACAATAACGAATCCGTCTTTCCATTGTCATCCGTAAAAACAGATCCGTTATTTATTATTTTACAATTTTTAAAGGTCTGCGCATGCGCAGAGTGGAAGAACGGATCCGTTAATGCGTCAATTTTCAATGTCGGATCCGCCCTTAATACATTTCAATGGAAATTAATGGCCGATCCGTCATTCCGTCAAGTGTTTCCACTTTTTTAGACGGAGATAAAAATACAACATGCTGCGCTTTTATCTGCGTCCAAAAAAACGTGAAAGGACTGAACTGAAGAAAAACAGATGGCAACTGAATGAATTGCTTTCCATTCAGAATGCATTAGGATAAAACAAATCAGTTTTTTTTTTAGCCATTATTGAGCCCCGAGGACGGAACTCAATGACGGAAAACTTGGATGCTAGTGTGAAAGTACCCTTATAAGGATGAAAAAAAGACATCTGTCCATCCAGTTCAGCCTGTTATCCTGAAAGTTGATTCAGAGGAAGGCAAAACAAAAAAACCCTGTGAGATGATTTATAAAATCTCCTCTACTGAGCTGGACCTGTATTATACTGTGGATTTTACATGCTTAATATGCACTGTGTGCATAGATACCCTAAAGGCGTTGTTTGCGTTTTTTTTGTTTTGTTTTATAACTCCCTCCTCCAGCCAGAGAGACCTGTGAAGTGAAGCATTCTTCCCTGCTCCCTGTCGATTGGTTCCGGGTGTCAGACTGTCAATATCCACACGATCAGGGTCGCATATGCCGCTGTAGCCAATGAAAAGCTTCAGTGGTGATGTGTCCACAAGCTGCATTTCACTGCTGGGTCATGTGCTGGTCGGGGACATGTCGCCACTGAAGCCAGTCATTGGCCACAAAGATGCACGTGAACCTGTTCGAGAATAGGTTGGCAGACTGGAACCTGAAGTGCAGTCCTGAGGACCAGACATAGTATATATAAGACCGAAAAAAGACATTTGTCCATCCAGTTCGGCCTGTCATCCTGCAAGTTGATCCAGAGGAAGGCAAAAAAACCATGTGAGGCAGAAGCCAATTTTCCCCACTTAAGGGGGACAAAAATTCCTTCCTGACTCCAATCAGGCAATCAGATAGCTCCCTGGATCAACGACCCCTCTCTAGTAGCTATAACCTGTAATATTATTACACTCCAGGAATACATCCAGTCCCCTCTTGAATTCCTTTATTGTACTCACCATCACCACCTCCTCAGGCAGAGAGTTCCATAGTCTCACTGCTCTTACGCGCGACAGAAACGCGCTGGGTTCATACTTGCGCGTATTTGATACGCAGGTAAGACGCGCGTTTCACATTGCGTTTTTGCAAATAGGAAACGCGCGTCGTACGCGCGTTCTTGTGATTGACTACTGTGGCGTCAATCACAATACGCGCGACAAAACGCCCCAAAGAAGCTCAAGAACTTTTTTTTAGTGTAGGGCGTTTTTCAGTGCGTTCAAACGCGCTGTAAAACGCTCAAGTGAGAACCAGGGCCATAGGGAAGCATTGGTTTTCATGTGTTGAGCGTTTTACAGCGCGTTTGAACGCGCTGTAAAACGCGCAAGTCTGAACCCAGCCTTACCGTAAAGAATCCTCTTCTATGTTTGTGTACAAACCTTCTTTCCTCTAGACATCAATATAAAAATCCTGGACAACCCATTTCCGGATTTTTATTCTTGCGTGTTTTTTGCCCATTGTACTGCATTTGTAGTTTTACATAGCAGCAGTGCTAAAATTAAGACTGGGCGATTTTGCCCCCCCACCCCAAAAAAAAAACAAAAAACAAAACATAATTATTTTAAGTTTAGGAACGATTGTCAATTTTTCTTCATTGTTTCTTTTTCTGGCGACAGCTTTATTTTTCAGTTGACAGGGTGGGTTCACAAGGTGTTTTTGCCATCCATTTAATGTACACAAAAATATATACATTAATGGATGCCTCAGACTGATGCCATACAGTGACATCTGTTTACCATAGAGTTCCACTGTAAAAAAAAAAAAATAATACATTAATCCGATTTGCTACCAGCGCCATGCGAACATTAATAGCTTCCGCATTCTGAGCACATGTTTGGGTACCAGGAGCATAGCACTCCCAGCGATAGCCCTCTCAGAAGCTGTAGTCACAATTGACCGTAGCATCTGAGGGGTTAAATGTTTGTGATTGGTGTTATTGCTGACCACAGACATTATCCCTGGTGTCTGCTGTTTAAACTGCAGGTTAAGTTCCCATTATCCATGTGTTAAAGGGGTTCTGCAGTTTGATACAACTGATGATCTATCCTCAGGATAGATCATCAGCATCTGATCGGCCGGGGTCTGACACCTAGGACCCCCGCCGATCAGCTGTTTGAGAAGGTAGCAGCGCCGCGGCCTTCTCACTGTTTACCTCTGCTAGAGCCCCGCCCAGTGACGTCACGACTTGTATCCAAGTGGCGTGGGAGAGGCACTGATACAAGTCGTGACGTCACTGGGCGGGACTCTAGAAGAGGTAAACAGTGAGAAGGCCGCGGCGCTGCTGCAGCGCCGCTGCCTTCTCAAACAGCTGATCGGCGTGGGTCCCGGGTGTCAGACCCCGGCCGATCAGATGCTGATGATCTATCCTGCTGAGCCACGCCCCCTGCACTGATCACATGACGGTGACGTCACCCCAGGTCCTTCGGCTGTTCAACAGTTTGGGTTCGTGGAAGCCGCCCCTTATGGATTCCATATGCCGGGATAGTCCGCGGTAGTTGAATCCATAACGGGATGCGGCGATTACCACAACCCGAACGCCGAACTTTTTTTTAAAGTTCGCTCATCTCTAATCACCGCCCTCCGGCCCTAATAGACATAACTTAAGATTTAGCCAAGGAGCGACCCTTGGAGCTAATTAAAGAAAGGCACTAATGGTTTTAGCACTAACATAAGTATAGTTTTATTCGTTTTTTTGCACAATAATAGCACATCTCCGTCAAAAACAATAGTTTTTCTATCGCCATATTCTATATTATATTCTGCACCAATGTAGCTGTATACAGGCTTGTTTTTTTTTGCAACAAGATGATGTTTTCATAAGTACTGCTGTGGGGTGCATGGGTCTTACTGATTAGCAGTCATTTATTTTTTGTAGATGAATCTGAGTAGACAATTCTTTTATTTTTTTGCGTTTATATTGCTCAAGGGGTTGTTTAAGGAATGTTATCTTTATTTATTTTTCTTTAGTCATGGCTTTTATAATATAATTATATTGCATTGGTATCAATTACCTTGTATCAATGTAACGGTGACAGACTGTTAGTCTATTAGGTTGTGTTTGTGGCACCGGACATGCAGTTATGGCAGGCCTGAGGGACTTTGTTAAGCCCCCAGCTGCCATGGCAATGCATCGGCACCCCGCAATTGAATCAGTGGTGACACAGAGCCCCCTACCTCTGTGTAACTGCCTAGATGCCGTATTGACAACAGCATCTAGAGAGTTAAAAGGCTGTGATTGGAGTTCTCTTCTCCGTCCGTTACAGTGGGAACCTGGCTACAGTCTTGCGGGGATCTAGAACGATGTATCAATGCAGTCCTTGTAAGGCCTCTTCGGTCCCTGCTGCCTACTCCAGGAATATTGGCATGGGCTGCAGGGACTGAAAAGACAATATACAGCAGCACCCATACAGTGGTCTGGGTGAAAGACTTGATCTAACGTTATAACATTGCTGAGTAGTAAAAGGGCAAATTTATCAATTTGCTGAACCATAGCTTCAAGCATTTTCTACATCTGTTTCCTTAAGACCCCTTTCACACGGTAGAGTATTCTGCGCGGGTGCAATGTGTGACGTGCACGCATTGCACCCGCACTGATTCCGGACCTATTCACTTCAATGGGGCTGTGCAGATGAGCAGTGATTTTCACGCATCATTTGTGCGTTGCGTGAAAATCACAACATGTTCTATATTCTACAACACCTATAACCAGGATCCACTAGGGCCACATAAATATAATCAAAACCTACAAAGAGTATGTGTATTGCCCATGTAAATGATTCAATAATATGACAATTATTTAATAAATATCAAATATCTTTATTACATGATTAAATAGTAAAAGAACATATATCAAAGTCAATCATGAGAACAACAGTTTAAAAATCACCAAACCGGGGATAACAGTCAAGGGGGCTAGTATGCATAGTATAAATAGTATAAAAACAACAAAATTCATAGGTACATGTCACCATGTGTCAAAGATTTAATATAAGGCACAGGAGAAAAACATCCTCGATTAGAAAAAAATCAGTACTATGAAGATTACTATCACACGGCAAAAAGGGAAACCACCAAACTCCTGTGCCAAAATATGAGGAGCATTGCAATAAAAAGCAAGTCCTTAATCAAAAGCTTCCAAGGGTTGGACATGAGGTAAATAATGCATATTTTTCCTCTCAACATGGAGACACATACCCACAAATAGAATATAGCAGTACAAATATACAGCCCCCTTCCCAGTATCCCCACACCTACCCAACGCATATCGCCAACAGCCTTCGTCAGGGGAAGAAGCCCTGACGAAGATTTTTTTCTATCGAGGATTTTTTTCTGCTGTGCCCTTTATTAAATCTTTGACACATGGTGTGTCCACACAGGACATATTTTGGCACAGTGAAACCGCAACTTACTTTGAGCCGCTCCAAGGCTGGACCACAGCTTTATGCCTCTGAATGTATTTACATTCTGCATGGCGTACTAAGATAGTAGACCTGTTGATGTTTGGCCCATGGCTTACTATAGTAACCATCAGTATCTCGTAATCAATTAAGGTGTTCATCATCTGACATCAAGAACTGTCTTCAGTCTGGCTATTGTGGCAGGTGGCCAGTTGTATGCAGCTGACTTCTGCTGTAAATCATACAGGCGCAACTCCTGAGGAACTACCCACATGTCAGGAGGGGGTTAAGAAAAACTGCAGCCACTTTCGCAAAGCCACATGTATAGGTATGGTACCACCTGGTAAACCGCCTCCGCCCCCGATATGGTGTACAGGGTGCATTTAATCATACCATATAGGGTTAAACATACCTTCTACAATTAAAGCCTTCCATATGGTTGTATAATTAATGCATAAAGTTCTGCCATCGCCATACACTACAAAATGTATGATAATGCACAGTGTTAAAGTAGCAATGCTACACTATGTTTAAGTAAACACCACTATACAGTTCTGTACAGAGAGTAACATTAGAGGCCATCTGAAGCACCCCCTGCAGCAGATGCAGCTTTCACGCCCTGGACAACCACATAAAAACTTAATCTAAACAATTTGATGCCAATAGATTCATATTTATTGTCTAACGTTTTAATTTTTCTTACATTTTCTAGATTTTTGACTCTCCAGAAGAGTTGCAACAAAAAGTGGTGGACCTTGCTGATATGGTTCGGAAAGCTTCAAATATTGTCGTTCACACAGGAGCTGGAATAAGCACTTCATGTGGGATCCCAGATTTTAGGTTAAACATATACCAAATATAAAATTACTATTTTGGTTAATAATGACTGATGTTGTGTGTATGCAGGTATTGAGGGGTCAATGCAACAAACCTGTGGGTGGCCTTTTACCGTCAACATGTTACCGCCAGCTCCCCCTTATTAAGGCTTATTCCCCTCATTATATGTGATGCAATTGCCTGATAATAATTTGTACTTTATAACTTTATAATCATTCTGCCTTTGCTTTAATAGAAGTCCACTCTCCCTGCATTGATCTCCTGGTGAACTTGTGTTTATACACAGAAGCGGATCAAGGGAGAGAAAGCTGCAGCAGAAAGAGGAGAGGACAGCAGCCTTAGGCCCCATGCACATGACCGTTGTTTGTTTCCGCGTCCGTTCCGTTTTTTTTCACGGATAGGATGCTTCCCCATTTATTTCAATGGGTCCGTCAAAAAATGCGGATGGTCAACCGTTTTTGTTCCGCATCCGTGATCCGTGTTTTCATTCCGTCAAAAAAATAGTGCATGTCCTATTTTTTTCACGCTGGCGGACAAGGATAGGCATTTTTACAATGGATCTGCCATAAAAATCGGATCCGTAAAAAAAAAAACGGTCCGTCATCCGTTTTTTTTGACAGACGCAAAATTTGCAGGAGGAGCGGACGCGGAGGCAGGCAACGGTCGTGTGCATGTAGCCTTAAAGGGAACCTGTCATCAACTTTATGCTGACCTCACTGAGGACATAAAATGCTGATTTCAGCGGTGTGTCACTCATGAGCTAAAAGTAAGTGGTTGCCGAGAACCAGCATCATAATCATTGCTGCAGAGGCCTTGTAAAGAGTCAAATCTACCTGAGAAGAGTCATGGTTATCCATAATCTCCTGCTCTCCCGTCTATCTGCTGATGATTGGCAGTTCTCTCCTAGAGAGAAAGGGAGAAAACTAGGTAGGTGGGCAGGAAGAGCAGGAATTCATGAATAACCATGACTCTTCTCAGGTGGTCGGGACTCTCTTCCAGGCCCAGTCTGCAATGTTTATAATGTTTGTTCTTGGCAGCCAACATACTTTTAACTTATAAATGACAGACCGCTGAAATTAACTCACCTGTCTTTACTTTATACTACAGTTAGTATGGGCAGCATAAAGTTGATGACAGGTTCCCTTTAACAAATGATGAAACGGGGGGGGGTCGGGGGGTCGGGTTGCAGATCAAACTAGGCACTGAAGCTAAACTGTAGTCCCAGAGGATAACTGCCCTGATAGAGATAATTCAAAGGGGTATTCAGGTTACAACCAGTTTTTCCCTACTGTTAGATTTAGGGGTATGACCACTGGAACCCCCGGCCGATTTAATTTCTGAGCCAACCTACGTGTATTTGATACTATTTTTTTTATAGGACACTTTAGACCTTTCTTTTTTGCCATTATGACAGATATAATATTAAAGAGGTTGTCTTACATATGACAGTTATTATGTAGAGAAAGTTAATACAAGGCACTTACTAATATATTATTCTCTATATTGCTTCCGTTGGTGACTGGATGCATTTTTCCATTACATTATACAATGCTCGTGGTTAAGACCAGCCTGGATTGCAGGGTGGTTGTAACCATTGAAATGAGCAGTGTGTAATGTGATGGAAAAATGAATCACGACAGCAAAAGAAGCAATATGGATAATGACAATACATTAGTAAGAGTCTTGTATTAACTTTCTCTACATGATAAATGCCACTTGCCGAAGTGAGACAACCCCTCTAAACTGTTGAACTATTTTCTAAATAGGTCATCATTATCTGATCAGTGGTGGTCCGACACCCGGGACCCCCACGATCAGCAGTTTGAAGTCTCTTTAAAGGGTTTTTCCCAGGATTTTTTAACTGATTTACTATCCTCTGAATAGTATGGGGTTAAGTGGCATGGCACGCTATTCCAATTTTTGGGTTCTTTGTTTGTGGGTTCCCAACCCTCAATATACTTGTAATAATAAAAATTCAGCACACCTTTTAGGTATAATGTTATTAGTGCATTCTTTTTATTTATTTATTCTTGCAAAGTAACTCAAATGCGTGTGTATACATGTGTGACGTTTTGGTCAAACTGTCCTTCATTCAACACTGGAATAAAAGCAAAAATTCATATTAAAGATAAATATATAGAACTTTTGCATATGCCATAGTCAAGTTAATCGTCAGGTTACAACGAGTATGTGTATGACGTTTTGGTCAAACCGACCTTCATCAAACAATGGAACATAAGCAAAACTTTATATTAAAGATAAAAATTTAGAAAAAAATAGAATGAAAAAATAGAAATTGCCATAGTTAAGTTGTGCATTAATAAATCGTCAGGTTAAGGGTACTTTCACACTAGCGTTTTAGATTCCGTTTGTGAGATCCGTTTCAGGGCTCTCACAAACGTTCCAAAACGGATCAGTTAATCCCCAATGCATTCTGAATGGATAAGGATCCGTTCAGAATGCATCAGTTAGGCTCCGTTCCGCCTCTATTACGTTTTGGAGGCGGACACCAAAACGCAGCATGCAGCATTTTGGTGTCCGTCTGAAGAGGCGGAGCCTAACGGATCCGTTTTTTTTTACAATGTAAGTCAATGGGGACGGATCCGTTGTCAGTGACACAATATGGTGCATTTGAAAACGGATCCGTTCCCCATTGACTTTCAATGTAATCCAAAACGGATCCGTTTTGGACTTTGTCATTTTTCTTTAAACCTAATGCAAACGGATCCGTTCTGAACGGATACAAACGTTTGCATTAGAGGTGCGGATCCGTCTGTGAAAATAAACAGACGGATCCGCACCAACGCTAGTGTGAAAGTACCCTAAAACGAGTAATTCAAATCTAGGCGATTGCATAAAGATGAGTCCCAATTAAGGTAAGTACATTGTTAATTGCATAATGGTAGTTGCCATTACGTGATATTAATCCTGTAAGCATGTATGCGGGATCACTATACAATCTCTAAATAGAGACTCAAGTCGATGAAATCAAAATTGTAGGGTAGATTAGTAATCGTTCATGTGAACATCTTGAATGGAACGATATCTGAGTAGCAGATCCTCTTGGGTTCAAACCATGTCTATAGTATTAAGTAAGTATAAATAGCCAATTAAGAACAAATGTACCAATAGCACAAGTAGTCGGTTGATGCAAATATAAATTTCCATATAGAGTACCAGATCCCCTAGAGGTAGTGGAAATGAAACTCATGAGTTTACATAAATTAGATGGAGCAGCTGATATGCAAAGTTGAAGAAATAGGCTTAGGACTGGTGTAATCACACTAGTGAGCATGCTGGAGTGTTTGTAAAGAGGGCACGCTTTTATGATGAGAAACTGGAAGTAATGTCATTGATGGCCGGAAGTGCAGTGCATTCCAGATGTATGGTGGCTGGAAGTGCAGTGTGTTGCACAGTGGAACGCATCGCACCTGACTGGAATGTATCACATCAGGCTGAAACTTTTTGATGGCTATGCCTTTCAGTGTGGGACACATTGGCATGGATTTAGATGAATGGGGAACTGGTGCTAAGATCGATGTTTATTGGGTAATCTCACAATGAATTCCACAGTGGAACATGTTGTTACTAGGGTTGTTTTGGTACCAAAATTTTGATTCAGTATCGATACCACAAAAAAGTATTGCGATACTCAATACTACGCAAAAAAAATAAAATGCAAAAAAAAAGCCGCGTGCATTCCGCATTTTATGGAACGTCCGGCCCATAATACAACAGTCCTATCCTATTTTTTTGGGGGGGACAAGGCGACTAAAAGAAAATGCGAATTGTGCAGTTTTTCTTTTATTTTTTTTATTTTATGGGCGTTCACCGCATTAAAAGAGGATTTTTTAAAATAGTTTGGACTTTTGAGACGTAGCGATATGTAATTATTTATTTATTGTTTATATATTTTATATGTAAAATTGGGAAAGGGGGTGATTTATACTTAATATTTTGGTGTACTTTTTTAACTTGTTTTTTTATTTTTTTATTATTACAGTTTATTTATTAACTTTTCCCCCCTTAGGCGCTAGAACCTGGGATCTTTTCATCCTATTCACCCTGATACATAGGATCTCACCCTCTCCCTGCTTCCCTGTGCACAGTACACACAGCAGCAGGGAGCCAACCATGGCAGCCAGGACTTCAGTAGCGTCCTGGCTGCCATGGTAACCGATCGGCTCCGATCACTACCACTGCCACCAATTAGGAGGAGGTGAGGGGACCCTGTGGCCACTGCCACCAATGCTTTTAATACTGGGGGGAGGGAGGACGGGGGGATGGGTAGGGCGCACTGGCCACCAATGTATTTAATACTGGGGAAAGGGGGCGCACTGGTCCCCAATGTTTTAATACTGGGAAAAGGGGGGGGCGGGACACACTGGCCAATGTCTTTAATACGACGGGGGGGGCACTGGCCACCAATGAGGAGTAACGTTTAATATACAAATGCAGGCAGAAGAAACTGCACCTGAGGGCTTAATTGCCGCGGATCCCAGCGCCCGGTCACAGGCAGGTGCCGGCAATGAGTTTCTTCTGCCTGCATGTGTATAGTAAACTTTACTCCTCATTGGTGGCCCGTGACCCAGCCTCCTCCTCCGTCTCTCCTCATTGGCAGTGCGGCACAGGGGGAGTGAGAGACTGCCTCCTTCTCCCCGTGCTGCCGAAAAGAACATGGCCGCGCTGAGAGCAGAGTGAGTCATGTTTTGTGATACTGGGCTGTGCAGTAGCGCAGCCTAGTATCGATTAAAAGGCAAATCGATATTGTATCGAATGGGCATCGAAGCTTCGATATCCGAAACAACCCTAGTTGTTACAGTAGATGTGGATATTGTGGTTAAACTTGTTCCAACTGTTGGTAAGCTTTGTCTATAATATGAATAAAGCATGTGGTTGTAGGTAGAACAACTGAAATTGGTAAAATGATAAAGGGATATAAAATATCAATTGACAGTGTTTATGTCGACTGAGGATACACTGATTATATGTATCAATCTGTAAATGTATATTACCAAGATATATACCCAATTTTAGGTGTTTATGGGAAAATGTGTGTGTGTATATATACATAATATAGTATAGTAAGGGGATGTGTATATATAGTGATGAGGTATTTTGAAGGCTGTTCATTAAAAAGAGGCCTATGCAGAAAAAAAAGAAAACATAAATGAGTATTACACTCACCGGTAATCCGGTTTCCTGGAAGTCTCCATGACACCACATCCTGAGACTGACTTCCTCTGATAGGACAGGAAAAAACAGAGGTTTAAAAACCCCACCCCTTCCCTCCATCACCAGTGTATTTTAACGAAAAAAAAACCAGGGCAAAGGGATAAAGTAACTTAGATTAAAGGAAAAATAGTCAATCTACTTACTAAATTAAATGGGTGGGAAGCATGTGGTGTCATGGAGACTTTGAGGAAACCGGATTACCGGTGAGTGTAATACTCATTTCGCCAGTTGTCTCCATGACACCACATCCTGAGAATTAAGAACGGAAATATTAGGGGGCGTGGGGGGGTGGGGGCATGACAACCCCACAAAGGACTGTACGTCCAAAGGCCTTGTCTTCACTAGACATTTTTTCTAGTGCTTGTAATGTTTGGTAAAGGCGTGGACCCTTTTCCAAGATGCCGCTCCACAAATTTGTTGTAGGGAGGCTGACGACGTTTCCGCCTAAGAAGCGGCAATGCCTCTTGTAGAATGTGCTCTGAGGGAAGAAGGGGCTTTCTTTCCTTCAGTCCTGTAAGCTTCTGAGATGGCTGTTCTTATCCATCTGGAAGTAGGACTCTTCGTCGCCCTTTTGCCTTTATTAGGTCTGGAAAACTGGTCGCTTCTCCACTCTTTAGTTGCTTCTAAGTATTTTAGGACTGCTTGCCTAACGTCTAAGGTATGGAAGGTAGCCTCTTGATCATTTTTGGGGTTGGCACAAAAATAGGGAAGTATGATGTCCTGTGACCTATGAAAGGTAGAAACCACCTTTTGCTAAAAATGTTGGATCAAACTTAACCACCAGCTTGTCCTGAAACATCGTAAGGAAGGGATCCTGAATAGACAAGGCCTGAAGTTCGCAGACTTGTCTTGCTGATGTTATTGCAACAAAAAAAATGGTTTTAATGGTGAGCCATTTTATGGAAATCGACTCAAGAGGTTGGAAGGAACCGGAGGTTAGTTCTGTTAGTACTAGTATTAAGATTCCAAGAGGCAACCATATTTTTGATCGTTGGTCTAATTCTGTCTGCTTCTTTTAGAAATCTGGCTATCCAGGGACACTCTGCGAGACTCTGGCTATCCAGGGACACTCTGTGAGACTCCTTTTGGGCCAGAATGGAGCCACTAAGATCAGGGTACATTTTTCTTCTGGAATTTTTCAAGGACCGTGGGAATTAGAGGAATTGGGTGGAAACGCATAGACTAGGTGTGTTGTCCAGTCTTGATTGAATGCGTTCACTGCTGTTGGAAAATCCTTCGGGTTGAGGTAAAGGAATTGATTCACTTGGTGATTTTCCCGTGATGCAAAAAGATCTATTGACGGCCTGCCCCACTTTTGTGTTATCATCTGAAAAATCTCCAGGCATAGCCTCAATTCCCCCGGACGAAGAGTATGACTGCTCAGATAGTCGGCTTGTATGTTTAATGATCCTTTTAGGTGAACCGCTGATATTGACTGTATATTTTGTTCCGCCCAAGAAAATATTTTGTTTGACATATTTTGAAGTAAACAATGTCTCGTCCCTCCCTGATGCTGAATGAAGGACACTGCTGTTAAATTGTCCGAATAAACTCGAACATGACGATGTGTTGACACTGATGTTGTGTTTTCTTCCGAGCCTCCCAAATTGCTTGCAGTTCCCTGAAATTTGAGGATTGCTGTCTTATGGAGTCTGGCCATTTTCCCTGGTAGGTTTCTTGTTGAATCACAGCTCCCCAACCCTGAAGGCTGGCATCCTTCGTGACTACGAGGGGTCGATCCTGATTCCAAAATACACAGTTTTTTAAGTTGTTGTTACTGAGCGACCAGTTTGGGGAATTTTTTACCTTTACATCCAGGAAGATTTGTTTGTCTATGGTTGTCTGAGATCTGTTCCACCTGGATAAGATGAGTTTTTGAAGGGGTCTTAAATGAAATTGAGCCCAAGATACTGCCAGGATACATGATGAGAGACTGCCTAGAGCCTTCATTGCTGTTCGGATGGAGCAGAATTTCATCTTTTTGAATTCTCTTAATAGGTCTTGTAGTTTATTTTTTTATTTTTTTTGGAGGCGGAAGGAACGATCTCTGAGAAATAGAATACAGGTATATCCCAAGGAATGTTTTTTGACTGCTTGGAGATAGGTCTGATTTCTCCCAGTTGATGATCCATCCTAAGGACTGGAGATGGTTTAATACTATCTGTATGTGGTTTGATAATAGAACCTTGTTGTCTGCAACAACCAGAAGGTCGTCTAGATATGGGATGACGCTGATTGCTCGTTGTCTCATATCCGCCATTACCTCTGCCATGACCTTTGTGAAGATTCTTGGAGCTGAAGAAATTCAAAATGGGAGACACACAAATTGGTAATGCCGAGTGTGACCTTTGAACTGGATTGCGAATCTCAGAAATTTCCTCGATGTTTTGTGTATCAGGATATGGTAGTCTGTGTGTCTTAAATCGATCAACGCCATTACTGCATCCTTTTTTATTTAGTTTTACTGCCGATCTTAGCATTTCCATCTTGAATTTTTGATACATGACGTATTTGTTCAAGGGTTTTAGATTTATTATGACCCGGGATTTTTTTTTTTTTTTTAACTACAAATAGACAGGAGTAATGGTCCTGTCCTAGCTGATTTTCCGGGACTGGTTCTATTGCAGCTAAGTTTAGTAAATCTTTCATGCCGTCTTTTCAGGTACATAGCTGAGAGGAAGGAAGAGTGGTAATGACAAATTTTTGTGGAGGGGAAGAATCTAACTTTATCCTGTAACCCTCTTTTATGATGATCAGTATCCATGTATTTGATGTTACTTGCTCCCAAGTTTTTAGAAAGGAGCTGAGTCTTCCCCTTACCTGCCAGAGTAGTAGTGGAGGTTTCTCCTCTGTTAGGGTTGAAAAGAAAATTATTTCCCCTACCCCCTTTTGCATAACTCAATCTCCCGTTTTTTTTTTTTTTTTTCTCTTATGTTCCATTTGATACTGTCGGTCACAAAATTTTTGTCTTTTTGGCCTATATTTTCTTCTGGGAAACCTTTCTTTTTATCAGTGGCATTTTCAAAAATTCTGTCTAGGTCTGGTCCAAAGACATATTGGCCGTGAAAAGGGAGGGAAATAAGCTTGTTTTTGGGAGACATATCTCCAGACCAAGCCTTGAGCCACAAAGCCCGCCTAGCCGAGTTAGATAAAACTGCTGTACGGGCTGAGAGTTTTACAGGTTCAGCAGTCGCATCCGCTAGAAAACTGGTTGCCATTTTTAATAGGAGAATACTTTCTAGGATTTTATTCCGCGGTGTTTTATTGACTAGGTGAATTTCTAGTTGTTCTAACCATACATTTAGGGTCCTAGCTACGCATGTAGAGGCCATCCCAGGTTTAAGAAGGGCCACCGTAGCATCCCAGGTTTTTCTTAGTAGGCTCTCTGTCCATGGGGCCCTTGAGTTGTGCAGAGTCTTCAAAGGGAAGAGCAGTATGTTTTGCTACTGGGGCATCCACTCTGGGGATGGATTCCCAATCTGGGCAATCTTCAACACTAAAAGGATAGTGTCTCTTAATCCCCCTGGGAATAAAAGAACCCTTGTCTGGGTTTTTCCCATTCTGATTTGATCAATTTTTGAATATTATCTGTGACCGGGAATACAGAATTTTCTCTTTCCCCCAGCCCACCAAATATTTCTTCCTGTGCCGACATAGGTTTGTTTGGCACCTCCATTTGTATCATAGCTGTAATAGCTTTTATGAGCTCGTCAATGTCATCCGGATTGAATAAAAATTGTTTATATTCATTGTCTTCGTCCGAAGATACATAAGGTTTTTGCACAGATGCAGAGTCTGAGCCTATGCACACCTCGGAGTCTGAGTCAGAAACCAGATTGTGACTATCCCAGATTGTGACTATCACGGATGCTTTGAAGAGGGATCCTGGGGGAGCTGAATCCCTGGATGCTAGAACAGACTGAACTACTTTTTTTGAACTAGTGTTCTGATATCTTCAAGAAAACTAGAGGATTCGGCTTTTACAACATTGGAAGTACATTCCTTACATAAGGGTTTAGCCCCAGTACTGGGCAATCGTTTATAACATATTCCACATTTTTTTGTTTTCTTAGGAGCAGAAGCAGAATCCTTTTCTCCCTGGAAGTATAAGGGAGAGAAGGATCAGCTAACCAGGGAAATAAGTGAACACCATGTGCCTGATGTCAGGCTACTCACGGCTCCTGTATTTGATGCAGGCTCGGCTCCATAGCCCCTCTCATGCTTGCACCCGTTCGCCAAAGTCACAGTGATGGCTCTCTGCGTAAGAGAAGCGCTGACCGGACGCCCTTGTGCAGGTCCTGTGGGCTTTTATGTTTTTATTTTGACCTGCCAGGACGTGCGACACTCGGGGATGACGTCCGGCTCCGCCTCCCAGCATCTGACGTCATGCGTCGGCAGCAACACATCACAGTGCCGCTCCAGCCACCATCTTCTCTTCCCCTCTGCATGAAATCCCCCTGGACCGCCACAGAGGTGATCTTTGCATGGAGCGCAACCGTCTGCGTCCATGCCCAGGCCATGAGGGGAGGAGGGAGAGCCAAACTAGGGATCCGACCTCGGCCTGAAGGATTCTTTTACAGAGAGCCTCCATGCACCTCTCCTGCTGCCTATCCTGATGGGACAGGAAAAAACACTGGTGATGGAGGGAACGGGGTGGGATTTTAAACCTCTGTTTTTTCCTGTCCTATCAGAGGAAGTCAGTCTCAGGATGTGGTGTCATGGAGACAACTGGGGAAACACTATGTCAATTGATATTCTATATCCCTTTATCGTTTTACCAATCTCATATGTTCTACCTCCAACCACATGCTTTATTCATATTATAGACAAAGTTTACCAACATCACAAGTTTAATCACAATATCCACATCTACTCTAACAATGCGTTCCACTGTGGAAAGCATCGTGAGATTACTCGATAAACATCGATCTTAGCTCCACCACCCCATTCATCTAAATCCATGTCGATGCATTTCACACAGAAACGCATCGCCATCTTGCGTAATAATAATCTATATATTTTCAGCCTGATGCGATACATTCCAGCGAGAGGCGATGTGTTCAACTGTGGAATGCACTGCACTTCCGGCCATCAATGACATTACTTCCGGTTTCTCATCATAAAAGACTGCCTTCTTTACAAACACTCTAGCATGCTCACTAGTGTGATTACACCAGTCCTAAGCCTATTTATTCAACTTTGCATATCAGCTGCTCCATCTAATCTATGTAAACTCATGAGTTACATTTCCACTACCTCTAGGGGATCTGGTACTCGATAGATTCTATATTGAAACTTATATCTGCACCAACAGCCTACTTGTGCTACTGGTACATTTGTTCTTATTTGGCAGCTTATACTTAAAGGGATTCTGTCACCTCATTTTACCCTATAGAGCTGCGGACATGCACGGCTAGATCGCCGCTAGCATGTCCTCAATATACCTGTCCCATAGTTCTGTGTGCTTTTATTTTGTTTAAAAAATGATTTTATTGATATGTAAATTCGCTTGTGAAGGTGCCCAAGGGGCTGTACTAACCGTTCTGGTGCCCAGTCATGCCCCCCTGTGAAGTAGCCCAGCCTCGCCTGCATCCGCCGAATCTCCTCCTTGCTCTCGGTGAGATCGCCGTAAATCTTGTGGTACGCGAGCTCGCGCATGCGCAGTTCCTTCCCTGAGGCTGATGCTAGCACAGGGAAGGAACATCTGTGTCAGAACTGCGCATGCACGATCTCGCGCATCGTGAGATTTACTGCGATCTCACTGAGAGGAAGGAGGAGATTTGGTGGACCCAGGCGGTGCTGGGCTCCTTCACAGGGGGGCGTGGCTGGGCACCAGAACGGTTACTACAGCCCCTTGGGCACCTTCACATGCGAATTTACATATCAATAAAATCATTTTTAAACAAAAAAAAAGCGCACAGAACTATGGGACAGCTATATTGCGGACATGCTAGCGGCAATCTAGCATTGCATGCCCGCAGCTCTATAGGGTAAAATGAGTTGACAGAATCCCTTTAATTAATACTATAAACATGGTTTGAACCCCCAATCATCTGCTACTCTGATATCGCTCCATTCAAGATGTTCACATATACGAATACTAAATCTACTCAATTTTGATTTCAGCCATATTACGATGTTATATCGACTTGAGTCTCTATTTAGAGATCGTTCATTGATGCCGCATACATGCTTACAGGATTAATATCACGTACTGACAACTGCCATTATGCAATTAACAATGTACTTACCTTAATTGAGACTCATCTTTATGCAATCTCCTAGATTTGAATTACTCGTTTTAACCTGACGATTTATTAATGCATAACTATTTTTTTTTCTATATTTTTATCTTTTTAATAAAGTTTTGCTCTGAGAAAATGGAATATTGTTTGAAGGTCGGTTTGATGAAAACATCATACACATGCATTTGAGTTGCTTTGCAAGAAGAAAAAAAATAAAAAGAAATGCACTGATTACATTATACCTAAAGGTGTACTGAAGTTTTACTATCACAAGTATCCTCTAAATAGGTCATCATTATCTGATCTGTGGTTGTCTGACACCCGGGTCCCCCACCAATCAGCTGTTTGAGAAGACACCAGCACTTGCTGTAGTGCGGTAGCCATCTCACAGCTTTGCCTAGGTCATGTGATGTCACGTGTGCATTTTGGATTGTGGTGGCCTATTTTTCTATTGCTGGTAATATGGCACTGTACTGCCAAAACAGATATTGTACAGTGCCAAAATATAAGAAATGTTTCTCAATTCATCCACAGGTTTTTCCAGAGATCCAATTTCCTCCTTTTATTATGCCATTTTCTAGCTAAAATCTTAATTATTACACGACATCTGTCGTCAGAAGTGTACCTATGAAACTGGCTGACCTGTTACATGTGCTCTTGGCAGCAGAAGGCATCTGTGTATGATATATGCCAGAGAGAGATGAGCCCCTAGGTGTAACTGCCGCACCCTCTGCACTTTAATATACAGTACTGGGCAGTGAAAACATCATAGTACCTAGTCCGCTTAATGGTATTTTCAGGTCTTGATCCACTGGGAGCAGTACCAATTCACTCTGGTTGATTTCCAGTTCTGAGTAAAACCCATACTATGAAATTTTCCTGCGCTTAAGTAAAAGCAATTCCCTTATTCCAATTTCATAAAAGACATTGCTTAGCGGAATGGATTACATTGTCCAATGTTTTTATGACATTGGAAAAAAGGATTTGTTTTTACTCATGTGTTGGGAATTTTTATATATATATTGGATACGTTAAGGGGGTGAGCATGAGTGAGAAACTTTTGTATTTTGTTAAATTACCATGCCTTCACTCCAGAATTCTGGCTTCAAAAATCACAAAATAGTGCTTTTGTGACTTTTTGCACTGTGTTGTGCAAACTTTTGCCACTTTTTGCATTTTTACACCACTCATTCCATATTTATAATGTGGGTGGGGTTAGCTATGTTAATGACTTTTACTCCAGATTTATCATTGAGACTTTTATAAAGGCAATATGTAATCAGAAAATTACCTGTTGTTTAAATCACGTTGTTATTAACTTCTTTTTAAAGAATTTTAATAGTTATTTTTAATTTTATGTGTCAACCTCTATATTTAACCACTACAGGACCGCCTAACGCACGGATGTGTCCGGCGGGCGGTCCTATAGTTCTGGCGTTCACAGTGTCGCGCGTCTCAGGAGTTGTACTGCAGCCTGCCAGCTATTATCAATCGCTGGCAGGCTGTAGATGCAAAATAAATCGCATCAAACAGGTATATCAGACGCGGTTTTGTTAACAGCGTCTGATATACCTGCTACTTGGCCCTCTGGTGGTCCCATTTGCTGGGATCGACCACCAGAGGACCAGGTAGCTATGTAAAGTTGCACCAAACACTACACTAACCCCCCACCCCCTCACTTATTAACCCCTTGTTAACTCCTTGATCACCCCATCTAGATTCCCTGATCACCCCCCTGTCACTGATCACACCCCTTGTAAGGCTTCATTCAGACATCCATATGTGTTTTGCGGATCCGCAGATCCTCAAAACACGGACACCGGCAATGTGCTTTCCGCATTTTGCAGATCCGCACATTGCCAGAACTATATAGAAAATGCTTTTTCTTGTCCGCAATTGCAGACAAGAATAGGACATGTTCTATATTTTTGCGGAACGGAAGTGCAGACCCGGAAGCGCGGATCCGTAATTCCGGATCCGAGCGGGACAAAGTCTGTCCCCATAGAAATGAATGGGTCCGCAATCCCGTTCCGCAAACAGAATTGCGGACGTGTGAATGGGGCCTAAGGGTCCCTTATCACCGACAGTTACCTACTTGTTAGGTAGTTAGCGCCCAGCCCACCGCACCGCAGTCACTGATTTTGGCAGAGATTTTTTCATCCACATTGATCGATGCGAATGAAGAAATCTGTGCCGTTCATTTTTTTTTTTTTTTCTTCAGCCCAGAGGCTGGACGGAAAAAAAAATCTCATTACCCGTATGCTCAATATAAGGAGAATCGCAGAAACTCCTAATGCTGGCCATACGTGTAATGATTGCGGAGACCCTCAAATGCCAGGGCAGTACAAACACCTCACATGTGACCCCATTTTAGAAAGAAGACACCCCAAGGTATTCCGTGAGGTGTATGGTGAGTTCATGTAAAATTTTATTTTTTGTCACAAGTTAGTGGAATATGAGACTTTGTAAAAAAAATAAAAAATATATCAATTTCCGCTAACTTGTGCCAAAATTTTTTTTTTTCTGTGAACTCGACATGCCCCTCACGGAATACCTTGGGGTATCTTCTTTCCAAAATGGGGTCACTTGTGGGTTATTTATACTGCCCTGGCATTTTAGGGGTCCTAAAGTGTGAGAAGAAAAATGCGTAAAAATGCCCTCCTAAAAGGTACTCATTGGAATTTGGGCCCCTTTCCGCATCTTGGCTGCAAAAAAGTGTCACACGTGGTATCGCCGTACTCAGGAGAAGTAGGGCAATGTGTTTTGAGGTGTATTTATACATATACCCATGCTGGGTGAGAGAAATATCTCTGTAAATTGACAACTTTGTATAAAAAAAAAATTAAAAAGTTGTCGTTTACAGCGATATTTCTCACACAAAGTATGGGTATATGTAAAAATACATCCCAAAACTTATTGCCCTACTTCTCCTGAGCATGGGGATACCACATGAGTGACACTTTTTTGCAGCCAAGATGCGCAAAGGGGCCCTAATTCCAATGAGTACCTTTAGGATTTCACAGGGCATTTTTACGCATTTGGATTCTCACGCTTTAGGGCCCCTAAAATGCCAGGGCAGTATAAATACCCCACAAGTGACCCCATTTTGGAAAGAAGACACCCCAAGGTATTCCGTGAGGGGCATGGCGAGTTCACAGAATTTTTTTTTTTTTTTTGGCACAAGTTAGCGGAAATTGATATTTTATTTTTGTTTTTTACAAAGTCTCATATTCCACTAACTTGTGACAAAAAATAAAATTTTACATGAACTCGCCATACCCCTCACGGAATACCTTGGGGAGTCTTCTTTCTAAAATGGGGTCACATGTGGGGTATTTATACTGTCCTGGCATTTTAGGGGTCCCTAAAGCGTGAGAAGAAGTCTGGAATCCAAATGCGTTAAAATGCCCTGTGAAATCCTAAAGGTACTCATTGGAATTAGGGCCCCTTTGCGCACCCAGGCTGCAAAAAATTGTCACTCATGTGGTATCGCCGTACTCAGGAGAAGTAGGGCAATGTGTTTTGGGGTGTATTTTTATATATACCCATACTTTGTGTGAGAAATATCTCTGTAAACAACAACTTTTTATTTTTTTTTATACAAAGTTGACAATTTACAGAGATATTTCTCTCACCCAACATGGGTATATGTAAAAATACACCCCAAAACACATTGCCCTACTTCTCCTGAGTACGGTGATACCACATGTGTGACACTTTTTTGCAGCCTGGGTGCGCAAAGGGGCCCAAATTCCAACAAGTACCTTTAGGTTTTACATGGCTGCTCACAATTTAGCCCCGCCCAAAATGCCAGAACAGTAAACACACCCCACAAATGACCCCATTTTGGAAAGTAGACACCCCAAGGTATTCACTGAGGGGCATAGTGAGTCCGTCTGAGATTTTATTTGTTTTTGCCAGAAGTTAGCAGAAATGGAAACTTTATTTTTATTTTCCTCAAAGTGTCATTTTCCGCTAACTTGTGAAAAAAAAATGAAATTATACATGAACTCACCATGCCCCTCCGCGAATACTTTGGGGTGTCTTCTTTCTAAAATGGTGTAATTTGGGGGGTATTTATACTTTCCTGACATTCTAGCACCTGAAGAAACATGACAGGTGCTCAGAAAGTCAGAGCTGCTTCAAAATGCGGAAATTCACTTTTTTGCACCATAGTTTGTAAACGCTATAACTTTTACCCAAACCAATAAATATACACTTATTGGATTTTTTTTTTAATCAAAGACATGTAGAACAATAAATTTAGAGAAAAATTTATATAGAAATGTAGTTTTTTGAAAAAAAATTTACAACAGAAAGTGAAAAAAATTTTTTTTTTTTGCAAAAATGTCGTTAAATTTTTATTAATAGCAAAAAAGTAAAAATATCTGCAACAATGAAATACCACCAAATGAAAGCTCTATTAGTGAGAAGAAAAGGAGGTAAAATTCATTTGGGTGGTAAGTTGCATGACGGAGCAATAAACAGTGAAAGTAGTGTAGTGCAGAATTGTAAAAAGTGGCCTGGTCATTAAGGGTGTTTAAGCTAGGGGGGCTGAGGTGGTTAAACAAAAAACATAAAATCCTGCAGTTTGCACACTGGCCACTAAGCCTAATAGGCTCCACTTCTTGGTCTATACAGATCACTTTACTGCAGTTCCCTTCTTATCTATACAGAGATGATATCATTACAGGTAGGCTAAGAATGACAGATAACACAGGATCCACCATTCAAAATAGTTGATTGTCAAATTTGATCAATTCTTCCCTTGTACAATGGTCTCTGCACAGGTCACAGAATAAATAAATCTACAATCGGAAAATAAAATCAGATTAGAAAAAAAGGATGTGTGCTGCTATCTGGTTTTGACTGGCTGATAAAAATTTTGGTGATGCATTTCCTTCACAAAGTCGCAATCTTACTCCATTAAAAGGGTGGAGTAGGAAATATGGAGTAGCTTTTCTAGACAAAAGTGTTAGTTTTAAGGATAAGACAATTTTATCAAACGTGAGGTTTGATAAATGTGGTATAAAGTATGACAACGCAGACTCAAGCAAAACTGTCTTCCAATATCCCCCTTATGATAAATTCCCTCCATACTCTGTTGCTGACTTCCATGAACTTGGAACTCCCTTGTTTTCTTAACACATAGTAGGATGTCATGCTCAAATAGTGGAATTTTGTCACATACACAGCCCTTAATTTCCAATTATTTATCGTATGTATCAGAATAGCAGGCAGCTTGTTAAATAATACAAATGGCAATGGGCAGATGGCATATCCCTGTCAAGCGCTTCTACTTAAACGGAATCTTTCACGCTGATTGACCATATTAAACTATTAACACTGTTATGTCTATGGCAGCCCCCATATAAAAACAGTTCTTACCGTTTGTTCCTTCGTAGCATAGTTGTTGAGAAAATCACTTTTATTCGGCATTCAAATTAGGCTGTGAAGGTGCCCAGGGGCAGCGTTGCAACGGCCGGTGCCCAGGCCCCTGGGTGATTTTAATACGAAGCCACTCCCCCTCCACCGCCTCTGCCCGCCCTTAGTCTCAGTGCTAACCTCCTTCCTCCCGTCCGAAATCCCGCAATGCCCCTGGGCACCTTCACAGCCTGATTTGAATGCCGAATAAAAGTGATTTTCTCAACAACTATGCTACGGAGGAACAAACGGTAAGAACCGTTTTTATATGGGGCTGCCATGGACATAACAGTGTTAATAGTTTAATATGGTCAATCAGCGTGAAAGACTCCCTTTAAGTGTATGGAATCTGTTAACTTCCCACAAACTGGGCCGTCCCTTTATTGTTTATTTTAAAACTCCTTTAACTTCCAGGGCTCTGTGCATACAGAGGTGTTTGAATAATGTGTCTTGCTAAAGTTTGTCCACTTGAATAGAACTGAGCTGAGCCTAGGCCATGTGACCAATTAAGGTGATGTCACTGGCCTAGGAAGAGGCTGTGATGCTCACTGGACTACCGCAGCCTCTTTAAACAGTTGATCAGCAGGGGGTTCCTAGTGTCAGACCTCCACCAATCTGATATTGATGACCTATCCTGAGGATAGGTGATCAGTTCAAAAGTATGGCACAGCTACAAACCTGACAAGAGGAGTCTGGCCACCAAAACACCAGACCAGGCAAGGAAGGCATTAATTTGAGATTCAACAAATACACTAATAACGATAACACTGAAGAAGCTTCAAAGATCCACAGAAGTGATGGACGTATCTGTCCATTGGACCACTATATGCTGTGTACTCCACAAAGTGGAGCTTTATGGAAGAGTGGTCAGGAACAAGCCATTGCTTAAAGTAAAACATAAGAAAACAAGTTAAGAGTTTGCCAAACAGCATCTGGCAGATTCCCCAAACACATGGAAGAAACTTGTCAGGTCATGAGACTAAAATGGAAGTTTTTGGCCATCATAGGAAAGACTATGTGATGCAAATCCGGTGTTTTCCCATTACCTCAAGAACACCATTCCCCCAGTGAAGCATGGTGGTGACAGCATCATTCTGTGGGGTGCTTCTCATCTGGAGGGACTGGAAAACTGGTCAGGATTGAGATAAAGATGGATGTCAGTAAATACAGGGCAATTATTATATGTATTTTTTTTTTTGGTGGTTTCATAATATCAAATAAACACAATCAATATACAAATACAGTTATATTTACCCACAAATGATCCTATCCTTTACGGAGAGGAAGAGATCGGTTTGCAAAATTTTGTGGGTGAATATAACTGTATTTGTATATAATATAATGTTGATATTAGGAAATCCATAAAAATTATTACAAAAGAAAAAAAAATATAGGGCATTTCTTGAGGGAAACTCATTTTTCCAGGTCCAGCAGAACAATGTTGACCCTAAACATACTGCTAAAACTACACTGGAGTGGTTTAACCTGCCTGCTAATGACCACTCATACGTCTTTTCATGTGACATAGGTTTACTTTATCCGGTGGAGCTGGTGTCTGACTATCTAGTTCAATTTAATCTTTTTTATTTAACATGGGAGAGTAGAGAGTATAACACCACAGTATGTCCTATTAGGCTTTCTTCACTTTCTTCACATCTGTTTTTAGTTTACACTCATCGCATATATGCCAGCATGTGTTCTCAACCTAAGGCAATTTGTGCAATACAGTTCTATGTGTCAACCATGCACTAAGATATACAATCGGGGATGCCTTTGCATTGAGAAAACTGTCCACGTGTTTTTATTACATCTAAAAAATAGTATACCACCACATATCTCCAAGAATATACTTTTTTGGCATATGAATGAAAGGGAATGAAAGCCTTATCAAATTCAAGCATTATGCATTTCCTTTCAGAGGTCCTAATGGTGTGTGGACATTGGAGGAAAAGGGTTTAAATCCCAAATTTGACACAACATTTGAAACTGCGCATCCATCTGCAACACATTTGGCACTATTGCAGCTACAGAGAGTCGGCATCTTGAAGTTTTTGATCAGCCAAAATGTAGATGGTTTACATGTGAGATCTGGATTCCCAAGGTATGCTACTTTATTCATTTTCTTCACTTTATAAATAACCTAAGGCAAAAGACCAAATTCAAACTGTGGTTGCTTCTAAAAGCTATATCTCAGGCTAGAATGCAGCTAGAGCTGCCTTCTTGGCTTTAAAACTGCTATGTCCACTGCACAATGGACAGAGCTGTGTAGTTACGATGTAGGAGCCACAAGGTAATAGCTGATAGCAGGGTGTCAGACCCCCGCCAATCTGATATTGATGGCCTGCCCACAGACTAGGCCATCGTTATCAAAATCCTGGTCAACCCCTTTAATATATTATTTATTGGTCGCAGTAAACACTGAAAAATACATAAGTACCAGAATTGCTCTTTTTCCCGACTCCTCCACAACGGCACTTACAGGAGGGTGTCCCTGCCCCCAGGACAGGAAACAACGCAGAGGCACATGATTTAAAAGGCCTCCTTCCCTTACCTATTCAGTCGTTGTTTCCTGTCCTCGGGATGCGTGGAAGTGCCAGGAATGATTTACTCTCGCTCAGCCTTGTTTCCTTTCCCCAGACATCGTGGGAGGGCTTGAGCAGGGAGCAGGATCCCTGGGGACACGTTGCCTCCCTTACCTGTTCCTAGGCATAAGCTCTGCGCGCAGGCAGCCCCAGGCTCGCGATGCTCCCAGGTAAGGGGAGATCGCGTGGGATCTTGGTGTGCTGATGTCATTAGGCGAGATTCTCCTTGGGCAAGATAATCTCTCGCTCATGCACTTTCGGTGGTGCGGCATACAGGTAGACTTAAACTGTGTGAGAGTTCCCTAGTCGGAACCTTCCCTTCACCGCCAGCAGTCATGCTTGCCCCGGTCGATGCGGATGCAACGAGGAAACCTGGATACCCGCTCCCTCTGCCTGGTAAGCCTCCTCCCCAGTGGGGACTTATTGTGTATCCTAGTCTAAATTTCACTCCTTGGTACCTTTTATGCAGTCTGTTTGCTTATTTTCACGTGGGAACTGTGGTGTTTGTCCCAGTGCTTTAACCCCTGGTGTAGGTGTTGGTCCAAAAAAATATATATTTAATTGTTAGGGCCCAGAGACCATGGCACCTAAGCCGGCCGGTGGTGATAGGAGACGCAAACAGTACGCCATCTGTAGGAAGTCTTTTTCCTCCACAACAAAGAAATCCTTATGTCCAAAATGCACCGAAAAAGGTGGTCACAGAAGAGTCGCCATCCTTCCTTGATTCCATAAAAGCTATAAAAAAGGAAGTAGTAAATACGGCTGTGGACTCTAAAATTGCATCACAATCCCCACGCCCATCTATGTCTCACAGATCCTTTGCCTCTGATGTGGCATTTGACCTGGATAAAGGGGAACTAATATCGGATCTGGACTCCTCAGATGACGGCTCAGAAAAACCTTTGTTTCTCCCTGAGGAAACTGACGGTCTTCTAAAGACCATATGGGCCACTATGAACATTGAGGAAGAAAAATAATTCCACTCTGTTCAAGATCAAATGTTCCAGGGGCTGGGGGAGAGAAAGAGAAGGGTCTTCCCCATTCATAACCACATAAAATCCCTGATATCCAAAGAATGGAGTGATCCTGAAAGAAGAACAGCTGTGACAAATTCCTTTAAAAGGAAGTATCCTTTTGCTTAGACTGAGTCAGATCTCTGGGATAAAACACCAAAAATCAATGCCCCAGTTTCCCGCATTTCGAAAAAGACCTCTCTGCCGTTTGAGGACAAGGGTCTCTTACGAGATCCCATGGACAAGAAATCGGAAAGTTTATAAAATAAGGCCTGGGAGACAAATACAGCTATGCTATGTCCCAGCATTGCTTCTACTTGCACAGCTAGAACTCTGTCTGTCTGGTAAAATCAATTGGAACAGCACTTAGTAGCTGGTACCCCAAGGGAGGAGATCCTTGCCTCCCTACCTATTTTAAAAAAATTTGACAGACGCATCTGCAGACTTAGTAAAATTCTTAGCTAAGTCAGCTGCTCTGTCTAATGCGGCTCATAGAGCAATCTGGCTGCGTACACGGTCAGGTGACGCTGGATCAAAGAGCCGCTTTTGCTTGATACCCTGTGAAAGGAGATAGATTATTTGTCTCAGGGCTAGATGATTTCCTGGAAAAAGCCTCGGGTAAGAAGAAAGGATTTCCCCTTGAGAATCGTTATTTTCACCAAAGGTCAAAATCAGAAAAAAACTAGGCTGGATCAGAAGAAAAAAAGATGGTTCGAGAAAGTGGCAACCTTCTAAAGGCAGAGGAAGGGGATTCCTATTCAATCTTGAAAGCTCCTCCCGTCCCAATCAATGACACCATAAGCTATTTCGGGGGCAGGCTAGCTCTTTTCACCTTGGCCTGGGGAAAAAATAGGGGCTTTCCCTTGGGTGGTATCTACTCTAACCCTAAGTTCACACCTGAGCATTTTACAGCGCGTTCAAACGCGCTGTAAAACGCTTAACACATGAAAACCAATGCTTTCCTATGGCCCTGGTTCTCACTTGAGCGTTTTTTTTTTAAAATCAGGTCTTTTTTATTGAAAGTTTTTTTCCTGGTTTTACAATTGGATACACATCACATGTTCAGCAATGTAGACAGATATATACCCAACATGGGTACGTTAATACACAAATGTCAAACATATAATAGTAGAACACCCCCCCCCCCTCCCTGACCCGCACCATACCACCATATCAATTCTTGTTCTACTTCCACACATCTTGAGAGACATCAACCCCTGTTTCCACCATATCTTGTACATTTATAGCATTACATTTTCATGTTACACTTCCCCATTATCTAGGTGCCAGCCCCAATTGTAGTGACAGCAGACGTCTAGAAGGTAATCCCGGCGTTCGCAGCCACGGCCCCCAAATAGACTCAAATTTCTTAATTGTGCCTCTTTTAAAGTATACCCCTCTTTCAAGCTCAATTATCACATTCATACGTGCAATATATTTCTCCTTAGTCGGTACTATAGTGCTTATCCAGTATTTGGCTATTAATTTCCTAGCTTGGTACAATGTTCTACTTATGCCAACATTAAGATCAGTCGCCTATTCGTCTTGTAACAAGCCTAACACACACATCAAAGGTTCAGCCGGAAGTCTGATCCCAAATACCTGTAGAATAAGTTCTAATACTAGATTCCAAAAGGGCCCTATGGCAGTACACTCCCAAAACATATGTAGTATATGCGCCTCCGACATATCACATTTTGGACAGTTAGATGTGTCCCTCACCCCTATCGTATGTAGGAATTTAGGTGTCCTGTATACCCTGTGTATTAAGTATAGTTGCGACAGTCTGTGTGTCTCACATAGTGATAGCACGGGGCTCTTAGACAGTATTTCTGACCACTGCGCATCAGACAGGGGGCCAACCTCCCGGGACCATTTTTCCCTGACAGTCAAAGGAAAATGGTCCTGATAGAATGATAGCAGCAACTTATAAAATCTGGAGATCACTCCTTTGGTGTCACCTCCCTTACTGATCTGTTCCGCTATATAGAATGCCTGTATTGTCAGATCTGTTGTCTTTCCCTGCGCTTTCAAGGCGTGGCGTAATTGTAGGTATTGATAAAAGTTTGCATTGGTAAGCTGAAACTCTTCCTTCAGTTGTTCAAAGCTTTTAAGGATTGCATTCGTATACATTTGTGACACCCAGTATATTCCTCTTTTCTCCCAACTATCAAATCCTTCCAACTTACTCAGTTCTGGGAGGCTTGGGTTGTTCCATAAGGGGGTAAGGGCAGTGCACCCCGTGAGTTTGCCAATCTCCAGTATATATCCCGGTGGTCTCCCTCCCAGCAAATAAGACAGTAACTGTCACGACCGCTATCCCAGCAGCAGTCGTGTCGCACCAGACGGAGGGGAAGGGGGACCCTTATCTACGGATGGGAAATAGAACGGCCACCTCTGACAAACCCTACGCTGGCATCTGTCTGCCCTGATACCCTAGACGGGGTGTGAACCCGTGCGGCGAGCAGGATGCCTAAACCCTGAGTGACCCTCAGAAGACTAGACTGGGGAAAGGCAGATGGGAGCACTAGTCACCATCACTCATGTCTAGGAGAACAACAGGGGAAGACAGTAACAAACAGACAAACAATCTCCAGCAGAGATAGACTTATCCAGTCACGAGCAGAGAAGATGATCCCAACAACGACAGTCCACGCCAGACAAGAGCTCCACAGCAATACCGTCAAACGATCTCCTTCAAAGGTCAGAATAGCACTGGAAGTAAGGACTATATCTGGCAATGACTGCAAGTGAAACTGAAACTAATATAGTAGCTGGGAGTGGCAGACAGCACTCACCTGAGAAGAATGCCTACAAACTCCCATTAAGGACAAAAAGGTTCACAAGGCAAAACCTGGATGACATACCCTGAACCATGAAGCAAACTCACAAGCTATCGCGAGTAGCAAGTCGCTGCGACCTTCTCTTCCTAGACCTATCTGGATCAGTCACAGTCGTGACAGTACCCCCCTTTCTACGAGGGGCCACCGGACCCTCAAGACCAGGCCCTCTCGGGTGGGACCTATGAAAAGCCCGAATGAGTCTGTCCGCCTTTATCTCTGATGCTGGCACCCACATTCTCTCTTCGAACCATAACCTTTCCAGTGCACCAGGTACTGAAGAGAGCGGCGAACATATCGTGAATCAACAATCTTTTCTACCTGAAACTCAAGACTGCCATCAACAACCACCGGTGGAGGCGGTAGTGGCAATGGTTCAGGAGGTTCTACATATCTCTTAAGCAGAGATCTGTGGAAGACATTATGGATCCTTAGAGTCTGAGGTAGCTCCAGGCGAAAAGCCACCGGGTTAATGATCTTAATTACCCTATAAGGACCAATAAATCTCGGACCTAATTTCCATGAGGGAACCTTCAACTTGATATTTCTGGTAGACAACCACACCAAGTCATTCACCCCAAGGTCCGGACCTTCAGAGCGCTTCTTATCAGCCACACGTTTGTATCTGCCACCAATTCTCTTCAAACTTTCTTGCACACTCTGCCACACTGATGAAAGTGAAGACGCAAATCGTTCCTCCTCGGGAATCCCAGACGGCCCCCCCTCACTAAACGTACAAAACAGAGGATGGAAACCATACGCACCAAAAAATGGTGACTTATCGGTGGATTCTTGACGACGATTATTAATGGCAAACTCGGCTAACGGTAAATAAGATGACCATTCCTCCTGATTTTCGGAAACAAAGCATCTCAAATATGTCTCTAGGTTTTGATTGAGTACGTTCAGTCTGACCGTTGGACTGTGGATGGAAAGATGAAGAAAACGACAGATGAACCCCTAAGCGAGAACAAAAAGCTTTCCAAAATTTAGAAACAAATTGGGTACCACGATCCGAAACAATATCGGAAGGGACCCGTGAAGCTTCACGATGTGGTCAATAAAAACCTGAGCCAGTGTGTTAGCATTAGGCAAAGCGGTCAGAGCAATAAAGTGCACCATTTTACTGAATCTGTCAACAACAACAAGAATAACAGTCTTCCCCGCTGATACTGGTAGATCAGTAATGAAATCCATAGATAGGTGCGTCCAAGGCCTGTTGGGGATGGCCAGAGGTAAAAGACGCCCTGCCGGACGAGTATGATCCACCTTAGAACGAGCACAGGTAGGACATGCAGACACAAAATTCAACACCTCCTGGCGCCACTTAGGCCACCAGAACCGACGAGACACTAATTCAGAGGTTGCCTTACTACCTGGGTGTCCTGCCAGTGCGGAGTTATGGTATTCCTTTAGTATCTCCAGGCGTAAATTTTCTGGCACAAACAGTTTATCCGAGGGCAGGAGGCCGGGCGTCCCCCTGAGCTTCCAACACCCTCCCCTCTAAACCTGAGTGTAATGCAGAGACCACCACCCCCTTTTGCAAAATAGGCTCTGGAACATCATCATCACCCCCTCCAGGAAAACTTCGAGACAATGCATCCGCCTTAGTATTTTTTGCCCCCGGGCGATAGGTTATTACAAAATTAAACCTAGTAAAAAACAACGACCACCGAGCCTGTCTAGGGGTGAGACGTTTAGCAGACTCCAGACCCTGAGATAGTTTCCGCTCCCACCTCTACAATAAAAGGAAGCGAGACATCTGGCTGTACGAGAATAGGAGCCGAGGTGAATCTTTCCTTCAGAGATGTAAAGGCAGTTTTGGCTGCATGTGACCATTTGGAAAAATCGGATCCCTTTCGGGTCATGTCCGTCAGTGGTTTGACCACCAAGGAATAGTTCTTTATAAACTTCCTATAAAAATTGGCAAACCCCAGGAAGCGTTGCAATGCCTTCAGGTTCTCAGGCAGATCCCAGTCCATAATTGCCCGGACTTTCTCTGGATCCATGCGGAAACCTGAATCTGACAACACATACCCCAGAAATGGCAGTTCTTTTACGGCGAACACACATTTCTCTAATTTAGCAAACAATTTGTTGGCCCTAATATCTGCAGCACTTGTCTCACATGGATCTTATGTGTATCCAGATCCGGAGAATAGACCAGGATGTCATCAAGATATATCACAACAAATCTCCCGATAAAGTGACTAAAAATATCGTTGACAAAATGTTGGAACACCGCAGGCGCATTAGTAAGACCAAATGGCATGACCAGATTTTCATAATGCCCTTCCGGAGTATTAAAAGCCGTCTTCCACTCATCCCCCTCTTTGATGCGAACCAGGTTATAGGCTCCTCTGAGATCCATTTTGGAGAACCATTTAGCACCAGCAACCTGATTAAAGAGGTCGGGAATGAGAGGAAGAGGATAGGGATCTCGGATAGTTATCCGGTTTAATTCCCGGAAATCCAGGCAGGGACGCAGGCCCCCATCTTTCTTTTTAACGAAAAAGAACCCTGCAGCCACAGGTGAAGAAGAGGGTCTGATGTGTCCCTTAGCCAAACTCTCCGAAATATAATCTTTCATAGCCTTCCTCTCCGGGCCAGAAAGATTGTATAACCGGGTTTTAGGTAGTTTTGCCCCAGGTAACAGATTAATTGGGCAATCATATGGACGATGAGGTGGTAACCCCTGACAACCCTTCTCAGAGAACACATCTATAAAATCTGACAGAAAGGAAGGTAGAGATGTTACAGAGAGTGTTGAGCACCTACTACTCAAGCAGTTGTCCTTACAATGTTCACTCCACTCCACAATCTCCCCGGCCTGCCAATCCACCACGGGATTGTGAGTCACCAGCCAGGGAAGCCCCAAAACCATAGGAGCCGGAAGACCGTCCAGGACATAACAAGAGATATGCTCTTTATGGAGGTCCCCTCCCTGTAGATGGATATTATGGACGATCTGAGTTAACTCTCTCTGAGTAAGAGGGGAGGAGTCGATGGCAAAAACAGGAATAGTTCTGCGTACCGGTTCCGGAGTAAAACCCAGAGCCTGAGCAAACCGTGAATCCACCAAGTTGACCCCCGCCCCACTGTCCAAAAAGACGGAACAGATCTCAGTCTTATTGCCCGCCACAATGGTAGCGGACAACAAAAACTGAGACATGCGTATGGAGGAAACGAATACGCCCAGACTGTTATCCTCCGCACAGTCTGGGGACTCTAGTTTTCCGGCGGCTCCTTAGTTTGTGATCTCTTGGGTTCTGAGGGACATACCTTTACAAAATGACCCCTCCCCCCACAACGAAAACAAACCTCTGACCTATGGCGGACCTTAGGAAGATTGACCCGTCTAGTGGCGCCCCCTATTTGCATTGGTTCGACTGGATCACAACAAACCGATCCCTGCCCTATAGAGGCCTCTGTAGAATTTAATAGTCTCTCCCTGAGTCGTCTGTCGATTCTTATGGACAGAGACATAGCAGCCTCAAGAGACCCAGGGACCTCGTATACAGCCAGCGCGTCTTTTAATTTTTCAGACAACCCCTGGCAGAACTGACTCCTAAGGGCCGAGTCGTTCCATAATGTATCCGTAGCCCACCTACGGAATTCAGAACAATATAGTTCAGCTGACCGGTTCTCCTGCCGAAGTCTACGTAGCTTAGACTCAGCCAGTGAGACCCTGTCCGGGTCATCATACACGAGACCCAAGGCTTCAAAAAACTCCTCCACTGATCGTAAGGCCGGAGAGTCAGATGGTAAAGAGAAAGCCCAAGCCTGCGGATCTCCTTGCAGGAGAGAAATTACGATGCCCACCCGTTGTTCCTCACCGCCGGAGGATCTAGGGCGTAACCTGAAGAACAATTTACAAGCTTCTCTGAAGGTTACAAATTGGTCTCTCCCTCCTGAGAACCTATCAGAAAAAAGCCACTTTTGGCTCAGGAGTACCTTGGTCTCCCGTAGCAACGGTGGAACCCAAGGATTGCTGCTGCAGTACTGTTGCTTTTAATCCTGCCACTTCAAGGGATAACCCCTGTAATTGTTTCGCCAAAACCGTAACCGGATCCATAGTGGAACAGAAGAATACAAAGCAAAACAGCAGGCAAAAAAAAAAAAAGGAAATGTCACTTTTTTTTTTTTTTTTTTAAAAGGCCAGATATACTGTCACGACCGCTATCCCAGCAGCAGTCGTGTCGCATCAGACGGAGGGGAAGGGGGACCCTTATCTACGGATGGGAAATAGAACGGCCACCCCTGACAAACCCTACGCTGGCATCTGTCTGCCCTGATACCCTAGACGGGGTGTGAACCCGTGCGGCGAGCAGGATGCCTAAACCCTGAGTGACCCTCAGAAGACTAGACTGGGGAAAGGCAGATGGGAGCACTAGTCACCATCACTCATGTCTAGGAGAACAACAGGGGAAGACAGTAACAAACAGACAAACAATCTCCAGCAGAGATAGACTTATCCAGTCACGAGCAGAGAAGATGATCCCAACAACGACAGTCCACGCCAGACAAGAGCTCCACAGCAATACCGTCAAACGATCTCCTTCAAAGGTCAGAATAGCACTGGAAGTAAGGACTATATCTGGCAATGACTGCAAGTGAAACTGAAACTAATATAGTAGCTGGGAGTGGCAGACAGCACTCACCTGAGAAGAATGCCTACAAACTCCCAGTCAGGACAAAAAGGTTCACAAGGCAAAACCTGGATGACATACCCTGAACCATGAAGCAAACTCACAAGCTATCGCGAGTAGCAAGTCGCTGCGACCTTCTCTTCCCAGACCTATCTGGATCAGTCACAGTCGTGACCGTAGCGCACTGATAGATGCTGAGTTGCCCAAACCACTCCAGGATTTGC
This sequence comes from Bufotes viridis, assembly GCA_033119425.1. Lineage (NCBI taxonomy): Eukaryota > Metazoa > Chordata > Amphibia > Anura > Bufonidae > Bufotes > Bufotes viridis. Next base: position 332,784,315 of record CM065589.1, on the reverse strand, counting down.
ACTGTTGAGCTTGTGCCGCTAAAAAGAACAGCCACGGGTTGGGAATCGCCAATCCACCACTATCTTTCTCCCTCTGCAGTGTCTCTAAGCGGATTCTTGGGGATTGTTTATTCCATATTAGGGCCCTGAATAATCCCTGTATTTTGTAGAAGTGTCTCATTGGTATCCAGACTGGGCTGTTGTGCAAAATGTATAGAAATTGTGGCATTAGTACCATTTTAACTAAGTTAGCTCTTCCAATAACAGATAACAATGAAAGAAAAAATTCCAATATACGTATCTTCCAAAATGCTGCAGTCCTTATAAGAGGTGGGTAGGTCTCTAGTCAACAAGTTTAAATATTAAATGGACCGCGCAGAAAGTACTTCTTTTCTCACACCAAAGGGAATACTCCTTGACCGATCTTTGACATCAAGCTCACACTGCTTCCTTTCTTATGTATCGATCTGTACAAATTGAAAGGAACCACACATAGTGAAGTATTGCCAGTTAAAACCTGCAGACACTCTGGAATTGCACTCACCGTGCTCTAGTTGTAACACTAGCGTATCTAGATGTTTAAACACAGGTAACCGGCTTGTTTTCCTTCATCCTATGTGGAAATAACTTCTTCCATAGTGAAGACCGTAACACAGCATATAAAATTCCAATTTTAATCTACTTACAAACTGGTGAATAAAATCACAGCGTATAATAAAAACAATCGCGTCTGCCCGACCCGGGTTTCGCTCCAAATTTAAACTCAATAACAGATAACGGCAACTTACACCAGCTGTTAACTTTTTGGGCACTGTTCGTCAGTAATGGGATCAGATTCAAGTCTACATAATCTTGTGGCCTATATGTTACCTGTATCCCTAGGTATTTAAACTGTCTGGCCGATTGTAAGGGGGCCAGCGTGGCCTGAAGTGATCTTGGCACCGAATCCAAAGGGAGCATCACCGATTTGTCCCAGTTAATGGTCAGGCCTGAATAGGCTCCATAATCCTCAATAAGCTGCATGACATGGGGTATTGATCGGTCAATTTTGTCTAGAAAGAGCAAAATATCGTCGGCGTAGAGCGCAATTTTTTCCTCTGCACCTCCATATGACAACCCAGTCACATCCGGATCTGCACGTATTAACTGCGCCAGAGGTTCTATAGCCAAGGCAAATAGCATCGGCGATAGAGGATACCCCTGGCGAGTACCCCTTTCTAAAGTAAATGCCTCAGATAGCATCCCATTTGTACGTATTCTAGCCCTTAGTTTTCTGTATAGTAGTTTTACCCAGGATGTGGGACGCCGTGTTTTAATCTGGTGGCGTATAACTGCTTATAGTAATCCACAAATACCGCCATTATTTCCGTGTTTTTCGTCATTAAACTGCCTGTTGCATCCCGCATACAACCTATAAAAGAGGGTCCCTGTTGAGCCTTAATGACAGAGGCCAACATATGGCCCACACTTTCTCCCTCCTCAAAATACTTCTGTTTCCAGAACAGCCTTTTGTTGTTTGCCATCTCTATTTGGTGGTCCTTATACAATTTCTGTGCTTCTACCCAATTAGATCTATTTGCCGTCGTTGGATTATCAACATATTTACACTCCGTATCAGTGACTCTGGCCTGTAGTTCCTGTGTCAGTTGCCTCTTTTTAGCTTTATGCCTTTGGATGCGTTTAATGAACATTCCTCTGACGCTTTAAAGGAATCCCACACTACCCCCGGCGGTGCTGACCCTATGTTAATGGACATGAATTCCTGCATCTCTGCCATTATTCCCACCTCGTCCTGTAATATGGACAGCCAGAAAGGGTTTAGCTTCCACAGGCTGCCATTTCTCCCCGACGCTGAACCCAGGTTCAATTCTACTCTGATGGGGGAGTGATCTGAAAGACTTCTGGGCAGGTATTCCACTGTCCGCACAAGTCTTAGTAGCTGTTGGTTGCCTATTGCTAAATCAATTCGCGATAGCGAATTATGAGAGCTAGAGTGACATGAATATTGTCTAATGAGAGGGTTACGGATTCTCCAAATGTCACTAAGTGTTGCCTCTGCCAATACTTTTGCCATATTGGATAGACACGGTTCACCGGTGGTAGCTATCTCATGATGTCTGTCCATACGATAGTCGAGTACCATGTTAAAATCTCCGACAATAAGCGTGGGGATATCAGGGGACGCAGCCATGAACGCCAGCACATGTGTCAACACCTCACCGGTATACGTACAGCACACTGACCCCTCTAGCATGACTGGAGTATGTTGAGTGGTACGCATGGCCAATAAATGCATGGTTAACCGTAGCTACAGATTCCGCTGTCAGATGCGTTTCTGAGAGACATATAATAGCTGGTTGATATTGTCTAAGAGAGTTCAGCACTGCGTATCTCTTGGCTGCGTCACCGAGACCCCTCACGTTCCATGCCAACACATTAACCCCCATCATCAAATCTCACAGATACCACGTCGCGGGCGACTCTCCTTGTCCCTCCATCTTTCAACACGACTACCTTACTGTCAGTAAAATGTTTAGCAGTACAGAAAAACATGGCATTCTGGTCATGGTGCGGTTCCCCAGAACTAACATACAGATACAACTTATAAACCAACATTCCCCTCTGTAACGCGGGGGTAGAAACACTCAAATAAAATATACCCAGCGACTACAGGCAACGTGAGTGTTTATAACCACTCTTGCACTCAAATCGCCCGTCTCCTGGACACATTTTGCACATTAAACATATATGCATCCTATTATGTGGAGTGTAGTGCAATCAGGTATGTCAGTGTGCAAGTTCGTTAACTACCTTTCCGTACCCCACAAAGACTCTTCAACTATTATAACAAACTTAGTCTCATGGATTCCCTGTACCCTCCAAATCAATGCCGCAGCCCCCCACATATACTCATCGTCCAGGGCATCTATGCAGCTGGCATCAAAACTGCTTCTTCTCTATCCTCCATCTTCCACGTATTAGCCAGAGGATGTTTCAGGATGATCTGGCAGACTGGTAGCCTCCAGCCATTTCGCCGCCGCATCAGCAGTTTCAAATAAATGGACTTTTTCTTCAGCTACCACTCGTAGCCTGGATGGATACAACATGGAATACGGTACTTGGTGCTCCCTCAAGCGACGTTTCACTTCCATATACTTCGCCCGTTTCTTCTGCACCTCCGCAGAAAAATCCGGAAAGATGAGCACTTTTCTGTCGTTGATCCTTAAGTCCTCATGATCTCTGGCTTTTCTCAAGATGGCGTCCCTGTCTTTAAAATGCAACAGCTTAATCAGGATGGGCCTCGGAGGGGCCCCTGGTGCTGGCGAACAGAAAGGCACTCTAAGAGCCCGTTCTATAGCAAACATATTCGATAAGGAGTCTTTTCTGGGACACCCACAAGCCGCAAATTATTCCTGCGGAGTCTATTTTCCATGTCATCCACCTTGTTCAGCAGATAGGAGACATCATGGGTGATTTTGCCCAGGTCCTTTCTCAAAGGGGACACTACATCTTCCAAGCGGCCAACCCGCTCCTCCACTTCTTTAATTCTCTCTGTAACCTTCCTGAGGTCGTGTCTAATGAAAGACATATTTTCCTGTAGGCTCCCCATTTGCGTGTTGAGGGCGATAAGCGCTGTATTGCAGTTTGTGACTGCTTTAAACACATCAGTCATTGTTGGTTCAGTGGGAATCTCTGCAGCTGTCCCAGCACTCTCAGCCCCTCCAGCAGCCACGCTCACCGCCTCCTCCTCCTCTGCTCCACGTGTCTCCATGCTGCCAGCCTCCAGAGGTGAGTACACCCAGTCTTCAGAGCCATCGCTCTGCTGATCCACCAGGGCTGCGGGGGTGTTTAGGGGAGTCGGTCTGGCAAACTTCCCCAGCCGCACTGCGATCTCTGCAGCCTTCTCTCCCCCTCCGGCGCCATCTTGCCTGGAGCGCGTCGCTGGCCCGCTCCCCTTCTCCTCCCTCTCCTTCTTACTGCTCCGCTTCATGCTGCCAGTGAATGATGTGCCCGGGCTCCGGTGTCCCTCAGCGCAACTTGGATAGCCGTTATAGGCAAGTAGGTGTTCGGATGCCGATGGATTCTCAGGATTTTTGTCCAGGAGAACTAGCTGCCGCGTCTTCTCACATGCCGCGCTAGGCCATGCCCCCCCTCACTGGAGCTCCATAATAAGACCGCCTCTCCTTACCTAAGCCAGTGTTGTTTCCTGTCCCCGGACGATGTGGAAGCACTTCAGTGGATGTAGGTCCCGTAGGAGTTCCTTAAGCGCACGGCCTAGGATTCTTCTTCCCCTGCTGTGAGGGCCGTTGCAGGGCTCCCTTCTCCGTCCCTTTTAGTAAGTCCTCTATATACAGGCAGCCCCGGGCTTCTTCACCCTATTCAGGGTAAATGGATTGGACGCTCAGCGTCCCGGCAGGCGGGGCCTTCCATGCGGCAGGAGAAGGTCCCGTAGTGATGACGTTATGATGCGGGCGACGCAGTGTGCATCATGACGTCACGCGCAGCCGCAGCTCATTTAAAGACCAGAAAGTGAAAGGGAGGATCCTCTGCACAGCGTGGGAAAGCAGGATATCTGAGTTAGAAGATGTAGGCTCCCCATGAGAATGTGGCCAGCAAGCCTGCAGATCCTGGAAGTGCCTGCAGCCTGGTAAGCCTCCTCTCCTCCAGTGTTGTCTTATTGTATTAACAGTGCACTTATTGGTGTTGGTGGTGGCGGTTGAATAATTAACTCAAAGCCTGCTTCTTGGCTATTGTTTTAGGGCCGGAAAACTTCCACTACCAAGACACAAGGAGATTCTGAGAGGAAGAAGTGTCCATTATGCAAAAAATCTTTAAATCCCAGGAGCAAGAAACCTCTGTGTTAACTGTACAGAGAAGTTAGTGTCAGAAGAGTCTTCATCGCTTCTTGACTCTATGCGAAGTACGATCAGAGAAGAGGTGAATGCGGTGGTGGAGTAAAAGTTAACCCCTGCATCTCCTCAGGCCTCCACCTCTCAAAGAGTCTGTAGTCCCCTTCTGGGTAACTTAGATTTGGATGAGGGTGAAGTTTCTGATATAGAATCTGTCTCCTCGGAAGATGGTTGCGGTAGACTATTATTCCTTCCGGAAAACTCCCAACCCCTTTTAAAGTCCATCAGATCCACTATGTGAAAGCCAATCGGTCCAAGACCAGATGTTTCAGGGTCTAGAAGAAAGAAAGGGACGTTACTTCCCGTTGCACAATAGCGTTAAAAACCTTATTTCTAAACAGTGGAGGGATCCAGAAAGAAGGTACCCCATCTCAAATTCCTTTAAAAGGAAATATCCGTTCTCTGAGTCGGATGCAACCCTCTGGGATAAGACGCCAAAAGTGGATGCACCAGTAGCCCGTATATCAAAAAAGTCCTCCCTCCCGTTTGAGGATATGGGGTTATTACGGGATCCCATAGATAAAAAAAAAATCAGAGGGCTTACTTAAAAAGGTGTGGGAGACAAACATGGCAATGCTCAGACCTAGCATCTCTTCTGCATGCACTGCTAGATCTATGTTAAGGTGGCGTGATCAGCTGGAAAATCAGCTAATAACTGGAACGCCAAGAGAGGAGATCTTGGTGTCCTTGCCAACGTTGAAACAATCGATATGCTTCCTAGCCGATGCCGCGGCGGATTTAATTAAATTATCTGCTAGATCAGCTGCTATCTCAAATTCAGCTAGAAGGGCGAGTCAGAAGTCCTAACACTTCTAAAAAAAAAAAAAGAAGTATTAATCCCTGTCCCAACATATCAAGGGGAGGAGTTTTATTCTCCAATTTTTTCGGTCAAAAAAACCAGAGGGGTCATTCAGGCTCATTATAAATCTGAAAGGGCTGAACAAGCACATTTCTTACAAAAGGTTCAAAATGGAGACTATACAGTCAACCATAAACCTCCTACCATACAATTGCTTCCTAATGACAATGGATCTAAAGGATGCCTATTTGCATGTTCCTATCAGAAGACAGCATCAAAAATTAATGAGGATTGCAGTCTACATAGGACATCGTCTCTACCACTACCAATTCCAAGCCTTACCCTTCGGAGTGTCGCTAGCTCCAAGAATATTTTCCAAACTAATCGCCGAAGTAACCAGTTATCTTTACCTTCAGGGAATACTCATTATACCATACCTAGATGACTTTCTTATTGTGGCCAGATCGCAAGAATTAGCTCTACAACATCTAGAACAAGTAAAGCGGGTATTCCTTTCACTAGGTTGGTTCATAAACGCAAACAAATCAGACTTCGTCCCTACCAGACAGATAGTTTTTCTAGGCATTTTACTGGACTCCAACCAACAAATGTCCTTTCTACCAGAAGAAAAGCAGTCACTCATAATTCAGAGAGTATCTCACTTCTGATCTCAAAAGTCCTCTACGATCAGAAACATCATGTCAGTATTAAATCTTCTAACTTCAGCCATAACTGCGGTAAGATGGGCTCAAACCCATACAAGGGTGTTACAAACTTTCCTTTTAGGGGTTTGGGATGGCACCAAGACTGCACTGGGAAAAAAAGGAATCTTACCATCCAAGGTAATAAAGTCACTAGCCTGGTGGAGACTGAAAAGAAACAAACAAACAGGAGTCCACTGGCACCATCAAAATCTAGTAGTAGTCACCACGAGCGCCAGCAGTACGGGCTGGGGAGGTCACTCGAAGCAAGGTGCTAGAAGCCATTTCAGTAAAAAAATTTCAGTGGGCAGAAAACCATTTAACCTACTTAGTAGCGGTCCTTTTAAAAGGAAGCGAAAATCTGGTAGCAGATTACCTAAAGCATACAGGTGGTAACAGAAGGGGATTGGGCCCTAAAACCAGAAATCTTCCAACAGATCACAGCAAGGTGGGGCGGCCCAGTCTTAGATTTGTTTGCAAACATACAACAGAAAAGCCCAAAGATTTTGCTCCCTATACCCTCAGGATCAACCAGAGATTCTGGATGCCCTGTCGGCCAAGTGACCGGTAGGTCTTCCTTACGCATTCCCTCCCTTCAGCCTAATATCCAGGGTAGTAAAAAAGGTAACAGAAGAACAAGCGCGAGTCATTTTAGTGGCACCTTATTGGCCAAAGAGAGCATGGTTCCCTCTGCTTCTCAATCTTTCTCAGGGGGATTACTGGATCCTCCCTGCACTTCTGGATCTCCTGTACCAGGGCCCAATATGTCACCCTAGCATCAGTCAGCTCAGATTGACGGCTTGGAATTGAACGCAAAAATCTGCGACATAAAGGACTCTCTGAACCGGTAATATCAACCATTCTGTGTAGTAGAAAGTTAGTGACCTCTAAAATATATGAGAGGTCTTGGAAAGTGTTTCTTGCCTTTGCCGAGAAAAAAGGGAGTCTACAACATCCCTACAGTATCCCTATGTTTCTAGACTTTTGCAAGCAGGCTTAGCGAAGGGTCTTAGGCCATCAACCCTTAGAGTACAAATATCGGCGCTTAGCATGTACTTGGATATTAAACTGGCGGATAATGCCTGTCAAAAGTTTTCTTAAAGGGGGCAGCTAGAATTTCTCCAACAATACGGTCCATAGTACCTACCTAAGTCTGGTGCTCTCGGTCTTAATGGACTCACCCTTTGAGCCTCCAGTCTATTCCCATTAAGCTTTTGTCTCTTAAAACGGCCGCCTTGTTGGCAATAACGACGGCAAAAAGAATAGGAGAGATACAAGCCTTCTCTTGTTGGGAACCGTATTTGAGGGTTTTTGATGATCGTATAGTCCTCAAACATTGTCCAGCCTTCCTACCGAAAGTGGTGTCGCAGTTTCATTGCAATCTGGAAGTGGTACTACCATCCTTCTGTGAATCTACGGATCAGGAGAGAAAATATCATAACCTGGAAGTAAGGCGTTGCCTGCTATCCTATTTAGACAGATCAAAGGAATTTAGGAACTCTGATCACCTTCCTCTAGTTTCAAGGTCCTAATAAAGGTTGCCTGGCTGGGAAGGCCACCATTGCGCGGTGGTTAAGAGACACCATCTCTCTATCCTACACCTACCGGAACATGATCCCTCCTTCAGGGCTAAGGGCCCACTCGACTAGGGCAATGGCTGCCTCTTGGGCGGAAAGAACTGCCATATCAATCGATCAGATTTGCAAAGCGGCAGCATGGGCAGACCAGATGACGTTTTTAAATCATTACAGACTGGATACATCACAAAATCGGGGCTTGTCCTTCGGGCGTGGAGTCCTTTCTGCAGTAGGAACTCTGCAGTAGGAACAGTAACTCTGTTCTGCAGACAAAGGACTTCCTCCATCAGAAACATGACCATCCTAGGCCTTCTAACGGCTACAATCCCCTCTGTCAGATGCGCTCAGTCACACATGGATTCTTCAGGCCTTCCTCTTATCCTCTTGGGACGGAACAAATTCCGCCCTAGAAAAGCGTGTTATCATTCCAAATTCCATAAAGAAGACCTTAATGTGGTGGAGTAGACAAGAACTCATGGACAGGAGTCTATTGGCGTCAAGAAAAACAAATGGTCGTGACAACAGACATCAGCGGTTCAGGATGTGGAGGTCATTCAGAACGTAGAGTAGTTCAGGGCAGATGGGGAGAAGATATGTTACATGTTTCTTCCAATCTGAAAGATTTTTCAGCCATCTACAGAGTCATCATCTCCCTTCAAACTCCTAATCTCTGAAACACATAAAACTGTTATCAGACAACACCACGGCAGTTGCCTACCTGAACAAGCAAGAATGCACCAGGAGCTGTTTGCTAGGGGCAGTGTCTCGGGACATTTTTCATTGGGCAGAAAATAATCTCTTTTCCTTAACAGCAGTCCATATGAAAGGAGAGGGCCAGTACCACCGCCTGACAATAAATAACTATTTGCCTTGTGCCACCACTGCTTTCTTGATAAGTATATTATTTCATGCCATTTTACATTTGGATGTTTTTGATACCTATTGTTATTTATTGTCAGGCGGTGGTACTGGCTGCATTTTGCACATTACTTAACCCACTTGTCCATGTATTTTTGTAGTTGTTTTTAATCTATGTGTGCTTTAATAAACTACCATTTTATCTATAGAGGTGCGGCCTGTTAGTGGTATTTCTTTTCTTTTGGTTGTGTTCTTGCTTATTCTTAATACCAAGGCCGCTACTATTTGTATAGGTGTGCCCCCTGTTGTCTATTTCATCCTACCTGCACACCACGAGTAAATTTAGGCAGTCAGATCATCTCTTCCTCCAATATCAGTGTCCGATTAAAGGACAAGAGGCCAGAAAATCATCCATAGCAAGGTGGATCAGAGATGTTATTGCCTTTGCTTATATGCAGAGATCTTCAGTGTCATCTTCACGGGCGGAATCTACGTCCGTATCTCTAGACCAAATCTGCAGGGCAGCCACCTGGGCAAGCCCTATGACTTTTTTTAATCATTATAAATTGGACATTCTCAGGAACCAGGACTTGTCCTTTGACCGCTGAATCCTATTGGTGGTGGTCCCTCCCTAATGTGAATTACTCTGTTAATCCTGTAAGTGCCATTGTGGAAACGCCAGGGAAAAGGGTTAATTACTCTTACCGGTAATTGTTTTTTCCAATAGCCTCCACAATGGCACTGGGATTTCCCTCCCTTTTTTCCTTTTCCGCCGTCTTTAAATGATGTAATTTGTTGATAAGAATAAAAAAAATTTTTCTTGCATCACTTCCTTGTCCTCTCTTATTGACTGAATAGGTAAGGGTAGGAGGCCTTTTAAATCATGTGCTGTGTTGTTTCCTGTCCTGGGGGCAGGGACACCCTCCTGTGAGTGCCATTGTGGAGGCTATTGGAAAAAACAATTATCTGTAAGACTAATTAACCCTTTTCTGTTCATCTCCGTTATTGCTTTCCATTATAACTGAATTTGTAAGACAAATTCAAAACGGAAAAAGAAAGTCAACGCCTAGTTAACGCCATAAAAATACAATGTTGATACTTCTCCCCCAAAAAAATAAAAAATTCTGTAACAATTATTTAATACATTGTATACACCCCAAAATGTTTCCTATGAAAACTATAACTAGCCCCGCAAAGATCTCATATAAGTAACTTTGAAAAACCTACAGCCACTGGAATGCAGAGGGTAGAGAAATGTTAATGACTCTTAACCCTTTCAGCCCCAGCAATTTTCATTATTTTTTTTTTTTTCACTCCATGCCTTCCCGGAGCCATAACTTTATTTTTCCATTCAAATAGCCATATGAGGGGTTCTTTTTTGCGAAACAATTTCTACTTTCTAATGGCACCATTTAATATTACATACGATGTAGTGGGAAGCTGTAATAAATTCCAAATAGGGTGGAATTGGAAAGAAAACGAAATGCCGCCAGTTTTAGGGGTTTTTATGTGTGGTAGAAGTGACCTGTTACCTTTTATTCTCCTGTTAAGTACAATTACAACAATACCACGTTTTATATAGTTGTGCTAGTGTTTTAATACTGAAAAAAAAACTTTGGAAATTTTTTTTTATATTTATGTCTACGTAGCTATGTTCTAATGGGTATAAAAAAACGGAGAAAGAGAAATAGGCAGAATCGCACATCCACAAGCTCAGCTTCTGATTTGTAACTGCTTCTCAGCAAAATTAATATCGCCTCTCGGCGCAATATTTACTGTACTGCCCCCTATACTATGAAAGAGGCATTAGTGTACATTTTGATCAAAAGGCATAAGCCCACTCACTGCGCCAAGGTTGCCTCTCAGAGTGGGTCCTACTCTTAATTTGGCGCAGCACCGCACCAGTGGGCGCCGGGATCCAGCCGCCAAACAGCACCCCTGCTGTCCGGCAATGCCACCATGGCACCGGGTCCCGCCAACCCCCCAGAGCCGCAGCAAACAATGGCCGCCACGCAGTACTGCACCATGTGAACAGTTGGTAAAGCTCACCTATCACATGCTCTCAGGCGCTAAATCTGAGAGCTGGTAGAACCCTTTCACTCATATATACTTGCTCAGGCTACCGTATATACTTGAGTATAAGCCGACCCGAGTATAAGCCAACCCCCCTAATTTTACCCAAAAAAACCTGGGAAAAGTAGTGACTCGAGTATAAGCCGAGGTGGAAATGGATGTCACTGTTATGGGGGGATCTGTGGATGACGCACTGTTATGAGGGGATCTGTAAATGACGCACTGTTATGGGGGGATCTGTAAATGACGCACTGTTATGGGGGGGATCTGTGGATGACGCACTGTTATGGGGGGGATCTGTGGATGGCGCACTGTTATGGGGGATCTGTGGATGACGCACTGTTATGGGAGGATCTGTGGATGACGCACTGTTATGGGGGATCTGTGGATTACACTGTTATGGGATGGGGGGGCTGTGGATGGCACTTATGGGATGAGGGGATGTGGATGACACTGTTATGGGATGGGGGATGTGGATGGCACTTATGGGATGAGGGGATGTGAATGACACTGTTATGGGAAGGGGGATGTGGATGGCACTTATGGGATGAGGGGATGTGGATGACACTGTTATGGGAAGGGGGATGTTGATGGCACTTATGGGATGAGGGGATGTGGATGACACTGTTATGGGATGGGGGGCTGTGGATGGCACTTATGGGATGGGGGGCTGTGGATGGCATCCACAGATCCCCCATCTATAACAGTGCCATCCACATCCCCATCCCATAACAGTGCCATCCACATCCCCCATCCCATAACAGTGCCATCCACATCCCCTCATCCCATAACAGTGCCATCCCACATCCCCCATTACCGCTCATGTATAGTTTTTAAATTCGATTATTCTATACAGTTATTCTTACTATAATTCTTGCCCCCTCTGTACTTCATCACATGCGGCAGTCGGGCAGTGAATACTTCAGGCCGGGCGGGAGAGCGGCGCAGTGTGACTGACGTCACGTGCCTGCGCCGCCTGCTTCATTCATAAAGCAGGCCGGGCAGGCACGTGACATCAGCAAGTCACGCTGCTCTCGTCCGCCCGGCCTGAAGTATTCACTGCCCGACTGCCGCATGTGATGAAGTACAGAGGGGACAAGAATTATAGTAAGAATAACTGTACAGAATAATCGAATTTAAAAACTATACATGAGCGGTGGGGCCGGAGCGCAGTGAGCGCATCGGCCCTGCCGCAAATGCCCGCCCCAGCTCCCCCCGCTCCTCCTCCCACTCCGCTCTTCAGATTTTTAATTTATGACTCGAGTATAAGCAGAGTTCGGTTTTTTTCGGCACAAATTTTGTGCCGAAAAACTCGGCTTATACTCGAGTATATACGGTAATTAAAAACACCTGCACCTGCCTTTTGATCAAAATGTACACTAATGCCTCTTTCATAGTATAGGGGGCAGTACAGTAAATATTGCGCCGAGAGGCGATATTAATTTTGCTGCGAAGCAGTTGCAAATCAGAAGCTGAGCTTGTGGATGTGCGATTCTACCTATTTCTCTTTCTCCGTTTTATTCATATGTTCTTATGGGGCCCTCCCACCTGCTGTAATAGCATGGGTTTCTTCAAAGAGACCCAGGCTAATGCAAACAACAACTCCCTTGTTCTTCATGTGGGGGAGCCGTTCAGGCCCCAGGAGCGCAGCACATCTGGGGAAAGTCACCTCAGATGCAGTCGTCACAATTGACCGGGGCTTATATGTCTGAAACCGGCATTACCACCAATTAAACACATTAACCCCCGGCTGTTTAAAACAGAATAAAGCAGAATCCCGGCGGCTATGGTGGCCATTGTGCTTGCAGGCAAACACGCTCTATAAAGACCTTCCACCATGCATGTACAGCAGTGGTCAAGAAGGGGTTAATGCTAAAATATGTCACTAAGGGATTAAAATGCACTTGAAGGTAATGTGTGATAAGAAAATTATCTATTGTTCAAATCGCGTTTGTGTTAAACATATTTTTTTTTTTATATGAATTGTTGGTGTTTGTTTTTTTATTCTCCAAATAAAAAAATAAAAAAACAGTCCTGCAGTTTTCCTACTGGACCTTAGCCTAATAATAGGCACCTCTTCTTGTTGTGCACAGGTAACTTTTCAGTAGCCATCTCATTATCACAGACAGGATTACAATGACAGATATCACCTATGTATATATAACACAGGATCCACCATTGATGTTAGGTGATGTCACAGCTTATTTTTTTATTATAAAAGAAGATGATGGAGAGGGCAATATGCAATCCAATAAAGCATGACGTTTTGTGAACACGGGCTTGAGGATTTCAGAGGACATTAGTAGAAAACAAAACTGGCCATCAGAATAAGCTTATATGTAGCCCCTTATAATTAAGACATTTTACATGCATGGCATCTAGGATTCCATCTTTACCCTAGACTTATCGTTATTTAATTATATGTGATGTAAAGGTCTGTTGAGGTCATTTATATATGGTTGTCTTGTATTCTCTTATTTTGCAGGGATCACCTAGCAGAGCTTCATGGAAACATGTTTGTTGAGGAATGTACAAAATGTGGAAAGTAAGTGTCTGGATAATAATTACTTTACTGAATGAAACAGAATAACAAACTTCCATTGAGCAGTGGTCACCTCCTCCAGTCGCCAGGTTGTGTTGTCTTTCTACATGAAGCAGGCCGCTTTTTATAAAACGGTCAACTAATCTACTAATGGGAGGGCACCTAGAATGTGTGGAAAATTCACAACAATATGGTGCGTTTTAGACATATTTACTAAGCAAATGCACTAAAAAGAATAATTTTGCTATGCGGTAAAACTGACCTGCTAATTTTGTTCTCTGGGTCTGTACAATTACAATGATACCACATATGTATTGGTTTTTTTTTCTGTTGTGGAAAAAATAAATTAAAAACTTAAGAATCCTGTCAAATGGACTTGACAACCCCCGAAGTATTTTAAAGGGCATCTGTTAGCAGATTTGTACCTATGACACTGGCTGACCTGTTACATGTGCACTTGGCAGCTGAAGACATCCGTGTTGGTCCCATGTTCATATGTGCCTACATTACTGAGAAAAATTATGTTTTGATATATGCAAATGAGCCAGTAGAAGCAGCAGGGGTGTTGCCGTTACACCTAGAGGCGCTACTGTCTGTGCAATTGCCGCGTCCTCTCCACTTTGATCGACAGGGTCAGGCACTGAGAATTTCATCATACCTGGCCCTGTCAATCAATGTGCAGGGTGCACGGCGGTTGCAGAGAAAGCTGAGCCTCTAGGAGTAACGGTAGCGCCCTCTTTGCTCCTAAAATTCCATTTGTATATATTAAAACTTTATTTTTCTCAGCAATACAGGCACATATGAACATGGGACCTACACAGATGCCTTCAGCTGCCAAGCACATATGTAACAGATCAGCCTGCTGACAGTTGCCCTTTAAGTTGGTAATCAAAAAGGGGAAAAAAAAGCAATTCCACCATTGTTTTTTGCAGAACTAACCATTTATTTACGTTTATTTTAAATGTTTCTAATTGGGCCTTATTTGATTGTTGTTTACTGTTTTAGTGATCTAAGGCACCCAAAGTTCAAGTGTCTTTAGCACTTTGGAATCCATACACTTGTACAACGCTGACATGTCAGCAGTGTATAAGTGTACTGATTCCACTGTGGGGCTGCCGTAAGCAATATACTGACAGAAGCAGACATTTCTGCTCCTGCCTGTGTCCATTCCACTCTGGTAAAAGCCTTGCATAGCACGTTGGTGCAAGAGACTTGGTACCGATTAGCAGGGCAGGCACAGTCAAGAGCTCTTCATAGCACATCACTGCTCCTACCTGTGCCCGCTCTGCTAAAGCCCAGCATAGCACATAGGTAATATGCTATGCCAGGCTTTAGCAAAGTATAGTGGGCACAGGTAGCAGCAGTGAGGTGTACTCCCTCCTATACATTCCTCACTGCAGCCCCACCGTGGAATCCTTACGCTGTTGACATGTTAGTGGTGTATATGGATTCCAAAGCCTGAACGCAAATTTAGATGCCTATTAGGTCACTAAAACGATAAGTAAAAAATAAATAACCCAATGTAAGATAGGCTGTCTTTCTTGACAGCCTATCTGTTAGCTCAGTAGTCCCAATAAATGTTATGTCGTGAACTGAGTGTACCTTGTGAGATAAAATAATACGTAACTTTTATTAATCTCTTTAAAATAAGTGAGACAGTGTTACTAAAATTCTTTCACATGCACTTTTGGTGCGTATGGCTCTTTGCTTGGAAAGGGGTATACAGTCTTTTGCCCTAGTGAGTAGAGTTGAGCGAACTTCTGTTTTAAAGGATAACTGTCACATTTAGACCCTTATTTCAGTTTTCATATATGTAGTTACTAATATGATATTCCTGAATCAATAACTATTAGACTTAATTACCCCTTATTTAATAAGATTCAGCCCTTAGCAACCAGTCTGCATAAAACTGCAATTTCACTATTCTGTTAAGATGGCCGCCCTCAGCCCTGAGGCTAATCCATAGGACGCCTGCAGTGAAGTTAGTGAAGACCAGCACTGTATAGGGGGGGTCTTGCAGTGAAGTTCCCAGGTCTGGCTGAAGCCTGTAGTCCTCCTACAAGCTCTCCTCTTATCAGATAAGGATTTCATTTATACACTGAGCAGCCGGCATATCTGCCTGGGCTCTACATTGTCCAGCACTGCTAAGGGAGTGTCTGCCAAGCACAGGCATGTGGAGAAGTTCACACACACAGCCCAGCACTGTTATCTCCTGTCAGGAAGAACCTAGCTTTTTATACATTCCTTTACAATGTTGACTCATTATCAGTTCCCAGTGCACGCAGCATGCTCCGTCCTCATCTGGTAGTCCTCATCTGGTAGTCCTCATCTGGTAGACGGAAGGAGCATAGCAACCTGATTTTATCTCAGGTAAAAATAGCCAATACTGGGGACTTTTAGGTGGCTTTTAGGGGTTATTTATTAAACAATTAGAAATTAAAACAGGGCCAACAAGGTGATATTAATCACCAAAATCCAATAGTAAAAAAAAAAAAATTTGACAGTTATACTTAAGTTCGGCGTCCAAAGTTCGGGTTCGGGTTATCCAAGCATCCCGTTATTGATTCTGCTACCACGGACCATAACAGCATTTGGAATTCATAAGGGGATTCTTGAATGAACCCGAACCTTGGACAACACGGAGGACCTGGGGTGACGTCACCGTCATGTGATCAGTGCAGGGGGCGTGGCTCAGTACTGGATTAGATAAGAGGTGGTAGCATACAACCTCTTATCCAATCCAGTACTGAGCCACGCCCCCTGCACTGATCACATGACTGTGACGTCACCCCAGGTCCTTCACCCCGGATTCCAAATGCTGTTATGGTCCGTGGTAGCGGAATCCATAACACTCATACTATTAAAATATAAACAAATGTATCACATATGGTGAATTGTGTAACAGAAAAAAAAAAAAAATCTAAATGGGCGAATAACCTCCCCAAATTTTTTTAATAAGTGATGAAAAATTTACACACACCCATGTTTTCAATAAAAAAAACTACAGATCATCCTGCCAAAAATGAGCCAACACACAACTATAAAAAAGTTATGGGGGTCAGAAAAGGCAATAAGAATTTTTGTAAGAAAAGGTATACAAATATAGTATCACCATAATCGTACTGACCTGGAAGATGAAGAGCACAGGTCAGTTTTCCCGCTGGTGAATGCCATAAAAACAAAACCCATAAAACTGTGGTGGAATTGCGTTTGTTTTCCAATTCCACCCCATTTGAAATTTTCTTTCCAA
Source organism: Bufotes viridis (assembly GCA_033119425.1). Lineage (NCBI taxonomy): Eukaryota > Metazoa > Chordata > Amphibia > Anura > Bufonidae > Bufotes > Bufotes viridis. The sequence continues at coordinate 332,767,626 of CM065589.1, read as the reverse complement.
CTTCACACTACATCCTATGCAATACTAAATGGTGCCATTAGAAAGTACAACTTGTCCTGCAAAAAAATTCTTCATACGGCTATGTGAACGGCAAAATAAAAAAAGTTGTGGCTCCAGGAATTCAGGGAGTGAAACACTAAAAGAGAAAATTTGTGTCAGGAAGGGGTTAAATAAAAGATTAGCTACCCTTTGCAATTTTTACAATACCCTTTATTCATTTTTCTATTGATGTAACCGTGTATGCTATTTTTTTTTGGGAAGGTGAGATGTAGTTTTCACATTATTTAATATTTATAATTTTTTTTTGGGGGGGTGTGGGGAATGGGTAAAAAAAAGCAGTTCCCTTGTTATGTTTGCATGTTTTTTTTACATTCTTAACTGGGAGGTTTAACCCCTTAAGGGCCCTTGCCGTACATGTACGGTGCTGCTGGACGTGAATTAAGGACCAGCGCCGTACATGTACGGCGGGCTGATCGGGCGGGTGTAGGTGCTGCGCCTGCACCTGATCAGCAGCAGGGGTCTGGCAGTCACAGACAGCCGGATCCCTTCTAAATACGCTGGCATCGGTGAAAACACAGATGACGGCGTAATAACCCCTTGTTTGCCGTGGTCAAAGCTGGGCACAGCATGCATAAGGTTTGCAGAGGGTACGCGTGCCCTCCACTTCCCCATCGGGTCCTCACGCTGCAGTGTATTGTAATGCATTGCAGAGGGGATCAGACCCCCAGAAGTTGAAGTCCCAGAGGGGGACAAAAATAAAAAGTTAAGTGTTTTCCATAATAAAAAATAAAGTTTCAAGTAAAAAAAAAAAGAAAAAGCCCTTTCCCAAAATAAAACACAAAAATTGTAAAAAAAAAAAAAAAGTGAAAAACAGACATATTTGGTATCCCCGCGTCTGTAATGACCAACTCTATAAAAATATCACATGACCTAACCCCTCAGGTGAACACCGTCAAAAAAAAAAAACTGTGCTAAAAAAAAACATATTTTTTTTTAATCACCTTACACTCCTAAGGCTACTTTCACACTAGCGTTTTTGCTGGATCTGGCAGGGTTCATCAAAAACGCTTCCGTTACTGATAATTCAACCATCTGCATCCGTTATGAATGGATCCGGTTGTATTATCTTTAACTTTGCCAAGACGGGTCCGTCATTAACGCCATTGAAAGTCAATAGGGACGGATCCATTTTCTATTGTGTTGCGGTTTGCTCTCCAGTCTGGGAACGCAACTAAACGGAACAGAATGCATTTTGGAGCATTCCGTTCTGTTCAGTTAAGTTTTGTCCCCATCGACAATGAATGGGGACAAATCTGAAGCTTTTTTTTCCAGTATTGAGCCCCTTTGACAGTACCAATCTAACAGTTACATCACGTTTTTGTTTAAAAAATATTGTGTAAAACTTAAATTAAAAAAAGATACATATTAGGTATTGCCTCGTCCGTAACAACTTGCTCTATAAAAATATAACATGACCTAACCCCTCAGGTGAACACCGTAAAAAAAATAAAAACCGTTTTAAAGAGGACCTTTCATATTTTTTTATTTTTTTAATTCTAGATAAATACCTTTACTTGCAGGGTACATACTTAGCGGGAAAACTACCGGGGGCACAGTGGGGCGTAGGAGCGATATTTTTAAAAAACGGGCATGGTGGCAGCATCAGCCCCTGCAAGTAAAGGTATTTGTCTAGAATTTTTTAACCACTTCAGCCCCCCTAGCTTAAACACCCTTAATGACCAGGCCACTTTTTACAATTCTGCACTACACTACTTTCACCGTTTATTGCTCCGTCATACAACTTAGCACCCAAATGAATTTTACCTCCTTTTCTTCTCACTAATAGAGCTTTCATTTGGTGGTATTTCATTGTTGCTGACATATTTAACTTTTTTTGCTATTAATAAAAATTTAACGATATTTTTGCAAAAAAAATGACATTTTTCACTTTCTGTTGTAAAATTTTTAAAAAAATACATTTCTATATCAATTTTTCCATAAATTTATTTTACATGTCTTTGATAAAAAAAAAATCCAATAAGTGTATATTTATTGACTAACAGTAAGTAGAGAAAGCGCTGTCAGCACTGCTGCACATCAAAACACTCTAAATGACTTGGGATTCAGCTAGGAGATTCGTTCCTGTGTATCAGCAATGTGGTACGGTGGTGCTCTGCTGTATAAGGCGTATATAGAAATCTTCGTAGAGAAAATGCAGAGAAGCAGCACTCACCCATTTCTTGAAAGAAAATCCACTTTATTTCATAAGATAGTCAGGTACGTGCTTAGGCCTCATGCACACGACTGTTTTTTTATGCTGTCCGCAAAAAGGGGTTCCGTTTTTCAGTGATCCGTGTCTGTTTTTGTCTTCCGTTGTGTTTCCGTGTGCCTTCCGTTTTTTTTTAGCGGACATGACCCAAAAGACAGGCTGACAATTTTTCCCAAGTGCCTGCCAAGGGATCCGAAAAAAAACGGACACGGAACGCGGATGACACACTGATGGCCATCCGCATTTTTTCACGGACCCATTGACTCCACTTCAAAGATCCCATCTGGAGGTAAGCGCCTTTACAGATCTGAGCGCACATGGAGCAGTGTCCACACCTGAAATTTTCCTCAGGGATGCAACGTTGTAACCAATTCTTATTTTTATTTATATTTTCACCAGTGAAGTGACTGCGAGTGATGACATTCCCTATAGTTTTGCTCCTTCTGAAACCAACCACAGGGAAGTCAATCACTTTATTTTTCAGAGTCTGGTCACTTTGGAGAATATGCCGATTTTTGAATATGGCATTTTTTACTTTTTGCCCCATGGGAGAGTAGTCAAATGTGAACACTGGTCTGGAGGTTGCGTTATCGCCACTATGATCCATCCTATTCAAATTACCGTCCCTGCGGCCAGCACCATCATCGGCTACACCTGTAGACCTACGTGTCAATACTCTATGATAAGCTTGATCAATTTTAAATTCGGAATAACTCCTCTGCAACAGCCTCGTCTTTAATATTTTGGATTGTTCTACGAATTCCATGTCACTGGAGATGATTCTGTTTCAACAATCCAAAATATTAAAGACGAGGCATTTTCTCTATGAAGAGTGTATATTTATTGGTTTGGGTAAAAGTTATAGCGTTTACAAGTTATGGTGCAAAAAAGTGAATTTCCGCATTTTGAAGCAGCTCTGACTTTCTGAGCACCTGTCATGTTTCTTCAGGTGCTAGAATGCCAGGATAGTATAAATACCCCCCAAATGACACCATTTTAGAAAGAAGACACCCCAAAGTAATCGCGGAGGGGCATGGTGAGTTCATGTATCATTTCATTTTTTTTTCACAAGTTAGTGGAAAATAACACTTTCTGAGAAAAAAATAATAATAAAGTTTCCATTTCTGCTAACTTCTGGCAAAAAAAAAAAAAAAATTTCCCACGGACTCACTATGCCCCTCAGTGAATACCTTGGTGTGTCTACTTTCCGAAATGGGGTCATTTGTGGGGTGTGTTTACTGTTCTGGCATTTTGGGCGGGGCTAATTTGTGAACAACCTTGTAAAATCTAAAGGTACTCGTTGGAATTTGGGCCCCTTTGCGCACCCAGGCTGCAAAAAAGTGTCACTCATGTGGTATCGCTGTACTCACACAAAGTATGGGTATATATAAAAATACACCCCAAAACACATTGCCCTACTTCTCCTGAGTACGGCGATACCACGAGTGACACTTTTTTGCAGCCTGGGTGCGCACGCTTTGGGGGCCCCTAAAATGCCAGGACAGCATAAATACCCCACAAGTGACCCCATTTTAGAAAGAAGACACCCCAAGGTATTCCGTGAGGGGTATGGTGAGTTCATGTAAAATTTTATTTTTTGTCACAAGTTAGTGTAAAATGAGACTTTGTGAAAAACAAAAATAAAAAAGAATAAAATATCAATTTCCCCTAACTTGTGCCCCAAAATTTTTTTTTCTGTGAACTCGACATGCCTCTCACAGAATACCTTGGGGTGTCTTTTTTCCAAAATGGGGTCACTTGTGGGGTAATTATACTGCCCTGGCATTTTAGGGGCCCTAAAGCGGGAGAATCCAAATGCGTAAAAATGCCCTGTGAAATCCTAAAGGTACTCATTGGAATTAGGGCCCTTTTGCGCATCTTGGCTGCAAAAAAGTGTCACTAATGTGGTATCGCCATACTCAGGAGAAGTAGGGCAATGTGTTTTGGGGTGTATTTTTACATATACCCATACTGTGTGTGAGAAATATCTCTGTAAATGACAACTTTTTAAAAAATTTTATACAAAGTTGTCAATTTACAGAGATATTTCTCTCACCCATCATGGGTATATGTAAAAATACACCCCTATGGCTCTCACAATATGGAGACACTAAAACGTGATATTTTTTTTATTTTTTTTATTTTTTGCTTCAAAAATGCTTTTACTGTGTAAAACTTAAATAAATTAAAAAAACAAAGTATATATATTCGGAATTGCCATGTCCGTAACAACCAGCTCTATAAGAATATCACATGACCTAACTCCTCAGGTGAACACAGTAAAAAAAAAAAAAGTCAAAAAAGCCATTTTTTGTCACATTACATCACAAAAAAGTGTAATACCAAGCGGTCAAAAAGTCATATGCACCCTAAAATAGTACAAACCAAAACGTCATCTCATCCTGAAAAAAATGAGCCCCTACATGAGTCACCCAAAAAATAAAATAAAAATATGGCTTTCAGCATATAAAGACATTGAAAAATCATTTTTTTCAAAAATGCTTTATTATGTAAAACATTTTGGTATTGTCACATCCGTAACAACCTGCTCTATAAAAATAGCACATGATCTAACCTGTCAGATGACGTATAAAAATGGTGCCAAAACAGCTATTTTTTGTTACCTTTCCTCACAAAAAATGTAATATAGAGCAACCAAAAATCATATGTACCGTAAAATAGTTCCAACAAAACTGCCACCTTATCCCGTAGTTTCGAAAATGGGGTCACTTTTTTGGAGTTTCTACTCTACGTGTGCATCAGGGGTCTTCAAATGTGACATGGCAACTTAAAATTATCCCAGTGAAATCTGCCCTCCAAAAACCATATGGTGCTCCTTTCCTTCTGTGCCCTGACGTGTGTCCGTAGTCGTACAGCAGTTTATGATCACAAAAGGGGTGTTTCTGTAAACTACAGAATCAGGCTAATAAATATTGAGTTTTGTTTGTCTGTTAACCTTTGCTTTGTTACTGGAAAAAAATAGATTAAAACGGAAAATCTGCCCAAAAAATGAAATTTTGAAATTTCATCTTCATTTTTCTTTAAAGAGGACCTTTCATAAGATGACCTGGGCGCCGCTCCGTTCTCCCGGTATTGGCTCCGGTATCTTTGCTCACTTGGTTCTACTAGGTGGAGCCTGCCCTTGTTCTCCTGGGCGTTTCCTTCTCCAAAGCTGTAGCACTGGCCAATCGCAGCGCAGAGCTCATAGCCTGGGAGAAGGAGACGCCCAGGAGAACATGGGCAGGCTCCACCTAGTAGAACTAAGTGAGACAGGCTCCGCCTAGTAGAACCAAGTGAGCGAAGATACCGGAGCCAATACCGGGAGAGCGGAGCGGCGCCCAGGGATAATAGTAAGTGCAGGGAGATCCCTGGGCGCCGCTCTCCATGTCAGCATACTTAGTTAATATTTTTTTTCCCTGATGAAAGGTCCTCTTTAATTCTTGTTGAATACCTAAAGGCTTAACAAAGTTTGTAAAATCAGTTTTGAATACCTTGAGGGGTGTAGTTTGTAAAATGGGGTCATTTTTGTGTGGTTTCTATTATGTAAGCCTCACAAAGTGACTTCAGACCTAAACTGGTCATTAAAAAGTGGGTTTTGGAAATTTTCAGAAAAATTTCAAGATTTGCTTCTAAACTTCTAAGCCTTTTTAGAATCGCATTCACAAAATGATCCAAACATAAAGTAGACATATGGGAAATGTAAAGTAATAACTATTATATTAGGTATCACTATCTGTTTTGAAAGCAGAGAAATTGAAATTTGTAAAGTTTTTTTTTTGTAAATTTGGTATTTAAAAAAAATTAAATAAATTAAAAATATTGACAGAAATTTGCCACTATCATGAAGTACAATGTGTCATGAGAAAACAATCTCAGAATAGCTTGGATAAGTAAAAGCGCTCCAAAGTTATTACCACATAAAGTGACACATCTGGTCACCGTCATGTGATCAGTGCAGGGGGCGTGACTCCGCACTGGATTGGATAAGAGATGATCCAGTGCTGAGCCACGCCCCCTGCACTGATCACATGATGGTGACGTCACCCCAGGTCCTTAGGGTTGTCCAAGGTTCGGGTTCAATGAAGCAGCCCCTTATGGATTCCAAATGCCGTTATGGAATCCATAACGGGATGCTACGATAACCCAAACCCGAACTTTGGACGTCAAACTAAAAATAGAAGTTCGCTCATCTCTAAATGGGAGTCAATTGACAGAAACAGGAAGCGATGGAGTATAATTGTTACTACCCTTCTTTATCTTGGCCTCCAGCAGTACTATCGTGCTCTCGAGGTCATACACATGTTGAATTTCATCATGCTTGCTTCTTTTGTTCTCATAGGACAGGCATCCTCAAACTGCGGCCCTCCAGCTGTTGTAAAACTACAACTCCCACAATGCCCTGCTGTAGGCTGATACCTGTAGGCTGTTCGGGAATGCTGGGAGTTGTAGTTTTACAACAGCTGGAGGGCCGCAGTTTGAGGATGCCTGTCATAGGAGATGAGCCACTGCCAGAGGTGTCTGTGAGCAGCTTACTCCCCTACTGAAAATATATTCACACTCAGCTGACCATCACATGTTACGGGGGAGTTGGAAGGGTTAGCTGTTAACTGACAGCTATCTAATTTTGTATGGGCTGCTTTATTCTCACACTGTCTAATGATAATAAGATGATTTTGTTCACCCTGGCGAAGTCAAGTCAAGGAAATAAGGCACTGCCAGAGGTTTATTGCATAAAAAAGTATTTGAAACAGTAGAAAAACAGAACTTTATTTGGTACAGAAACCTTTGTATGCAATTAAAAGAGGTCAGACATTTCCTGTAGTTCTTGGCCAAGATTGTACACACTGCAGCAGGGATGTTGGCCCACTCCTCCATACAGATCTTCTCCAGATCTTTCAGGTTTCTCTCCAAAGATTTTCACTTGGGTTCAGGTCTCGAGACTGGCAAGGCCTCTCCAGGACCTTGAAATGCTTTTTACAGAGCCACTCCTTAGTTGCCCTGACTCATTGGATTAAATAGTTTCCCTTCGACGCAAAAACCGTCACAGAGATTTGGATCAAAAAAATAAGAAGATTTGGTTCTTCTTATTTTATTCAGCAGTATACAATGCGTTTTGCGGAACAGAGTCCCCTACTTCAGTTAAAAGCTTACAGGTGCCAAAAGGAAATCCTGTATCATCCTCCTGGGAAATTAGGCATTCCTGTGTGGAGGCATCAAACCCACTGGCTGCACATCTCACAACCTCTGGATCAACTACATTCTTCCTACATTAGTGTTGTACCTATTATAGCGCACAAGGTGAGCCTCTATTTGAGTTTACTATACCCAGTATTTTCCAGAATGTACTTACCCTATGTTGCGCCTTTTTTTACTTGCACAGTAAACCCTGCCTTCTACACTACTGTTTCGGGTCATTGTCATGCTGGAAGACCCAGCCACGACCCATCTTCAATTCTCTTACTGAGGGAAGGAGGTTGTTGGCCAAAATTTTGCGATACATGGCCCCATCCATCCTCCCTTCAATACGGTGCAGTCAAAAGTATGATGTTTACACCCCCATGATTCACGGTTGGGACAGTGTTCTTGGGGTTGTACTAGTCCTTCTTCCTTCAAACAATGCCAGTGGAGTTGATACCAAAAAGTTCTATTTTGGTCTCATCTGACCACATGAACTCCTCCCATGCCTTCTCTGGTTCATCCAGATGATCATTGGCAAAACTTCAAATGGGCCTGGACATGTTACTAATGGTAATTTTTGAGACTGTGGTCCCAGCTCTCTTCAGGTCATTGACCAGGTCCTCCCGTGTAGTTCTGGGCTAATTCCTTGTAAATTCTTTTATTTTTCAAGAATTTTTAAATCGCAACAATAACACAATAAAAGTCTAAAAAGTAAAAAGTGTTTACTAAGCTTCAAACAAGTGAACAGAAGCATATCTTTATTATCTTTAAAGCTGTGTGTGTGTGTGTGTGAGCATGAGCATGTTGTTGAGGAGATAAATCCTCTACAGAAGAGACCACCTTGGGTAGTTGTGAAATTTATTTTATTAATAATCAAAGCTTCAGTAGTGAAGAGAAATGGGAAAACCAATAACTGAAAGAAAATAAAAAATTAAGAAAAGAAAAGAGAAAATCGAACAGGGGGTCTAGGCTCTTTATGATTCTGATCTGGGAAAGGAAGAAAGTTTTTTCCACAGGATGCAGAAGGATGAAGATTAGTTATAGAATATCCAGAATCTGGTTAGAGTCCTGGAATTTAATCCATCTATCCCATACAGATCCATATCTATCATATTGTCTGTTTCTACTCCATTTTAACCTCTCCATGCAATGTATTTTGCACATTTCAGCATATCAATCCTCAATTGAAGTTCGGCCGGGATTCAAGCAGCGTCTTGAAATCAGGATTTTCGCTGTGATTAACACATTTCCGGTTTGCATCTCCAGCACAAGTCAGAAAAAGTAGGGTTTATGCAGAATTACCAGGGTTTTATACAATCTAGTTAGTAATTGTAAATTCATCTCTAACAAATTGGAGCTAGTTAAGATGTTATTCTAACATCCTAGTAGACTTTCTAACTCGTGCTGGTTGAAAGATCTAGTCAGCTCCTTAGCTCATTGCTGTACATATGTAGGTAGGTCCCCATCTATGAAAAGAAGCTTATATAATTCTGAGTTGGTGTGTTGTAACGGTAAGCCAGATTTCATGTGTCTGATCAAAAGGTTGGAAAGATCTGTGGTGGACAATGTAACCTGGCGGTTTTTGTAAGATCGTGGATAATTGATTATAGTGTCCTTTGGTGAAAACATCTGCACCCAAAGTAACCAATAGATCTTCATATTGTGGTAAAGTATTGTTTTTTAATAAGCATTTCAAAGGGAGAGTTTGCAATTTTATGTCCCTACTGAATTTATCTGGTAGGCGCCTATAGTTTCTAGGTGTCCGAACCCCAACCGGCGTCTCTGGGCCTATGGAGTTGAAGGTTTTGAAAATGTTAGGGATATTATGCCAAACTCACCATCGCCCCGGTAAATGGGTTGTCAAGTTATTTAAATTCAAGCCTATTTGAATTTGTTCTCCAAGTAAGATGTCTCAATGGATATGTTAAACGTGACCCTTCAAGATCACATCATAATTTTCTGGGGGGGTCTAGCAAACCATTCAAGAGCTCTAGAAATATGAGTGGATCGAAATCGGGCAGATCTGCTCCGCCTCTTGGCCTAATAAGGGTTCTATGTGATACTCTACTAGGTCCCCCTTTCCAGACAAAAGAGAGAACAATACACATCATCCTTTTAAGGGTACTTTCACACTAGCGTTAGAAGAATCCGGCAGGCAGTTCCGTTGCCGGAACTTTCTGCCGGATCCGGAAATCCGTATGCAAACGGATATCATTTGGATACGGATGCAGATGCGTCTGACAAATGCATTGAAATTCCGGATCTGTCTCTCCGGTGTCATCCGGGAAAACTTGGACCCGGATCCAGCATTAATATATTTCAATGGAAAATAATGCCGTTTTAGGCAAGTGTACCGGAAATTTTATGACTGAAGTGTATGACTGAACTCAATACCGGAAAACTTTAACGCTAATGTGAAAGTACCCTAAGAAAGGAAGAAAGCAAATCAAAGGGGGATACAGATAAATAAAAATAGCAGTTTATCCATCATTTTTAGTAGACTGATTCGACTGAAGTCACAAATAGGTCCATCCACTCCTTTAGTTCTTTCACATTTTTATTTTTGAGTACGAGGTAGAAAGATTGACCCCTAAGTATTTGAAGGAGGATGTGACTGGTTTAAGGGAATTAGTAGCAGTCTCCATAGATGGTCCTCTAAATTTATTTTAAATTAAAACTGATTTTCCATAGTTGACTTTGAAGTTTGAGTCAGAACTATAGTGGTCCATCAATTTAGGTACAGAGAGTTGCGGATCGGACGCCATAAATAATACATCATCTGCATAGGCAGCTGTTTTATAGGTGTGATTGCTTGTAACTAAACCTTTTACTCCAGTGTTCTGCCTAACCTTTGCCAGGAGAGGTTCAAGAGAGAGGATAAACAAAAGGGGGGGGATAGAGGGCACCCCTTTCTAGTACCATTTGAAATGGAAAAGGATGATGAGTGTGTATCATTTATTTTAATAAGAGCTGAACGATAGGTATATAAGGCCATTATTTTCTGAATGTAGGTCGGGGGCATGTCAAATATGTGCAAAATTGCCTCCAAAAAAGGCCATCCAAACCTATCAAATGCTTTTTCAGCATCTGTTGAAATTAAGCCCTGATTATGTTGTCTTTTGCCTCTCTCCCAGTAATAAATCCTACCTGATCTGCATTGATTAAAGGGAACCTGTCACCATGTTTTCACATATAAAACTGAATGTACCTTCAAGTTTGTTTACCTTGATAGTTACCAGCGATCCATCCATAAACTTCTCAGGACTAACATGTCCTATTATATCACCCTCTAAAGCTTTCCCGCCGTTATGCTCATTTGCATAAATAATTCCTTCCCCTCATACCATCATAGCCCATTTCCCTCCCCCTAGAATTTGATTGACAGCGAATCTACTAGATTTTATCTATAGGGGCGTTTCTTCAGCGGAGCTGAGGAGCTTGACTCTTGAAAATATGACTCTTCTTTGGTCACACAAGTAAGATATGACTCGTTTGTTTTAATTTGCATAAAAGGCGGGAAGTACGAAATGCATCATACTTATTTAATTTAGCTGCAGATTAAATTAAAACTGTACTTTATATGTTTAGGGCAACACAAACATTTAGAAATGCTCAGTGAGGGTAGCATAGTAGAGGTGACAGGTTCCCTTTTAAGTTTGGCAATAGGGGTTGTAGTCTGAGGGGAATTACTTTAGCATAAATTTTGATGTTATTGTTAAGAAGGGAAATTTGGTCTGTAAATCCCACAAAGGGAAGTATCTTTATCTTGTTTCGGAATAACTGAAATGTGGGCTAAGGCCTCTTGCACACGACCGTATGCCCTCTGAGACATACGGTCCATGAGCAGACCATATGTCCCGAAGCGGCATTGATCGTGCGCATGGGAGCGCACAGCATCATAGATTACAATGATGCTGTAAAAATTTTTTATCAAAATGGTTGTTATGAAATTATGGTATCTGCAGCAGTCCTGAAAATTGAAGAGTAGGTCCTTTCTCTTCCACAAGTCACAACATAAAAGAAGAATTTATCAGGTCCGCGCTTTTCAAACCACTAGAGACATAGACCGCAGTCCCATAACTTCCGCCTCTAATACGATCTCGGTAATCCTGATCGCAGACACCAACCGATACTTTCCAATGACCGGGACACCTTTCAATAAAAACAGACACAGATTGCGCAATATCCAAGTAGATATGGAATGTCCAATTTTATTCTACTTACAAAATTGCAGCTTTGTTTCCAGCGTAAAAACATAAATTACATGCCCGACCCGGGTTTCACCTCTTTGCTTCGTCAGGGGCTACTTACTGCTCTGCACCTGGGGCATTTTACAACCTCCTCAGCATCAATTTACAATTATCCCAAGTAGAATAAAATTGGAAATTCCATATCTACTTGGGTATTGCGCAATCTGTGTCCATTTTCATTGAAAGGTGTCCCGGTCATTGAAAAGTATCGGTTGGTGTCTGCGATAAGGATTACCGAGATTGTATTAGAGGCGGAAGTTTTGGGACTGCGGTCTATGTCTCTAGTGGTTTGAAAAGCGCTGACCTGATAAATTCTTCTTTTATGTTGTACAATGATGCTGTGCACGTTGGGCCGCCCGCGGGGGGATTGTCCGACACTCATATGAGTGCTGGACAATAGTCCCGCGGGCGGCCCGACGTGCACAGCATCATTGTGATCCATTATGCCATGCGCACGATCAATGCTGATCCGGCACATATGGCCTGCTCACGGACCGTATGTCGCGGAGGGCATATGGACGTGTGCAAGAGGCCTAAGAATGTCTCTGTTAGCCCAATTCTTTAAAAGTATTCAGTCAAATGAGGAGTTAAAATATCTGCATATTGTTTGTAGTAGAAAAAAGAGAAGCCATCTGGGCCAGGACACTTGCCTGAGGGGATCTGTTTTATAGCTTCCTGAATCTCTTCCTTGTTGAAGGGTCTTTCTAATGCTATTTTCTGCAACGTTGAGAGAGTGGGCAGGCTAATCCTGTCCAGATATTGTTTGATGTTCCTTTTAAGAGTGTCTACTCCTTCTGAATTGTTTTTAATATTATGCAACTTCCTATAAAAGTTACAGAACGTTGACGCTATATATTTTGTCTTGAAGTGCTTTACATTGTTTTCATCTTTTATCTTAGATATGTGTACTTTTATTTCTCCTCTTTTGAACTAACCAAGCTAATCTCCTTCCGCATATATCAGCTTCTAAATAGTTCTTGTATTTAGGCATAAAAAAGAACCTTTCAAGGTTTTCATTCAAAACTTCTCCCAAAGAACATCTTAGGGTTGTCAACATGTCAAGATTTTGTAAGGAGGCATTGCTGACTCGAGCTGTTTGATTTTCAGTAGTATGTCAGTGATCGTATGTGAGCTTTCTTTTTTCCTGGCTCTAAGGTGAATAAACAAGACCCTAGCTACAGCCTTTTGTGTTGCCCAAACATTTGCATTGCATGATGACCCTTTTAGATTTTCCTGGAAAAATAATTGTATATGTTTAGCAATGTAATTGCAACGGGCCACAACCCTGGGGACCTAAAGAGGACACGTGTACCGAGGTGTAGGACTGGCCGAGTGGTATAGGGTGGCCCAAAATGTCCCTTAATGTTTTGTGTCATGGTGCTCCTACCTGGATATGACTGGCCCCAGGTGTTGGCTCCAAAGCAGCAAATGGGGGGGTACAGTTGAGGAGTTGGAAGAAATAATTGAGTCCAGACCTCGTGATGAAGTTAAATAGCAGCTTTACTTTGGTAAATGTTCATCAGAAACAATCTTCAAACTTTGTATTGGTACCAGCAGGCTTTAGCATTAAAACTCTGGCAGGCAAACTCAACTCTACTACATCTGTTGCTCTCTGGCTCTGCTGTACTGACAGGCTGACTTTATGACTCAGATTTTGCTGTATGCTGCAACTTCTCTGTGTAGTCTGTCTCTTGTTATACCAGACTCTGTAGTCTGTCTATTGTTATACCAGGGTTGATGTTCCTGGAGGCATACACCAAATGGAAAAGGATTTAGGAAAACTAGAGGAATGGTCAAAAATCTGGCAACTAAAATGTAATGTAGATGAGTGCAAGATAATGCACCTGGGGCGTAAAAACCCAAGAGCAGAATATAAAATCAGTGATGCAGTACTAACCTCAGTATCTGAGGAAAGGGATTTAGGGGTCATTATATCAGACGACCTAAAGGTGGGCAGACAGTGTCATAGAGCAGCAGGTAATGCCAGCAGAATGCTTGGGTGTAAAGGGAGAGGCATTAACAGTAGAAAGAGCGAGGTGCTCATGCCGCTCTACAGAGCACTAGTGAGACCTCATTTGGAGTATTGTGTGCAGTACTGGAGACCATATCTGCAGAAGGATATTGAAACTTTGGAGAGAGTTCAGAGAAGAGCTACTAAACTAGTACATGGATTGCAGGACAAAACTTACCAGGAAAGGTTAAAGGACCTTAACATGTATAGCTTGGAAGTAAGAAGAGACAGAGGAGATATGATAAAAACTTTTAAATACATAAAGGGAATCAACACGGTAAAAGAGGAGAGAATATTTAAAAGAAGAAAAACTGCTACAAGAGGACAATTAGAGGGGCAAAGGTTTAAAAGTAATATCAGGAAGCTTTACCTTACTGAGAGAGTAGTGGACGCATGGAATAGCCTTCCTGCAGAAGTGGTAGCTGCAAATACAGCGAAGGAGTTTAAGCATGCATGGGATAGGCATAAGGCCATCCTTCTATAAGATAGGGCCAGGGGCTATTCATTGTATTCAGTATATTGGGCAGACTAGATGGCCCAAATGGTTCTTATCTGCCGACACATTCTATGTTGCTATGGAACACTTTTCTCCTGGCTCCTAATGCTGTAAACTGCGGCCTCCATATTCAGCAGAGCTGAAGGTGCTCTGGCTGGCTTGGCTTGGGCATGGGCACGTCCAACAGCGACGTGCCCAGCACCTACTTCCTTCCCCTAGCAGGGGGTAGGCTAGACTGTTTCTAGAAACTAGTCCCCACCCTTCCTGCAGGAAGTAGGATTCGCCCACTCCTCCACAGAGGGGGGTTAGAATGGAATGGAAGGTTCCATTCTCTTTAAGTACAGCTCTGCCATATTTGCTGCCACCTGCTGGTGAACCAGGCACATTACGTTTGAACAAAACATTTGCAAAATAGGAAATGCACAGTGTTTGGACCTGAAATAAAGACTGTAGCGGGGTGCAAAGGTGGCAGTGCCACTCTGGGGTGTTACTTAATCAAAGTCCTTATCTAATTTCAATAAGGAGTCATTGAGGCACCAATTTCATTTGTTAGTAAGTTGATCCTCCAATGACAATTCCAAAAACAGTGCATGATCAGAGAGGTGGATGTTGCCTTAGGAGATCTTAGCAATTTTTTTCTAAGTTACAGTGAGGGGTGAAAAAAAATGATCTATTCTTGTGTAAGAGTTGTGTACATTTGAAATAGAATGAGTAATCTCGAGTCTTAGGGTGAGTAACTCTCCAGATATCCATCAGCTGGTATTGGATGGAGTTTTTATTTTTATTTTTTAGTAGAGTCCATAAAGGGCTCTAGAGTGACATTGAAATCTCCTCCCACTATCAACAGCCCTTCCTTTTAAATGAATCTAGCTTCTCAAGTACCTGTTTCAAGAACCCCAATTGTTTGACATTAGGACAGTAAATGTTTGCAAATGTGATAATTTGGTTCTTTATCTTCCCCTTTACAAATACAAATCTAGCATCAGTGTCTTAGTGTATCCAATTTACTAAAGCCTGTATTTTAATGAAATGTTATTGACACTCCTTTTCTTTTCCTTGGGGGTGTAGTGGAATTAAACCAGAGGGTGTGATTATGTTTGGAAATGGGGGGTATACGTTTTCTTTAAGTGAGTTTCTTGTAAAAATATCTTCTCTATCTTCATCAAGTGTAGGATTTGTGACCTTTTTCTTGGGATATTAATGCCATTTATGTTATATGATGCACATTTTAAGTTATGCATTTTTATATCTCTATGGTTCCTGAGCAAAATAAATTTGTACATAAGCTTTTAATAAGCTCTAAACATGAAATAAAATCCTAAAGCGAAAACTGAAACAATAACAAATAGGAAACCAGTATGTAAATTCCAGTACATCTTGTGATAGAGTATTGGGTACTGGGAATAGAATAACAGCAGCTGACCTAGAGGAGAGGAAATCTCAGAAGTGCAGTGGACGTAAGCGAATTACCGTAGATGTGGAGACATAAAACAAAATTAGTGTGGGGGCAGAACAACATACCAGTTGACCGGCACTGCCCATGCTATAAATCTAGTAGACAGCCATGTGGCATACGATCTAGGATCTGAGAAGAGAAAAGAATCAGAGGAGACACAGAACAAGAAAAGCATAATTAACTGTCCATGACATTCCTCTGATTCATGTGAGGAGTCTTCGGATTTGGCATTTCCTGAAACCTCAATTTCTTGGACTTGTGTGGATTCCCACTTCTGCAATGGTGGTAAAAAGGAAAGTGGAGTGTCTTCCTCTTGGCTTGTCCAATCCTTTGTTTGTAGATCCTCTATATTCAGCTTATTGAGGACAGTGGGAAGATCTTCTAAAGTTTTAATGGTCAAAGGTTTGCCTTGGTGTGTGAGCAATAGGCCGAATGGTTAAAGCCATTTGTATCTTATGTTTCATTCCCTGAGTGTTCTTGTGAGGGGTTGTAAGTTATTTCTCAGACTTCTGGTGAACCTGGAAAGTTCCTGGTAGATAAATATGTTACTGCCATCTTGCTCTATTTTCTTGGCCAATCTTTACTTTTTGAGAATTTCTTCCTTTGTACGGTAACTCAGTAAATAGCACAATATGTTGTATGGTTGATCTGGGCCTATAGACCTTGTGTGCCCTTTCTATGCCTACATCTTGTGGCTCCTGGTTACCCAAAAGTTAGTTGAACATCTCAGATAGTGTTTCAAGAATATCTTTGTCCTTCACCGACTCTGACATTCCTTTAATTCTCAGATTATTGTGGCGAGATCTATTCTCCAGATCATTGGTATGGAGTCTTAACATGTATAGCTACTTTTTCAGTTTGTCAATCTTATGTCCAGGCTGGTTAGCATGTGATATGATTGAGGAGGTGGATTCTTTTAGTTCATTAATCCTGCTAAATATTTGCTTGACTTCATTTCCTGTAACTCCTCCTTTACTGTTTTGGTGAATTCTTTAAATTCATTTAAATGTTCTCTTATTTCTAAGATGTCAGGGTAAGTGTCCACCTCGTCGCTGTCTGACGAGTCTGTCTGAACTACAATTGTTTTGTTGGAGTCCTTATGTTTTGGGAGGTAAAGGATTTTTTTTGTGTGTGTTTTGAGGACTTTTGCACCATCCTCCAGAAATTTAGGCTTCCCATGGCTCTTGACTGTTTGCAGTGCTGGGGTCAGAAGTTACTTCAATAGAAGATCATGACTCTCTATGCTGCTTTCAGCTCAACGGTAAATACATTTGTATTTTCACCTAGTGGTTGTATGAGCAATCCCTGCCATTGCTTTGTGTTTCAGTATGTGTCGGTGCTATGAGATTTAGGAAGTGCACTGAGAAAGTCTAGCAGGGATAATACACTGACTGCTGGGATGGTGCTTGACTGGCAAGTCCGGGCAGTAAATAAATTTCTTTGTATGCCCCTGTAATACTGACACACGCACTATAGGGCCTGGCTTAGCTTCCCACATTAGACAGCAGAATAAATGACTTTTGTAGTTGCCGAAGAGTTGATCGGAATACAATGTCTGGGTGCTGTGTGCAAATGAAGCTCTGTATGCCAGTCCACAAGCCTTGTGGTGTCTTGGCGCCCAAACTTTAAGCCACGGCTTGGAAGCTCCTGCTAGGCCGCAATTATCAAATGTCCCAGATCTTGAAAATAAAGTGGTGAGGGTGATCACAGTCGGACAATTTGTTAATTGATGCTGGTTGAAACCCCTAAATTTCATGGTCAAATATAGCTAGCAATGCCAGAGCGCTCACAGGATGCGTCTGCTTCGGCCGGCCGGAAACTCCACCCCCAGTTCTGGGCTGATTCCTGACCTTTCTATCTCAGAATCATCCTTACCCGACAAGGCGAGATCTTACATGGAGCCTCAGACCGAGGAAGATTGACAGTCATCTTGTGTTCTTCCATTTTGTAATAGTTGCGCCAATAGTTGTTGCCTTCTCACCAATCTTCTGGCCTATTGTCTTGTAGCCCATCCCAGCCTTGTGCAGGTCTACAATTTCGTCCCTGGTATCCTTAGACACTTCTTTGGTCTTGGCCATGGTGGAGAGGTTGGAGTGTAATTTATTGAACTTGTTACCTGTATAAAAGACACCCGTCCACACACTCAAACAGGTGCAATTAATACAGGTAATGATTGCAGAGTAGGAGAGCTTCTTAAAGAAAAACTAACAGCTCTGCGAGAGCCAGAATTCTTGCTGGTTGGTAGGTGATCAAATACTTATTCATGCAATAAAATTCAAATTAATAATTTAAAAATCACACAATTTTTTTAGATTCGTTGAAGTGTAGCTACGATAAAAATTACAGACTTCTCCATTCTTTGTAGGTGGGAAAACTTGCAAAATCACCAGCGTATCAAATACTTATTTTCCCCACTGTAGCTATTGGCTCACTACTATCTAATGTTTGACCAGAGCGGAGAACAAGGAAAAAGAAGCTTTATGCATATTGGACACAGAGACTGCTTGCTGGATACAGATTCCCAGAAGATAGAAGCTTTTCTACCAGTTATAGGAATGTGCAGCAGAGCTGCCTGCACTGCTGCAGCTTAAAAAGGAGGACTTTGAAAATGGTGCAATGAGAGCTTTTGCGCATCTGGCTTTTTTCCCCCCATTTATAACTGTTTATACATTTTAAACGGGTTCTCTAGCTTTTTCAGAAATGTTGGTTCTCCCCAGACCTGTGGAGAGAAACATACTTAACTGCTCTGGCTCAGATGGAAGTCACACATGCCACTGCAGCTTTTGACTGGACGCAGTGATGACATGTCACCTGGACGGCATGTGATTGGGTTAAGTGCCGCCTGGGGGACATGTCAACCCTGCTGCCTTGTCTGTATATACCAGAAGTTTACAGGCGGGGACATAAAGGAGTTGGAACCAAGCGTCTGGGAAAGGGGGAAGAGCCAAATTTTGTTACAAATCTGGAGAAACCTGTGTAACAGTTTTCGTTTGTTTGACTTTTGCTGAAGGTTAAAATACATTTTTTGCTTACAGACAGTATGTTCGAGATTATGTGGTTGGAACCATGGGTTTGAAACCTACTGGTAGACTCTGCAATGTTGCCAAAGTAAGAGGCCTACGTGCTTGCAGGTAAACATTTAATATTTAACTCCTGAATAAGTTGGTATCCCTGATGAATGGTAGTTGATTGCGCTTATCATGGGACTGAAGAAAGAAACTCCAGTTTTAGTGCGGTGTCAATATAGTTGCTGCTTTTATTCATTTGCGGCAATATCACGTACAGGTGACGTTTCGGCCAATCACTGGCCTTCATCAGACTGTGATAACAAACATACAATAGACATATACATTAGTTTGTATCATGCAGTGGTTACATACATTTTGACTCTTCACATAGTACTGGGACTGCCAGGCCTGGTTTTATATATGATGAACACAACCAGTTTATACTGGGGAACAGACTCTAGATGGGGTTGCAAGGGCAATTACACCATGGTTGTGGTGTTTTTAGAGCACAGCAGCATGATATAGGGTGTAACAGGGATAATTACTACCACCAGTGGACTACCAAGCAGAATGGAACTTAAAAGGGTTTTTCCAAGATACAAATGTGTTCCCTATCCACAAAAAAAGGGTATACGTATCTTATTGTAAGGGTTTGACTTTGACCAGTGGGACCACCATCGATCATGAAAACAGGAGTCCCAAGTTGGGAGCAGCAGTCAAACATGTGGACTGCCGGAAAAGGTCGAGCACTCTATTAGGTCAGCCAACAATTGTTTTATGACTTACTGGCAGTGTTTGTTTCACTTTGTGAGCTGCCATATGGGTGTATTCTAAGGAATTACAATTTTACATTTTAGATAATTTCCACTTTTCTTTTTATGCATTATTGGTGTTGATTTCTTGGTGCAAATAGTGAGGACCAATAAACCGTCATGTGATTTAGTCCTAATCAGAATCATAACTCTGCTCAGTTATTATGGGCTTGCTGCATTTAACCTGTCTACAGCATCTAGGCAAAAGGGCAAAAATGGACTTCAGAATTAATTTACTGTTTGGTTCACATTCATCTGTTTCCTATTATTTGAGATTTTCACGCTGCAACCCAATAAAATTTTTGAATATCATCATATTGCAGGGGAAAACTGATAGATACAATTCTTGATTGGGAGGATTCTTTGCCGGACAAAGATCTGAATCTAGCAGATGAAGCCTGCAGGTATCTGTTTTGAGTGATAATTTAATTTAATTTTTGCATTCATAGTTTTTTTTTATAGTCAAGTCATAATCTGTTTTCTTTTTGTTTCTAGGAAAGCAGATCTGGCTATCACTCTTGGAACATCTTTACAAATTAAACCCAGTGGGAATCTTCCTTTATTGACTAAACGTAAGGGTGGAAAACTGGTGATAGTAAATTTACAGCCAACCAAACATGTGAGTTTCTGAACAAGATTTGTAGTGTTTGTTTAAAGGGGGGTTTTATGACATCAGAGGAAATTGCATAAAATAACTAAAAAACCTATACTCCTCTTATAAAGCCATTACTGCTCCTGTGTTGACTGCTGGTCGTACTTTATTAACTGCCTAAATGAAGTACGTTAAAAGCACTTTATTTCACTTTTATTAAAAAAGGTAATCTCCATAAATATAGGCTGGTAGGGTGAACTGGAACAGCTCTGACCAACATATATGCTGGTTCCTAGGTTCCCCCTATCAAAGTATAGGAGTATGGAAAATCGAAGAGCACTCCTGCCGTAGTCCTTAGAGTATTCCTACACTAGTCCCTCAGGGCTGCAGTCCCTATAAACTGTGCAGGACCTTATTCTTATATAGGAATCATAAATTATATGCAGGAGGCGTGTCCCCTCATAAGGCTCAAAATAAAGGAAAATCAGTCAGCCTGCTTGTACTATATGAATAGATGTATATATTGCAGTTCTAATGCTCGACGCGTTTCCCTGCCGACTTGTGTCTGTAATTCATCAGGAGCACTGATCTGATGTCCGGCAGAGACTATAGACTGCGACCCTGATGGTGGGTCCGCAGCAATCACGCCAGTACACTCAATCTTTTTGCTGACTTAGAGAGCACAATAATTTAACACGCTGCACGCCTCTGATGGCGTGCGTGCAGCAAACAATGAGCCTTCTGGCACTGTAGTGGCCGTGACGCGCGCAAGGTCTGCGCTGATTACATGCAGAAAGCTTCTCCCCTCTCACTGCCAAGCCTCCGACAGGCAACCAATAAGGGCATGACCACTATCGCCGGCCACGCCTCCTCCTGTCGCCATCCTTCGCTCCGGCAATGGGGAACATATTATTATGGTGATGAAAGCTTGTGGTTTAAACAAATAAAAAAGGGGGGGGGGGACGTGGGGCCCATTAAATATCTCCAAATTTGGATCAGAAGTAATGCATTTTGTTTTGAACAGGTAATCCCATACCTAAATCAGTAAAGTAAGGGGATGATGCATTGCCGAAAATGCCCATCGCTACTATTCCCAATAGGGACAAAAGGAGCAGAATAGCCCCTGTCTCTATACATGGGAGGTAGAGGCGCATTAAAGGTCCCAAGTAGGAGAGGCTGCTAGAAAAGAAAAACTTAAATAGCAGCAGGATATAAAGTATGAGCTGAAGGACGAGGGTTAAAGTTATTCATTCAATGAAACATATGAATGAGATAGCATCATTCAAACCCTTCGGTTTCAATGTATTCAGGGTAAAAATCCATTGTGCTTCCTTTCTAAGGAGGAGTGTATCCACATCGTTTTGTGCAGATCCGTCATGGACGGATCCGTTCAGATAATACAACCTTCTGCATCTGTTCAATACGGATCTGTTTGTATTATCTTTAACATGGCCAAAACGGATATGTCTTGAACACCATTGAAAGTCAATGGAGGACGGATCCGTTTTCTATTGTGCCAGTTTGTGTAAGTGAAAACTGATCCATACCCATTGACTTACATTGTGTGCCTGGACGGATCCGTTTGGCTCAGTTTCATCAGACGGACGCTTGCAGCGTTTTGGTGTTCGTCTCCAAATGGAATAGAGACTAAACTGATGCATTCTGAGCGGATCCTTTTCCATTCAGAATGCATTAGAATGCAAACTTTTTGGACTTTTTGGACTGCTTGTAAGAGCCCTGAACGGATCTCACAAACGGAAAGCCAAAACGCGAGTGTAAAAGTAGACTATCACAGCTGCAACTTCCCTATTGTACATGTTCTGTTCTTCAATACGCTACTATTACCTGGAAAGTTAACTGAGGGTCACATATGATAGCTCACACGACTGATGCCATGCTTAGTCTTATCCAGCTATCCTTTGGATGCATTTTACAGAGATTTAAATGGATGTATATAGATAGATAGTTAATACAGTTGAAAAAAGACCTAAAATTTTACCAAGGGATAGGCGGGGACGTGAGACTCAGATTTTTACACATTTTCATAAGCTTTAATGTAAGTTACTTTTAAGAATTCATCTAAACCCCTTTTAAAACTGTCCACTGTTCCTGCTGTGACCACGTCCTCTGGAAGTCTGTTCCACAGATTCACAGTTCATATAGTAAAGAGGCTTTGACGCTTCTGGAGACCAAACTTTTTCTTCTCCAGTCAGAGGCAGTGCCCCATTGTCTTTTAAAGGGGATTTTACATGGAACAGTTTTTTACCGTATTTTTTTTTTTGTATGACTCATATTTGTATATAGATTAATCATATCCTCCCTTAGACGTCTCATCGCAAGACAAAATAAATGTAATTCTTTTAATCTTTCTCCATAACTAAGACCCTCCATGCCCCTTATCATTTTAGTTGCTCTTCTTTGTACTTTTTCCAGTTCCAAAGCATCCTTTTTATGGACTGGTGCCCAGAACTGAACTGCATATTCTAGATGAGGCCGCACCAACGCTTTGTAAAGTGGTAGTATTACATCCCTGTAAAGTGACTCTCTGTGTTACAGTACATCCCCTAGGACATATGATGCACATAGATTATTACTACCAAGATGCATAACTTTACATTTATCCACATTGAACCTCTTTTGCCAAGTTGATTCCCAGGCACTGAGTGTTCAAGTCAGCTTGTAGTTTATAGACAGCTTAGTGTCATCTGCAAAAATAGAAATGGTGCTATTAATCCCATACTCGATATCATTAATAAATTAAATTAAATAATAGAGGACCCAGCACTGAACCTTGGGGTACACCACTTATAACCCAGGACCATTCTGAATAGCAATCATTGACCACAACTCTCTGGACACAGTCCTTCAGCCAGTTTTCAATCCAATTGCAAACTATACTTTCCAAGCCTATAGAGCTTATTTTTCTTATTAAATGTCTATCAGGGACAGTATCAAAAGCCTTTGCAAAATCCAGAAACACTACATCCACAGGCTACTATTAACCTCCTCATAAAAGCAAATCAGGTTAATCTGACAACCTGGGGAAATTGGCCTTTTTAAAATTCTGTGTTTTTTCTCTACCAGCCAGATTTTGCTTCTTATAGTTCAGAGGGAATATAATTTATATGGTGGTTACTATTACCAAGTGTTTCTCTAACAGTAACATTTCCAACAAGCTTTGCATCATTAGAAATGACCAGGTTCAACAGAGCATTGCCCCTAGTGGGAACCTCTACAAACTGGCCCATAAAGTGGTCCTGCAGCAAGTTGAGGAATCTTCTCCCCTTTGCAGTTGAGGCAGAACCATGACCCCAGTCAATGTCTGGGAACTTAAAATCTCCCATTATAACCACTGTACCAGCCTGTGCAGCCCGCTCTATTTGGTTATATAGTTGAACTTCTATTTCCTCTGTGATGTTAGGGGGTCTAAAGAATATACCAAGTATTATTTTTTTGAGTCTTTATATCACTTTGTAATTCCAATCATAGGGTTTCAACATCCTCACCCACAATTGCCTCTTTCACACTCGCCTTCAGATCACTCCTCACATACAGGCACACGCCACCGCCTTTTCTGACCCTGTGTTTCCTAAATACCTTGAATATTAACAGACCAGTCATGCGAAGAGTCCAACGATATCTCAATGAACCAACTACATCTATGTGTTCCTCTAGTACAGTGGTGGCGATCCTATGGCACGGGTGCCAGAGGCAGCACACCAAGCTTCCCCATTTTGCTAGCTAGACTTCTGGCATTTGTGAAAATACATTTTGAAGGGAACCTGTCACCTGGAAAAGACAATTTACACTAATCACAGTACCTTAAAGTATCTATCATAGTGTGGCCAAAAATATTTTCATATCTTATTTCTGCATTTTGCTCTCTCCTAAAAACGACTTTTAAAACTTGGTTTGTTGCGTTTTTGAAGTCCTGCTGAAGTCAAGGGGCAGCGGCCTCCTTGACTCAACCGTCCGATAAGCCCGCCCGTATGCCGTTCTTCCACATATTGATGGACATTTTTCCCTGTAGCCGGGGCCGCACTCTTCTCACGCTTGCGTGTCCTGCCACAGCGCGATCCCGGCTCCCTCCCTCCCTGGCATCTTCATGTTCACTGCGCCGTTCCCATACAGCGCGCTTGCGCCCGTCTGTTGCTTTTCCCCTGCGGCGTGAGCGCACTGTATGGAAACAGCGCAGGCGCAATGAACATGAAGATGCCAGGGAGGGAGCCGTAGCAGGACGCGCACGGCGCATGCGTGAGAAGAGCGTAGTCCCGTCTATAGGGAAAAATGTCCATCAATATGTGGAGGAGTGGCATGGGGCAGACTTATCGGACGGTTGAGTCAAGGAGGCCGCTGCCCCTTTGACTTCAGCAAGTTTGAAAAGTTGTTTTTAGGAGAGAGCAAAACGCAGAAATAAGATATGAAAACATCTTTGGTCACACTATGAGAGATACTTTAAGGTACTGTGATTAGTGTATATTGTCTTTTCCAGGTGACAGGTTTCCTTTAAATTACTATTACCTGTAAAGTGAATTTCTGGGATTGTTTGGGTACCTTGGTTGATGTTTGTTTGTAACAGGACCATGTTATCAGCAGCCCTATTTTTCATCAGAGTACAGTTCTGCCCATTCTTCTCCCTACTTTTCTCACTTAGAAAATTGTTCAACATCCTATGCTCTAAATAAAATGTAATCATTAAAACCAGAATAACTCTTTTTTTAACATTCTTTGTATGAGATGCATATGTGCAGATACTGTTTGTGTCGATTTTGTGGAATGTGAGTTATGGCAGGGGGTATTATATTTGTTCTGTTTCTAGAAAATTTCATCCAAGAAAGAATGGCCCACGTTTAGTAATGTGAGTGTGCCTAGACCTTGTTGTAAATCTCACAATTGGGCGTGTCTAGTTTTTAAAAAACCCACTGTGCCTCATTTGTCAAGGAGCATGGCTTAATGAAAAAGGGATGTGGTCTAGAGGGAATGTGGACATGGCCTAAAAGATGCAAAATGCGGCCCCACAATTCCAGTGCAAATTTTGAACTAAGCTGGTATGAAGTTAGACAAAAGTATCTATCCATGCACCAGATTTATCATCCAGCCTGAGCCCCTGTGGTAAATCTGGATCAGGTCAAGACAGCGCATCTAAGGGTCCTTTTACACAGACCAATGGTCTGGCAGATTATGGGGGATAAGTGTTTTGTGGCACCTTTCACACAGGTAGAAGTCACCCGATGAACAGGCTTTTTCATAGGGGGATATTGTCGTTCTCTAAGTTTATAAAAATCAGTGTTCCTGTGCAGCAGATCAAACTGTCTAAACAAGTATCTGCTGCACAAGTATAATGATTCACTATGGAAGCAAGCAATCCCTGTGTCTATAGCTTTTCCCCATATAACAGAGGTGATTGCTGCATGTGAATGCAGCTCTCATCTCCACTGATGATCTGACAGTTATCGGAAGCTCCTGCTTCACTCTGGATAATTGGCCAGATAATCTGTATGTGTAAAAGGTTCAGAAAGTTTACACCATCTACAGGATTAATAGATCTACCCCAATATGTTAACATATCATGGGTCATTAAAGGGGTTGCACAAAAAAAAACACCACCACAGCTGTCCACAGGTTGTGTTTCTGCTTGCTCAATCCCATTCACCTCAGTGTTGTTGAACTGCAATACCAGGCACAAAATGTGGACATTCGTGGCAAGTAAGACATCAGCCATGTTTTGCTAACCTTGGACAACCCCCTTATCTGTACTTGTCAAGCTGCTTTGTCTTCCTTTTAATAACTTAACAGCTATTTCTGCTTTTTTACCTAGGATCGCTATGCTGATCTATGTATTCATGGATATGTGGATGAAGTAATGATACAGTTAATGCAGCATCTAGATCTTGAGATTCCTGTGTGGACTGGTTCTCCAACTAAATTAGAACCACAATCACAAGTCATAGATCATCCTATTGACTGCAATGGAGATTTAAATGCTACACATATTAAGAAGGAAGAAATGGACAGTTGCCTTGAACACAAGCCCCACCTTCCAAAAAGAGCAAAAGTAGAAATGACTTGTACATGAATTTGGATCATCATTTGCAGTCAGTGAAAGATTTTCTTGTTAAACTGAGAATTTTGAGTGCAGATTCATGAGACATAAGAAATGATCCAGATGCATTGGAATGGAAGCAAAAAGGAGCAGTCATATGGATTATTAAATCTCAAACCAGACTGTTCTGCTTATTTGTACATTAAAGAGAATCTGTTACCAGCCACCTCACCTGTCAAACTGTTAGTATAGACACATAGCTGTGGTTTACCTGATTAAAATGCTGTCTCTTGTTGATCCAAGGCTCCGTTCCAGAGTTATGATACCTTTCCTTTGGTTCAGTGAGGGCATCACCATTGTTCTTTTTGCCAGCCCCTCCCTGGGCAAAGAAGTGGGAGGGAAATAAGAGGAGCCTAGATGCAACAAGAGCAATGGTGATGCCCTCATTGCACCAGTGCTTAATTTGTATATTATCAAAAAGTATCATAACTTGGCCTCAGATCAACAAAAGAAAAGCAGTGTTTTAATCAGGTGAACCACAGCTATGTCTCTATGCAATCAGTTTGATAGGGAGGTCACCGGTGACAGGTTCCCTTTAATATGCAAAAAAAAAGTGTACATAGCCATACACTGTAGATTCATTGCAGTATTGTCCAGTTTCTGTTTTTCTAAAGCATTCAATTTTAAAATGAGGGTGATTCAGAAGTACCAATTATGGTAAAAAAAAAAAAAATAATAAATATATTCAACACAAATGACAGAAAAAATTGGTGACCTCACTGAGGTTTGTGCAACAGCTCAGGTGACAGCATGTTATGTTCTGTGTAAATTGTTTCATACCCTTTTTTTATGTACTTTTATTTAGTACCTCAGTCGAGTAAATGTTTTCTTTTCTTGCAGGCAAATGAGTGAACACAGGCAATGTATTTATGAACTGCTCTTCTCTTAGTTTTTTATACAATTTTTTAAACACAAAATATTCAGATTTACCTCCTGTTTATA
Organism: Bufotes viridis; assembly: GCA_033119425.1. Classification (NCBI taxonomy): domain Eukaryota; kingdom Metazoa; phylum Chordata; class Amphibia; order Anura; family Bufonidae; genus Bufotes; species Bufotes viridis. The sequence goes on along the minus strand of CM065589.1, from coordinate 332,740,509 downwards.
GGTCCATGCTGTATGTTCAGTTTATCAGAAGTCCTTGTTTGGGCAATAATAAAATCTGTGCAATTTTCTTCTGTGACTTTTTTTCTTTTACAACTAAAAACAGATATTTTATGTATGCATTGAGCCTAAAACAAAACTTTTAAAAGATTCACAATAACAAAAATAAAAAACTATATCAAGACACACACTGCCTAAGGATACAAAGTGCAATAAAGAAATCAATGAACAGTGGTACATATGGTGTAAACAATAGCCTCTGGGGTTAAGGAATCTATGAATAGTGGGATACTGTCCCCACAATATGATCCTAGATACCCCTAACCATAGAGCATCCACCCCTAAAGGGGAGGACCAGTACAGGAACCTCATTCTGATGCATCCTAGAAATGTCTCCTATGTCTTGACATGTTTCCCCATGGCGGGTTCATCAAGACACTAATAAATGGGGAACCACTATACAATATCCAATTTGAGTAAGCTCTGCAAGGCAGTCTGATAAATACCACCCCAAGAAGGCAGATTGATAAAAAGCATTCGTAATAACAACCATGCTCATGGTGCAGCCAACTACTCGGACCTTGTGCTGAACTTGATAATGTACAGCATGGACAGTGAGTTTCTGACATGCTCGTAGCTGATGTCCAGAAGTGGCCAGCAGTAGGCCTCACCCTTTTGAGATGTCACAGCTAGGAAAGGTTTAATCCAGCAGTGCTAAGGACAAAGCCAGTTACAGCGCTTTTCCTGTCAAAAGGGAAAAATTAAATAAGGCAAGCATCAATTATTTATTCGCAAATTGAGAAAAAAATTGAGTAAAAAAAGCGGCACAAATGGTGAATGAGTAATGATCACCTGAATAATGAAGCAACACAGAAATGATGGACAAAATAAACTGAAATAATTTGCTAAACATAAAGATAAAACAAAGCTGGTACATTTAAAGGTGTATTCCCATATCGGACATTTGGGGCATAACGCAAGTGCGGCCACCCTCCATTCATTCCTATGGGAGCGCCAAAAATAGCGCGCTGACTTGGCTTTTTCCTTCAGCCCCATTTAAGTGAGCTTGCACGGTGTGCTTCCTATTTATTTCAATGGGACTTCCAAAAATAGCCGAGTGTGCCTCTCGGCTATTTTCAGTGTTCCCATAGGAATGAATGGAGGGTGGCTGCATAGTGAGACCCGCACCTATTGGACATTGGAGCCATATCCTAGCCTAAATACCAATAGACTGGCTTAAGGGCTATATTAATGACCAGGATACAGAGAGGCTATAAGAAGCAAGTTAATATATCATTTAGACCCCCCAAGGAGTCTGGGATCCAAGACTATAAATCAACTCTGCATTTTTACATAAAAAGATTTGTACCAGTTCTGTCTGGGTGAGGGATGTACAGCTTCGATCATAGAGAATATGGCGATGTCCCAGTTTCCTTCATGGCATGCGTAAAATGCTATGAGATGGAAGTGTCTTTCTTTTTGAGCAAATCATTGATTTGTTCACATAACCTTCCCAGTAATTCTCTGGATGTCTTGCCTATATAGTCAAGTGAGCATGGGCATTTACACAGGTACACAAACCCCCTGGTCTTGCAATTAGCAAAATCACAAACAGCAAAGGTTTAGCCGTAATGCTGCATACCACAGTTCTATGCCTAATTCACATGTCAGTGTTAAGTCAGTGATTTCCATCAGTGATTGTGTAGGTTCCAATCCTCGTTTTGGCACATTTATGGTCACAGGTGCATATCCATCAAGCGAGTATGCAGAAAGCTAACAAAAGTATTTGTACAACATTTCACATACAAACAATAGAACTGCATGCTCTCTCTCTCTCTCTATCTATCTATCTATCTATATATATATATATATATATATATAATTTTGAAGGTAGCGGCCTCTTTTAGACTGAGCAACGTCCATCTGCCTGGGGCTTCTGAGCAGAGTACAAATGTAGCTGGTTCCTACACTGCCCTGAATATTGTAGGCTTAGGTAAGTCCAAGAGAGGCAGTTCTGTTAGTGTTAGGTACCCATCTGTGGAAGCCACCTTGACACCTGGTAGATGGGCCCGACACACGTTTAATCAAAAATGTGCGCAAAAAACTTCTCATTTTTCATTTATAGTAGGTATAATACCATTTTAATTTAACCTCTCCCGGACCGCCGCACGCAGGATCGCGTTCTCGCGGCGGCCGGGCTCTTCTGATCGGACGCATCTACGCGTGATCTCGCGAGACGCGAGATTTCGCATAGATGCGCCCGCGCATGCGCACATCGCGCATGGCAAAAGGCGCAGGAGGAGTTAGTCATCAGCCTGCCAGCCAATCGGAAGCGCTGGCGGGCTGATGACTTTTAAAAAAACGAATGAGAAGATTTAACCCATCATATTTGTAAATATGATGGATTAAATGGCTTCTGTGCTCTCTCCTGGGTCCTTTTCGTCGGTTGGAGCCAGGAGAGAGCACACCTTACTGTGAGTACACCCAAGCACCACACACTAGCCCCTGATCAGCCCCCCATCACCCAAATTAACCCCTTGATCACCCCTTTCAGCACCTGTCAATCATCTAGTGAAAGGGAAAAAGTGATCAGTGTAAACTGTCACTTTTTTTTTCACTAGGATTGACTGTTAGGTTTAGCCTAGTTTAGGCCCCTTTGGTAGGTAGTTAGCGTTAGCGCCCAGCCCACCGCACCGCAGTCACTGGTTCGCTGATTAGCGTAGAGCTAATCAGCGCTTGTACTTTTATAGTATCTGTAAGTGATCAGAACTGATCACGGTCAGATCTATAATAGTACTAGTGTCACTTTAGTTCGCCCTCCACCCCAAACGCAGTGTTTGCCCGATCAGATCTGATCGGTCGCCCACATCTGCGCTTCACCCACGCCCGCCCCGCCGCAGTGACAAAAATTTTTTTTTTTGTAATCACTGCACAATCCTTCACAAGCGCTGCGGCGATAAAAATCAGTTTTGATCTTTTTATCAATCGCAGCGGCTTCTGTACTTCGCTACACTCTCAATTGTAAGACAGGCTTGCTTTTTTCTTGGGTAGTCTCAGGGAATACCCCTAAATTTAGACGGCCAAATGTCAAACAAGGGGTATTCCTCTGAAGAGGCCTACAGGATTCTGACCCAGTCGGATGAGGAATGGGAACCCTCATCTGACGAATCTAGCGGGTCAGAATACGAACCTGTAGAGAGCAGTGGCTCTCTGACTCAAAGTTCTGACGAGGAGGTGGAGGTCCCTGATAGAAGCAGGCGCACCCGGCCCCGTGTTGCTAGACCGCAGGTTGCGCAGGATCCGCTCAAGGGCAGCAGAGTGGGCTGGCGCTGCCGGATTACGTGGTGAGGCATACACCAGCAGCGCAGCCCGCCCTGGACCTTTCTACCAGCACTGCCGCACAACATGGTGAAGTGGCGAGCACCAGAAGGGCAGTAGAAGCTGGTACGGTGGCACGTGCAGTAGTTTCCCGCCGCAGCCACCGCGCAGACAGGCCCGTAGAGCCCCTAGAGTCCCTGAGGTGCTGGCAAATCCTGATTGGCAGCCCCCAACTTCAGCCGCACCATTAGTTCCCCTTTCACCGCCCAGTCAGGAGTTCGGTGGAAACAGCTCAGATAGGATCGGGCGCTGGGGTTTTTTGAGCTGTTTTTCACTGCGGAGCTCTATGACCTAGTCGTGGCAGAAACAAACAGATATGCCACTCAATTTATCGCCGACAACCCGGGAAGCTCTTATGCCCAGCCTTTCCGGTGGAAACCAGTCCAAGTTTCCGAACTTAGAACTTTTCTGGGCCTTCTCCTCAGCATGGGCATAACCAAAAACATGAATTGCGGTCATATTGGTCCACGAACCCAATTCATCACATGCCCATGTACTCTGCTGCCATGTCCAGGACACGCTTTGAGACCATCCTGCGTTTCCTGCACTTTAGTGACAACACCACCTCCCGTCCCAGAGGCCACCCTGCTTTTGACCGGCTCCATAAAATTCGGCCCTCATAGACCATTTCAACCAGAAATTTGCAGATTTGTATACCCCTGCACAAAACATCTGCGTAGACGAGTCCCTAATACATTTTACCGGGCGCCTTGGCTTCAAGCAGTACATCCCAAGCAAGCGCGCCCGGTATGGGGTCAAATTGTATAAGCTCTGTGAAAGGGCCACAGGCTATACGCACAAATTTCGGATCTATGAGGGAAAAGATCAGACCCTGGAGCCGGTCGGTTGCCCTGACTACCTGGGGAGCAGTGGGAAGATAGTCTGGGACTTGGTGTCACCCTTATTCGGCAAGGGGTACCATCTTTACGTGGACAACTTTTACACAAGTGTGGCCCTCTTCAGGCATTTGTTCCTAGAACAGATTGGCTGCTGCGGCACCGTGCGACCTAGTCGCCGGGCTTCCCCAACGGCTCATTACCACCAGACTTACAAGGGGGCAGAGGGCTGCACTGTGTAACGAAGAACTGCTCGCGGTGAAATGGAGAGACAAGCGTGACGCTTACATGCTCTCCTCCATTCACGCAGACACGACAGTCCAAATTGAACGGGCAACCAGTGTCGCTGAAAAGCCCCTCTCGGTCCACGACTATAACCTCCACATGGGAGGGGTGGACTTCAACGACCAGATGTTGGCCCCTTATTTGGTTTCCGAAAGACCAGACGCTGGTATAAGAAGGTGTCTGTATATTTGATTCAATTGGCTCTATATAACAGTTACGTTCTCTACAGTAAGGCTGGGAGAACGGGATCCTTCCTCAAATTTCAGGAAGAGATCATCGAGAACCTCCTGTACCCAGGAGGTTCCGTGGCCCCATCCACCAGTGTAGTTAGCCGTCTACACGAGCGGCACTTCCCTAGCGCTGTGCCGGGTACCTCAACCCAACCGCCACCCCGAAAAGATGTCGTGGTCTGTAGCAGGAGTGGAATAAGGCGTGACACCCGCTATTTCTGTCCTGACTGTCCTGACCACCCTGCCCTATGCCTTGGAGAGTGTTTCCGGAAGTACCACACTCAGGTACACTTAGGGACCTAGGGACAGCACTACACAGGTAGTTTTTTTCCACTCAGGCTCTAGGGTCTCTCAGGACACTAGGTTTTGAGAGACCCTAACACATAGGGATGGTGCTGGTGTGCTACAGCAGAAGTGTGAAATGGTAGAACGTCTCCTTTCACTTGGGATAACGCGTATAATGTACTTCGCACCATCTCTGTGTGATTTACACTTTACACATTGTCCCATGGGAAAGGAGAGGTTTCTGCTAGGAAAATAAAGAGTGACATGGAAAACAAAAAAAAAAAATTAAACAGGTAGCAAGAAAAAGAAAAATCTTGAGTTAGTTCAGGTTTTTATGTTCATGTTTTATAAAAGTTTTAAAATGTTCTGGTTTTATAAAGTTTGCAACGTTCAAGTCATGTGCCTGCTGCCTGTTTTTTCTTCTTTTTTTTTTTCCCCCATAACCACCCTTTATTTTCCAGGTATACCAACAGACCAACGGACCAACCGACGAAAAACGCCGCAGCACTGATGTGAATTCTGAGAGAAGCATTGCTGCTATCAGAAGACACGTGAAGTCAGTGTATGCGGCGCTGCAAGACGAGATTTCTCCTCTGCAGGACAGGTACGCTTGCCCTGGCATGTGAGCTGAGGAGAGGTGTTGGAGTTCATATGCTTTGGCAAACACTTTGTATCAAAAATCTGGCAAAGATGTCTTCCTCCACACCGATGGATTGATCGATGTGAATGGAGAAATCACGCTTGCCAGGACATAGGAGCTGAGTGGGTATGGATGTTTGGGCGGAGCTCCCTATGTCCTGGCAATCGCCAGGCCCCTCTTTTTTTTCTTGCATATTTTTTGGCAGAGATTTTTTCATCCACATCGATCGATGCGAATGAGGAAATCTGTGCCGTTCATTTTTTCTTTCAGCCCAGAGGCTGAACGGAAAATCTCATTACCCGTATGCTCCATATAAGGAGAATAGCAGAAACTCCTAATGCTGGCCATACGTGTAATGATTATGGAGACCTCAAATGCCAGGGCAGTACAAAACCTCACATGTGACCCCATTTTGGAAAGAAGACACCCCAAGGTATTCGCTGAGGGGCATATTGAGTCCATGAAAGATTGAACTTTTGTCACAAGTTAGCGGAAAGGAGACTTTGTGAAAAAAACAAAAAAATCAAATTCCGCTAACTTGTGCAAAAAAAATCTTCTATGAACACGCCATGCCCTCACAGAATACCTTGGGGTGTCTTCTTCCAAAATGGGGTCACATGTGGGTATTTATACTGCCCTGGCATTTTAGGGGCCCTGAAGCGTGAGAAGAAAAATGCGTAAAAATACCGTCCTAAAAGGTACTCATTGATTTAGGGCCGAATTGCGCAACTTGGCTGCAAAAGTGGCACACATGTGGTATCTCTGTACTCAGGAGAGGTAGGGCAATGTGTTTTGGGGTGTACTTTACATATACCATACTGGGTGTGAAAATATCTCTGTAAATGACAACTTTTTAAAAAAATTATACAAAGTTGTCATTTACAGAGATATTTTTCACACCCAGTAGGGGTATAGGTAAAAATACGCCTCAAAACACATTGCCCTACTTCTCCTGAGTACGGCAATACCCCATGTGTGCCACTCTTTGCAGCCAAGATGTGCAAAGGGGCCCTAAATCCAATGAGTACCTTATAGGATTTCACAGGAAATTTTTTACGCATTTGGATTCCACACTGCTTCTGACGCTTAGGGGCCCCTAAAATGCCAGGGCAGTAAAAATACCACACAAGTGACCCCATATTAGAAAGAAGACACCCTAAGGTACTCCGTGAGGGGTATGGTGAGTTCATGTAAAATTTTATTTTTTGGCACAAGTTAGTGGAATATGAGACTTTGTAAAAAAAAAAAAAAAAAAAAATATCCATTTCCGCTAACCTGTGCCAAAAATAAAAACTTCCATGAACTCACTATGCCCATTAGCGAATACCTTGGGGTGTCTACTTTCCGAAATGGGGTCACTTGTGTGGTATTTACTGCCCTGGCATACTTAGGGGCCCTCTACGTCAGAGCAGTTTGAACCAAATGCGCAAAAATGTCCTGTGAAATCTTAAAGGTACTCATTTGATTTAGGGCTTCCTTTGCGCATCTTGGCTGCAAAGTGGCACACATGTATCGTCATCAGAGAAGTAGGGCAATGTTTTGGGGTGTATTTCACATATACCCATGCTGGTGAGAGAATATCTCTGTAAATGACAACTTTTTAAAAATTTTTATACAAAGTTGTCATTTACAGAGATATTTTTCACACCCAGTAGGGGTATATGTAAAAAGACACCCCAAAACTCATTGCCCTACTTCTCCCGAGCACGGCGATACCCCATGTGTGCCACTTTTTGCATCCAAGATGCGCAAAGGGGCCCTAAATCCAATGAGTACCTTTAGGATTTTACAGGGCATTTTTACGCATTTGGATTCCAAACTGCTTTTGACGCTTAGGGGCCCCTAAAATGCCAGGGCAGTAAAAATACCACACAAGTGACCCCATTATTAGAAAGAAGACACCCCAAGGTATTCCGTGAGGGGTATGGTGAGTTCATGTAAAATTTTATTTTTTGGCACAAGTTAGTGGAATATGAGACTTTGTAAAAAAAAAAAAATCAATCTCTCGCAAACTTGTGCCAAAAATATAAACTTCCATGAACTCACTATGCCCATCACCGAATACCTTGGGTGTCTACTTTCGAAATGGGGTCACTTGTGTGCTATTTTTACTGCCCTGGCATTTTAGGGGCCCCTAAACGTCAAAGCAGTTTGGAATCTAAATGCGTAAATGCCCTGTGTACTCTAAGGTACTCATTGGATTTAGGTCCTTTGCGCATCTTGGCTGCAAAGTGGCACACATGGGTACTGCAGCCAGGAGAAGTAGGCAATGTTTGGGGTGTATTTTTACATATACCCATGCTGGGTGAGAGAAATATCTCTGTAAATGGACAACTTTGTATAAAAAATGGAAAAAGTTGTGATTTACAGAGATATTTTTCACACCCAGTATGGGTATAGGTAAAAATACACCCCAAAACACATTGCCCTACTTCTCCTGAGTACGGCAATACCCCATGTGTGCCACTTTTTGCATCCAAGATGCGCAAATGGGCCCTAAAACCAATGAGTACCTTTAGGATTTTACAGGGCATTTTTACGCATTTGGATTCTCACGCTTAGGGGCCCCTAAAATGCCAGGGCAGTATAAATACCCCACAAGTGACCCCATTTCGGAAAGAAGACACCCCAAGGTATTCTATGAGGGGTATGGTGAGTTCATGTAAAATTGTATTTTTGGCACAAGTTAGTAGAATATGAGACTTTGTAAAAAAAAAAAATCCATTTCCGCTAACTTGTGACAAAAATAAAAACTTCCATGAACTCACTATGCCCTCAGTGAATACCTTAGGTGTCTACTCGAAATGGGGTCATTTATGGGTATTTCTACTGTCTGGGCATTGTAGTACGTCAGGAAACAGGACAGGTGCTCAGAAAGTCAAAGTGCGGAAATTCACTTTTTGCACTATAGTTTGTAAACGCTATAACTTTTACCCAAACCAATAAATATACACTTATTGCATTTTTTTTTATCAAAGACATGTAGAACAATAAATTTAGAGAAAATTTTTTAGAGAAATGTAGTTTTATTTGACAAATTTTCCAACATAAAGTGAAAAATATCATTTTTTTGCAAAAATTTCATCAAAAAAAGTAAAATATCAAAAAAAGTAAAAATGTCAGCAAGAAAGAAATAGCACCAAATGAAAGCTCTATTAGTGAGAAGAAAAGGAGGTAAAATTCATTTGGGTGGTAAGTTGTATGGCCGAGCAATAAACGGTGAAAGTAGCGTAGTGCAGAATTGAAAAAAGTGGCCTGGTCTTTAAGGGTGTTTAAGCTAGGGGGGCTGATGTGGTTAAAATGAGCCCCATTTCTCAGTTCTATTGTTTGTATGTGAAATGTTGTGCAGCCATACTTTTGTTAGCTTTCTGCATGCTCGCTTGAGGGATATGCACCTGTGACCATGAATGTGCTAGTCTAAATTTTCTTGTGGTGGCTATTAAAAGCATCATTGTCAAAGCATCTTTATTCTAATAATATCTTTATTCTAATATCCACAGGATAGGGGATAACTTGTTATAACTGGAATACCCCTTTAAATGAGTCCTCCTCCTCATGTCTGGCAATGAGAGAAGTTAAAGTGGTTTTCCGAGACTTTTTAAATGATGACTAGGCTTGAGCGACTTGATCATCGGATCATAGATCCGAAGTCGATTTGTTCCAAACCTTTATGGTTATTGCTGTTTCTGTACAGCATTAAAATGTATTGGGCTTGTGGAGCCAACTGTCGTCTCGCCCGAAGTTGCAGGAGACTATGGTAAATTACTACTGTATTAATATCTACATATTACATTTTAAAATAGGAATCCGAAGTCGTCTTTGGTACCGAGGTACCAGCCTGTACCAAAGCCCACTTTGGATTGCTATTGTAAAATGTTTTTAAATAGACAGATATGAATACAGTAGTAATTCACCAAAATCCCGCGCAACTTTGGCTATACGAAGTTTGCCTCCACGGAGCTAATGCATTTCAATGCTGTAAGGAAACAGTAATAACCCTGAAGATTTTGAACAAATCAACTTCAGATCTATGATCCGATGCTCAATGCACTCCAGCCTGCTGATGACCTACAGTATCCTCTTGTGGCTTGTGCAGCCACATCTGGGCAGCTGGTGGCTTGTGCAGCCACGACTGGGTAACTGGCGGATCTTGGAGTCGTGTCTAGGTGCCTGATGGCTCGTGCAGGCACGTCTTGGTGGCTGGCAGCTTGTGAAGCCATGTCTGGGCACCTGGCGTCTCGTACAGCCACGTCTAGGCGGCTGGCAGCTCATCCACCACATCTGGGTGGCGGCAGCCTTGTTTGGATGACTTTACGAGAGCTGCAGTTTCTGAGTGGGTGTCTACGTGAACTGCTGTGCCTGAGGTGCTTCCATGTCCAGGTGGCTGTCTACCTTGGCATCAGTGTATGCATGGGGAACTAATTCTGTGTCTATACCTGGTTGACCATTATTTTAAGTGTAATGGCCTACAGAAGCCCTATAATGCAATGCTCCTGGTGGGGAATGAGAAGATGGGCTGGACTATATTGTCTGGATAGCCCACAGAAGGTATGGCATACCAACAAAGCCCTATAAGGCTCCTGGTTGGGAGTGAGAACATAGGCTGGACAATATTGTTTGAATGGCCTGCAGGACGTATGGTGCACCAACAAAACCCTACAAGGCTCCTGGTTGGGAGTAAGAATATGTGCTACGACTATTGTCTGGATGGCTTACAGGAGGTATGGCACGCTAGCAAAACCCTATGAATACTTGACACCGATCTGAAAGGTCGGGTTGTCTGCTGGGGTCCTTTCATGTGGTAGTTCCGGAGGTGTGGATCCTAGGAGGTTTGAAGGGTCCAGGGAGCTCTTTAGACCATGTGGGCTCTCCTGGTGAATGGATGCCATGTGTTGGGTTCTATCATAATTGCCAGATTGTGAGGGAGGTTGGAGATTTGGGCGTCAGAAGTACTTCTGGAAGACATAACAGAAAGAAAAAAAAAATGGCCTCCAGCAGATCTTAGATCTAAACATTTGTTCTGCAGTGTAGTCTGTGCTGATGGAATCAGTGTTGGTCAAAAGATATCTTCGACTTCCGGTTCCGGCGCCAGCATGGTTGGAGGCAAGCACTAAGAGCTCCGCTACCTGAGCCACACAATCCAGCATAATCCCCAGACATCCGTGCTTTAATAGCACCAAAAGGGACAACTACAAGCTCCTGATACAGTCGGAGTAGTTTATGGACCGCTATTTATTACAAATGGGGAGCAGATCGAAGAGGAATGGGAAACCCGGAAAGGCGCCAGCAGAGATCAACATGGAGGACCAAGCCGAGACTGACGGGGGAAGTTCTCCCCGATCAAGTATGGAACATACCTCAGAGGATACTGATACGGGGGAGGACAAGATCCAGATAGACTACAAACAGCTAGCAGTAGAGGTAGCCACACGCATACTACCTGACCTCCAGGATGCTCTATCCTCCACCGTGGCGCGCTCTCTGGAAACTCTTCAGGCAGAGGTATCTCAACATGAGACCCGGCTAGATGATATAGAGCGCAGAATGGCATCATTAGAAAGTGATAACACAATGGCAAATAACCGTCTTAGACAGGCCTTGGAAGAGAACTCGCTGCTGTGGAACAAGGTGGACGACCTGGAAAATCGCTCCAGGAGGAGCAACTTGCGAGTAGTTGGAATACCTGAAAGTGTCCCCGCGAAAGACCTGGTAGCCATTTGTGAGATAGAGCTCCCGATGGCCCTTGGAGTCTCTGCACGCTGCAAAGTCGAAAGGGCACACAGAGTGGGCCCGGTGTCACAGTCTAGCTCGGACGATAATCAGCCCACGAGAAGGGCAGCTCCGCTTAAACATAGCAGAGCCCGCCAGGTCATAGTAAAATACCTCGACTATACAGATAAAACTGCAATATTGCGGGCATATAAGCAAAGTGGAACACCGGTTATGCTGAGAGGGCACAAAATCTTACTCTTCGGGGACTACTCAGCGGAAGTATCAAGGAGAAGAAGAGCGTTTACACCCCTCTGTTCAGCCCTATACAAGGCACAGATGAGATTTTCCCTGCTCTTTCCAGCCACACTACGGGTATTTTATCCAAATGGCAACACGGCATCATTCACAGACCCGGAGGAAGCTGCAAGGATCTTAAGACCACATGTGACACTCGGAGATTCCCTCCCGGCCATCACCTACGCCAGAGATCCTGAGCTGATTTTGGACAAGCAGAGACTACAGAAGCCCCTCGATAGAGGCACCAGAGTCTTCAAAAGCCAAGATGTGATACCCCGACGATATTCCCCCCAGGATGCAGGATGACTTTGCAAGTATATGGTCTACTCGGACATTGTCTTTATTCTCTCTAGTGGGGGCAGATGAGGGAAGGACTGAGAAAATATGTCTAAATATTAAATAGTATGAGTGATGCTGTCGGACATGTTTGTTCTTGTTATTATATTATTTGCCACCATATGTTATAGATAGAGATTCCTACTCCAACTTCGCGGGCCTGCAGCGCACGCCTTTGCTGTATGGTCGGGGGGTGTGCTGCAGGTCCGTGGTGGCAAACGCATTCAAAGATGGCGTTGGCGGGAAGGGCGGGAGGAGTTACTCTACCAGATATCCACTTCGCCTTCGATTGATAACGTACAGAAGAGGTGGGGGGGGGAATAATATAATAAAAAAAAAAAATGTTAAATGTGCATATACTCCATATACAAGAGGGTATCTCTACCTCTTCAACAGATATCTAATAGGGCTCTTTTAGTGGTGAGAGCGGGCACTTAACCATTATAAGCTCAAGTTTTCAGTGATTTTCCATGCTGGAAAAAAGAGAAGTCTGGAGAATGATGGGGTTTTTGTTAGCCCATTTAGGGTGTGTTTTTCGGTTAGATGTTTACAGTTCAGTTGAGGGATGGGGGAGGGGGGGATTCACTTGTGTTCCACCTGACATATCCACATGGGATATCCGACTTGCATCACCGCCATGACAAACTCAGATGACCTAAAAATAATATCCTGGAATGTAAAGGGTTTGAGATCGCCTAATAAAAGACGCATGATCCTGAAACACCTCAAACGGTTAAAAGCAGATATAGCACTTTTACAAGAAACCCATCTGGCTCAGAGTGATTTTAATAGGATGAAGCAATTATGGGTCGGAGAGGTATGGGGTTCTGAAGCAATGGGGAAAAAGGGAGGTGTATTAACCTTGTTAAAAAGAGGCATACCATATGAAGTTACTCAACATGAACATGATGATGAGGGGCGCATATCCAAAATCGTGTTATCCTCGGATAAAGAGTACATGACCATATACAATGTCTATGGCCCAAATGATAGTAACGCACGATTTTTTCAAAATCTGGAAGACAAACTAATTAGGGAAGCCGATCATACGGTAATAGTGGCAGGAGATATGAATGAGGTAGCTAACCTTGACGAAGATAGACAACGAGAAGCGGGTAGAATAGCAAGGAATACACAGTCAGGGTCCAAACTCAAGTGCCTAATAGAAGGGGTCAATCTCGTTGATTCCTGGAGATCTGCCAATCCAGAAGGTAGGGAATTCACACACTTTTCGCATGCCCATCAATCGTGGTCACGCATTGACTATATATTATTTGACAGAAAAAGTACAGGAAAGTTCTCACAACCTAACATTGAAGACCTCGTTATTTCGGATCATGCTCCTGTGTCTATTTCCTTTAAAACCGAGATCCCAAGGGGTAAGGATTTTTTATGGAGATTCCCGGCTAACACAATCAAGGATGAGGAGTTCGCTAATTTGATGAGGGGTTGGTGGTGGGAGTACAAACAGGAAAATGAAGGGTCCGTGGGAACCCAAACCTTTTGGGAAGCAGGTAAAGCAGTTCTCAGGGGCAAAATTTTGGCCTATACTTTTAATAAAAAGAAAATATTCTCACAAACACTGTCTAAACTTAGTGATAATCTCAGAAAGGCTTATACGGAATTTAAGAATAATCGAACCGGTATTCTCCAGGAAAATTGGCAACGGGCTAAGAAACAGTATGAGAGCTGGCTACAGAAACGGGAGGAGTGGTCCCAAAACCAATGGGAAGTACAATTATACAGATTTGGTAATAAGGCGGGTAAACTACTAGCACGCTTATCTAAAGGTCAGAGACCGTGTACTACCATTTTAGCTCTCAGAGATAAAGAAGGGAAAACGAGGTCACACCCTGAGGAGATCACTGAGATCCTAAGGGAATACTACCAAACCTTATACAGAGGCCATAGTATACCTCAGGATAATAGGAAAAGTTGGCTGGAGTCAGTCTCCATGACTCCACTGACAGAAGAAGAAAAATCTCTCTTAAATGCCCCGATAACAATAGAAGATGTGGAACAAACCATTAAAAACTTGGCGCTGGGAAAAGCTCCAGGGCCAGATGGGTTTGGTGCTGAGTTCTACAAACCATTGGCGAAAGATCTAGCCCCAACGTTAGCTCAATTGTATTCAGAATATATGCAGGATTTACAGATCCCCCAACAATCAAATACGGCTTACATTAAAGTGCTTCTTAAACCGGGGAAAAATCCTCTAGACCCAGCCTCTTATAGGCCAATATCACTTATAAACCTTGACCTTAAAATAATCTCCAAAATATTAGCAGATAGATTAGCGTCCATAATGCCAAGGATTGTGTCACAGGCTCAGGTGGGCTTTGTACAGGGAAGATCTGCTGTTACAAATGTGAGGAAGGTACTTACGGTACTTGATGAGGTTAAGCTCCGACCAGGTGTTCATCCATCCCCAGCTATTATTTCTATTGACGCCGAAAAGGCCTTTGATAATGTGAACTGGGGATGGATGGACACTGTCCTAGACAACATTGGGTGTGTGGGCCCCTTTAGAACTTTCTTGGGTAATGTCTACTCAAATCCTCAAGCAAGAATTCACGTCCCAGGTTTCCTATCGAGCCCCATAGATGTAGGCAAGGGTACCAGGCAGGGATGCCCGCTGTCTCCCCTCTTATTTAATTTAGCCCTGGAACCCCTCTCCCGCAAAATCGATAAAGATAACAAGATTGAAGGCATAAAAGTAGGTAACTTAAAAATAAAACATGCCCTGTTCGCTGATGATATGCTGATGTTCCTAGAAAACCCTCAAAGAGACGCAGCACACCTGCTTCATAACCTTGCTGACTTTGGGGAAGTATCAGGATTTAAAGTGAACCCCACAAAATCTGAAATTTTATTTCTAGGGTCCAACAATCCAGCACAACGTAGGGGTACACTGGGGATCCCCATACAAATAGCCACAAAATCTATAAGATATCTAGTTATTAACGTAGGGACTAGACCGGAATCCCTATATACACTCAATTACCCTCCCATGTTTAAGAAAGTGTAAGGGGAAGTTGACAGATGGATGAACCTGCCACTCTCCTTGGGGGGTAGAAGTCAACTACTAAAGATGGTATGCATTCCCAAACTCCTATATCTCATGCAAACTATTCCTTTGCTATTGAAACACGCAGACATCTCCAGACTAGAGACAGCTTTCAGGTCATTTCTATGGAGAGGAAAAAAGTCCAGAATAGCACTTAAAAAGCTAAAACTACCAAAACATAGGGGAGGTCTGGCATTTCCAGATTTACGAGGTTATAACCTAGCCAGTCTCATGAGACACTGCATTGACTGGCTGAAAGGATCTAGTTTTTATTCAAATAGGAGTTTAGAAGCTCAATTAACTAGTCCATGGGGACTGACTTCACTATTGCACACCAAATTTGGTGATATTCCATATCCATTAAGACAGAGCCTCATAATCAAAGATACAATAGCGGCTTGGAAAGCCACAAGGAAATTATTCAATCTACCATTCAGCGTTTCCAAATATATGGAATTTAGAAATCACCCAGAATTTCCAGCAGGAGTGGGATCCTCCCTCTTTAATCAGTGGAGAGCGTTAGGAATCTCAAAAGTAGGAGATCTATGGAATTCCCAACAAAACAGATATTTTTCTTTATCAGAATTCTGTGACAAATACAATCTTAATATGCCCAAGAACACTCTGGCATTCCTTCAGGTCAAAAGCTTTTTGCAAAAAAGAGTTCTCAACCTATCTAGGGAGATACTACATAATGATTTTGACTCGTGGATAGGCCAGGGTTCCCAAAAGAAATCTCTTTCGGAATTGTATTACCACTTGAGGGACAAATACCTAAAGGGTGTGGAGGAGACAATATTCAAAAGATGGAAAACGGACTTTCCGTTAATAGAAATGGACAAAATTATACTACAAGGTTGGAACAAAATAAGAAAAGTAACACCAAATGAAGTTTGGCGTGAAACTCACCTACGCATGATTCACAAAGCTATATATGGCTTTACTCTAAGCAAACATCAGCAGGCACAAGATAGGATGACACATTGCCCCAAATGCAACACACCAGGCACAGATATGGTGCACGGGTTATGGCAATGCCCCGATTCTCAGGGATATTGGAAATCTGTTAAAGGTCAGATCAAAACACATCTGAAAATCTCCATTCCCTTAACCCCAGAATTTATATTGTTCCATGGGGAGCCAGAGGGAGCACATATACCCTCGCTGATTCACCTAGTGGTCTTAGCAGCTAAGAGATGTTTACTACGCAATTGGTTACATCATAGAGTCCCCTCAATGACGGATATATTCAACCATACTAAAACATGTTTCACCATGGAACGTTATGAAGCAGAACAGTATAAAGGAAAACTCGTACACACCTTCTTTAAAAGATGGGAAATGTTTATTACGGTAGTCTTTTCAGAATCAGAAATGAAGGACGTTATGAAACCCTTTACACAAACGGAGTGGTATTTAAAAAAGAAGCATTCCAATAGACTGGGAAAATTGTTAATCGACTAAGATGTCAGCGCATCATAGGTGGGTAGGGAAAGGTGGAACACAGGGGAAGGGGGAGGGGTGTTTTTATGTTCAAGGGGAGGGGGGGAGAAGGATGGACCTACTGGAGGGATTCCTTTCATGTTATATCCCAAATAAGGATTACTTTGGAGATATTGTAATAATGTAGCAACTTATGTTATCCGTGAAACTGTGTGATAACATGTGGAAATATGTTGTAAGCATTCACACCTCAATGTAAGAACTGTTTGAACATGGAAGCACTTGATGAATGATTGTAAATGTAATACTTTATTGCTATAATAAAAATTATATTGAAAAAAAAAAAAAAAAGATATCTTCCGCTTTGGTCATCCTGTGTCAAGGTAAAAACAGGATGAGAAACCCATATGGGATTTTTTTTAAATAATATGTTGGGTTTAAAGGCTATGTACAACTTCAGAGGCAATTTTTGTTTATAATTGCATTTTACTCATTTTTGGCTATAAATCATATTTTCAATTGGCCTTTATTAAAAATATGAAGCAGTTCTTTCACAAAGGGTTAACTGTTTTTCTAACTGTGTGACTGATACTTTCACTTTGTGCTGGTCATCTAATAAACATTATCTCTAAACTACTAAGAGGACATAAACATTTATTTAAGCCACATTCTTATCAGTAAGATAACAACTGTACTATAACGAGTGTTTATAATGTCAGAGAGCAGAGATAAGGAGCCTGTCAGCTCCACAACTGGTGGAAAAGAGAGAAAATCCAGAGGCTGGTACTAGAACATCTCAGCTATATACAGAAAAAAAGGGCTCCATATTTTTAATAAAGACCTACTGAAATAAAAAAAATTTTTTTTTTATTAATTATCATAATTATACAAAATAAGCCCTGTAGGGGTTCACAGACACAATATATACTAACATTAATAAACACAGAACAAAAATAAAAAATAAAGTCCCAGCCTATTACCTCTTGGGCAACCTAATCGCCAAATTTTTAAGGTTTTATACCATTGTTAATAAACACAAAATAACAGTTTTCCCCCCAGTTTCCCAAATTGCCTCCACCACCCCAATTTCTCTGAACATCAGGGAGATATGGATGTCACGAATGAGTACTCAGTGTTTTTCAAGAAAAGCACCAGTGGTTTCCAATCCCTATTAAATTTGTGTAAAGTTTTAAAACGAAGAGCCATCAATTGATCCCTTGCATATATACAAGTCAGGTGTTGGATAAAAACCTCTTTGGGCATACTGGGAGCCAGTTTCCAAGACTTAGCTATTATAGCCCTAGTTGTATATTGTTAAATATGCCATACTAAGCACCGATAAGACTTAGGAATACCACCAATTTGTAAAAAGAGCAAAGCCAACACAGGATCCAAATTTATTGAAACACCTAAGATCCTAGACATCAAGGAAAAACCATCTTGCCACAAGTGATAAACTAATGTGCATCCCAATCACATGTGGAAAAGAGTGCCCGCTGGCCATATCGATTCTAACACTGATCCAAACTACTTGGGTCACTTTTATGGATCTTCACATGAGTAAGATGCCACCTCAACATAATCTTCCTTCCTTCCATAAACTCCCACATTGCTATTCCCCTGCCAACTGTTTTGGGCCAGAGATTAGCCTTCCTCCAGTCAGATATATCATAAACACAATTCAAGTACATTAAACTTCCCCATTTTAGCCATTGGGAGAATTACAGAACATTGGTGTGGTTATATTTGCAGAGTAGAATAATGAGATCCCTCTCTGTAATTTAAGTGATTTTGTGAAATCTGCTATATGTTCCACAGGAAGGTGGAGATCGGAAGTTGAGTGTCTCATCAGTATATGTTGGATACTTAAATATGAATACCACTCATTTCCAGAAAGAGGAAATTTCTCTCTTAATTCTTCAAAACTCAACAACTCTTCTCCGTCATATAGATAGGAAACTTTGTTAATCCCTGATTTATACCATGGGACAAGATCTAAGTTTTCTACTTTAGTAAGTAGATAGTTCAAGGGTAGCCTTTTCCACTGTACGCTTTTCGAGACAAATACTCCCTCCAGATCTTCAGAGAGACAGCAGTAGTAGACAATGGTAACTGATCTTTATCCAATTTTAAGACTTTTCCAGGCTTTAAAAGACTCCATCTCAATCTCCGTCCATCTTTTTGTTTGTTTCGGATACAACAATCTTTTAACTGCATTATGATAACATTTAATATTTGGTACACCCAGATCTCCCTGATGCTAAGGACGCGTCATAATCTAAAAACTCACTCTTGACTTCTTATAGGACCAAATAAAAGCATTAATTACAGCTTGTAAGTGCTTAATATACCGATCAGACAGTGGATAAATTAGTGTTTAAATCTTATATAATATGATGGGGAGAGCAAACATTTTTACGGTTGCTACTCGTCCCATCCAAGAAAGGGGAAATTTATGGAAAGAAAAAAGCTGTTTTTTAATCTCCTCAATCAGTGGTTCATAATTCAATCCAGTGGCGTAGCTAGAAATGACCAGGCCCCACAGCAAATTTTTGAACGGGGCCCCCCAGAAACTTCATCACAACCCCTTCCTCCTGTTCAACCATCACTCCTATGGCTAATTAAGATCACTCTTTCAGACGAGGCCTGGCAGCCGCTCAGTCCATTTTCTACAGGGACTATGTATATTATGTCATTTTATAATACTGTTGAGGGTCCCTGATAACAAGATCTTTTAGTCCTCCTCTGGGGTGGGCCCCTTTTGAGTTTGAGCCCCAAAGTAGTCCCTTCCCCTGCTTCCCCTATATCAATCGATATCCCCCCTGATTCAATCGATATCCGTCTCTATATTTCGCTGGTAAATAAACACCAAGATATTTCACGCTGTCTTCAACCCACTGATATGGAAGAAGTTCTAAGTATTTGTGTATGTAATGACACAGTTAAATTAAGGACCTGAGATTTAATAGTGTTAACCTTATAATAGGAGACCCCTGCGAATTCTTCCAAGACATCTCGAACGTTAGAAAGATATGATATCGTCTGCATACAATCCGATCTTATGATCCTGTATTCCACACCAAATACCATGCACCGATCTCTCCTGTCTAATCCTCTCTGCCAATGGCTCAATTGCTAAGGCAAAAGTAATAGGGGACAATGGGCATCCCTGACGTGTTCCGTTATTAATAGAAAAATTTGAGGATATATAACCTGATATCAACACAGCAGCTGAGGGGGATGGGTACACAGCAAAAATAGATGTTTTTAGTAAACCATTCAATACAAACTTCTCCAATACTTTCAGTGGATCCTGTCAAACGCCTTCTCTGCATCCAATGATAGTAGCAGAGAAGGCGTTTGAGTACTATCCACTAGTATTAAATTCAGAAACCTATAAGTACCATCTAAAACTTGGCGACAAGTAACAACCTAATCTTGTTTAATAATAGAACGCAAAATATTTATAAGTTGGGATGCTAATACTTTGGCGTATATTTTAATATAGCTGTTTAATAAAGAAATTCGACAATAGCTTTCTGGTATTAAGTTTTTCCCTTCTTTAGGCAATGTGTAGCATGTAGCATCTCTTCTGGGAAGCTGCCCTTTAGCACAACTGTATTAAACACATTTGCCATATGTGGGGATAATATTTGTGCAAAGGTTTTATAATAAAACACTAGAAAACCCATCTGGGCCTGGTGATTTATGGGGTTTTAGTACCATAATCACTTGCATTATCTCAAGATTCGTAAACGGCACTGACGAAGTGGCCAATAATTTTGGGCCTGTTTTTGGTAATAAAATAGTATCTAAGAATCGTGTAATCGATTCTATATTTTGGTGTTGAATGTCAAAAATATAGCTTAGCATAATAATTGCGGAATTTTTGCTGCTTTGTTGTCATTTAAGTAGTAATTAAGGTTTGCCCTATATAATGTAAGATCATGTTTATAAATTAGTATATTTTGTAAATTATCTCTGGCTTCCCTAAGCTGCTGTGTAAAAGATACTGAGGGAGAGATTTTGTTCTGAGTTTCCAATATTTTAATCTGTTTTAATATCTCCTCTATCCCTGCCCTCCAGCGTTTTTGTTATATAGCCCCACATTTCAAAAATATCACTATTCCTATTAACAAAAAAAAAGTCAATCCTTGAATATAATAAAGAAGAGTGGGAAAATAATGTATAATATTGTTCCATACCATGAATACATCTCCACATATCAAACAAACCCTGTAATTCTAAATAGTCGGTTAAGGGCGTAGGTCTGCGCTGGTGGTATCTAACCCAGTATCCATAATAGTGTTAAAGTCGCCCCCCAAAATTAAGCTTCCATATTTATCTAATTTATAGACTTTTAAAACCCTTTTCAGGAAATCAAGTTGTTTCTTATGTGGGAAATACACATTAAGAATGGAGTAAGCCATATCATCTATTAAACATCTTACAAGTACAATTTGCCCATCTGGGTCAGATACCCCTGAGCCCAGCTGGAAGGACACAGAATTAGGCATTGTAATCAAAACTCCATTAGCAAAAAAGATATAAGGAAACTTATGATGTCTACAGAGAGGAGATCGTCCAGTCGCAAGATGAGTCTCTTGCATAAAAAGTACATCACATGCCTATTGCAAAGCCTCTTTTCACATCATACCTAGTTTAAAGGGGCTATTTAAACCCTTAACATTTTAAGACATCAATTTAAGAGCCATATCTTCTCATGACATTGTCTGATATGGTCAACAAAAAAAACTAAAACCTCTCATCCTCCCCTTTTCCCCATTGTCTTAATAAGGATGGACATCAAAACAGACAACATAAATACAGAAAAGAAAAATAGTGAAAAAAATCCAAAAACAAAATAAATGTCCCTAAGATTACCATAATGGGGATATTTAAAGGGGTTGTCTCACTTCAGCAAATAGCATTTATTATGTAGAGGAAGTTAATACAAGGCACTTACTAATGTATTGTGATTGCCCATATTGCTTCCTTTGCTGGCTTGATTAATTTCTCCATCATATTATACACTGCTGGTTTCTATGGTTGTGACCACCCTGCAATCCAGTAGTGGTGGCTGTGCTTGCACTCTATAGGAAAAAGCACTAGCCTGGGTGAACTTCCACGGTCCCGGTCACCGGGAGACTGCCGCTTTTTTCTATAGTGTGCAAGCACAGCTACCATTGATAGATTGCAGGATGGTCATAACTATGAAAATGAGCATAGTGTATAGTGTTGAGCGAACAGTTCGAGCATCGTTCGGGTTCGTACCGAATTTTGGGGTGTCCGGGACATGGACCCGAACCCGGACATTTTCAAAAAAGTTCGGGTTCGTTGTTCGTCGATTACTTCCCGCTTTCTGAAGGGCTGCACAGCAGCCAATCAGCTAGCGTTTTACTTCTTGCCCTAAGAGCCCATCACAGCCATGCCTACTAATGGCATGGCTGTGATTGGCCAAGTGCAGCATGTGACCCAGCCTCTATTTAAGCTGGAGTCACGTAGCGCCGCACGTCACACTGCTCTGATTAGTGTAGGGAGAGGACGCAGCTTCTGTCAGGGCGAGATTAGGCAGGGTAAAGTCAGCAACAGCACCTAATGAACGGATCGATCTACAGCTGTGAATGATTGAACTTCTGCTAGTTACTTGCTCACTGGTTTTTAGGCTGCATAGAGCGTTTTTCTGTCACTTATTTTCTGGGTTGATCGGCGGCCATTTTGTGACTTGTGGTGCACCAGAACAAGCTGCCACCAAGTCCATCAATCCATCAATACTAGTTTTTTTTTGCTATATCCTACATCAGGGGCTTGGCTGTGCTAATTGTCACCCCTAGAAACTCAGGATAGCAATTTCTATATTTTATTAAGGGGTTTAATACAATTGCCCAAATACCAATCCCCTAAATCTGGTGTTCCAGCTTTGGCTAGACAAGTATAAAACTGTCTGCTGTCTGGCAAAGGATAGATTATTTTCTGTGGTGAAATTCAATTGCCAAAATAGCAATACCATAAATCAGTGGTGTCAGCTGTGGCTGGCAAAATATAATAGTGTACGCCAAAACATATATTTTGTTCTGGGGTGTAATTCACTTGCCAAAATAGCAATACCCTGCATCTGGTGTCCCAGCTGTTGCAGGCCAGGTTTTTTTTAGTGTCCGCCAAAACATGTATTTTGTTCTGGGGTGAAATTCAATTGCCAAAATAGCAATACCATAAATCAGTGGTTTCAGCTGTGGCTGGCAAAATATAATAGTGTCCGCCAAAACATATATTTTGTTCTGGGGTGAAATTCAATTGCCAAAATAGCAATACCATAAATCAGTGGTTTCAGCTGTGGCTGGCAAAATATAATAGTGTCCGCCAAAACATATATTTGGTTCTGGGGTGTAATTCACTTGCCAAAATAGCAATACCCTGAATCTGGTGTTCCAGCTGTTGCAGGCCAGGTTTCATAGTGTCCGCCAAAAAATATATTTTGTTCTGGGGTGAAATTCAATTGCCAAAATAGCAATACCATAAATAAGTGGTTTCAGCTGTGGCTGGCAAAATATAATAGTGTCCGCCAAAACATATATTTTGTTCTGGGGTGAAATTCAATTGCCAAAATAGCAATACCATAAATCAGTGGTTTCAGCTGGGGCTGGCAAAATATAATAGTGTCCGCCAAAACATATATTTTGTTCTGGGGTGAAATTCAATTGCCAAAATAGCAATACCATAAATCAGTGGTTTCAGCTGTGGCTGGCAAAAAATATAATAGTGTCCGCCAAAACATATATTTTGTTCTGGGGTGAAATTCAATTGCCAAAATAGCAATACCATAAATCAGTGGTTTCAGCTGTGGCTGGCAAAATTTAATAGTATCCGCCAAAACATATATTTTGTTCTGGGGTGAAATTCAATTGCCAAAATAGCAATACCATAAATAAGTGGTTTCAGCTGTGGCTGGCAAAATATAATAGTGTCCGCCAAAACATATATTTTGTTCTGGGGAGCAATTCACTTGCCAAAATAGCAATACCCTGAATCTGGTGTCCCAGCTGTTGCAGGCCAGGTTTCATAGTGTCCACCAAAACATATATTTTGTTCTGAGGTGAAATTAATCTGCCAAAATAGCAATACCCTGAATCTGGTGTCCCAGCTGTTGCAGGCCAGGTTTCATAGTGTCCGCCAAAACATATATTTTGTTCTGGGGTGAAATTCAATTGCCAAAATAGCAATACCATAAATCAGTGGTTTCAGCTGTGGCTGGCAAAATATAATAGTGTCCGCCAAAACATATATTTTGTTCTGGGGTGAAATTCAATTGCCAAAATATCAATACCATAAATCAGTGGTTTCAGCTGTGGCTGGCAAAATATAATAGTGTCCGCCAAAACATATATTTTGTTCTGGGGTAAAATTCAATTGCCAAAATAGCAATACCATAAATCAGTGGTTTCAGCTGTGGCTGGCAAAATATAATAGTGCCTGCCAAAACATATATTTTGTTCTGGGGTGTAATTCACTTGCCAAAATAGCAATACCCTGAATCTGGTGTCCCAGCTATTGCAGGCCAGGTTTCATAGTGTCCGCCAAAACATATATTTTGTTCTGGGGTGAAATTAATTTGCCAAAATAGCAATACCCTGAATCTGGTGTCCCAGCTGTTGCAGGCCACGTTTCATAGTGTCCGCCAAAACATATTTTTTGTTCTGGGGTGAAATTAATTTGCCAAAATAGCAATACCCTGAATCTGGTGTCCCAGCTGTTGCAGGCCAGGTTTCATAGTGTCCGCCAAAACATATATTTTGTTCTGGGGTGAAATGAATTTGCCAAAATAGCAATACCCTGAATCTGGTGTCCCAGCTGTTGCAGGCCACGTTTCATAGTGTCCGCCAAAACATATATTTTGTTCTGGGGTGAAATTAATTTGCCAAAATAGCAATACCCTGAATCTGATGTCCCAGCTGTTGCAGGCCAGGTTTCATATTGTCCGCCAAAACATATATTTTGTTCTGGGGTGAAATTCAATTGCCAAAATAGCAATACCATAAATCAGTGGTTTCAGCTGTGGCTGGCAAAATATAATAGTGTCCGCCAAAACATATATTTTGTTCTGGGGTGTAATTCACTTGCCAAAATAGCAATACCCTGAATCTGGTGTCCCAGCTGTTGCAGGCCAGGTTTCATAGTGTCCACCAAAACATATATTTTGTTCTGGGGTGAAATTAATTTTCCAAAATAGCAATACCCTGAATCTAGTGTCCCAGCTGTTGCAGGCCAATTGTAAATCTGTCCATAAAAGGATACCTTTCATCCAGGGCCTAAATACTAGCCCTAAAAGAGATATTCCCCTAAATCAGTGGGTACTGCTGTGCCTGGATTAGTGTAATACGCTACATAAACTAATAGGCAGATAGTGTAAGGTGTATGTAAAAAAAGGCGTGAATTTGAAATCAATACATTGGGCCAAATATTTTTTTCCTTATTGTGGTGCTTGGTGAACGGTAAAAATGAGGAAAACATCTAGTTAGGGACGCGGTCGTGGTGGTGTTAGTGTACCCTCTGGTGCTGGGAGAGGACGTGGCCATTCTGCCACAGCCACACGTCCTAGTGAACCAACTACCTCAGGTTCCAGTACCCGCCAGAATTTACAGCGATATTTGGTGGGGCCCAATGCCGTTCTAAGGATGGTAAGGCCTGAGCAGGTACAGGCGCTAGTCAATTGGGTGGCCGACAGTGGATCCAGCATGTTCACAACATTATCTCCCACCCAGTCTTCTGCTGAATGCGCACAGGTGGCACCTGAAAACCAAGCCCATCAGTCTGTCACATCACCCCCATGCATATCAGGGAAACTGTCAGAACCTCAAGTTATGCAGCAGTCTCTTATGCTGTTTGAAGACTCTGCTGGCAGGGTTTCCCAAGGAAATCCACCTAGCCCTTCCCCAGTGGTGGAAGACATAGAATGCACTAATGCACAACCACTGATGTTTCCTGATGATGAGGACATGGGAATACCACCTCATCGGAGTCCGCACGTCTCTGATGATGACGAAACACAGGTGCCAACTGCTGCGTCTTTCTGCAGTGTGCAGACCGAACAGGAGGTCAGGGAGGAAGACTGTGTGGAAGACGATGCAGGGGACGATGAGGTCCTAGACCCCACATGGAATGAAGGTCGTGCCACTGACTTTCATAGTTCAGAGGAAGAGGCAGTGGTGAGACCGAGCCAACAGCATAGCAAAAGAGGGAGCAGGGGGCAAAAGCAGACCAGCCGCCGCCAAGAGAGTTCGCCTGCTACTGGCCACCGCCACCAGGGACCGAGCACCCCAAAGGCAGCTTCAAGGAGTTCCCTGGCATGGCACTTCTTTAAACAATGTGCTGACGACAAGACCCGAGTGGTTTTAACGCTGTGCCATCAGATCCTGAAGCGAGGCATTAACGTTCTGAACCTTAGCACAACCTGCATGACTAGGCATCTACTTACAAAGCATTAACTGCAGTGGAGTAAACACCTTAAAAGCAAGGAACTCACTCTGGCTCCCCCTGCTCCCTCTTCTGCTGCTGCCTCAGCCTCTTCCTCCGCCTCGGGAGGAATGTTGGCACCTGCCGCCCACCAAACAGAGGATGTGCCACCGACAACACCACCTGCGTCACCAAGCATCTCCACCATGTCACACGGCAGCGTTCAGCTCTCCATCTCACAAACCTTGGAGAGAAAGCGTAAATTCCCACCTAGCCACCCTCGAGCCCTGGGCCTGAGTGCCAGCATTTCTAAACTACTGGCCTTTGAAATGCTGTCATTCAGGCTGGTGGACACAGACAGCTTCAAACAGCTGATGTCCATGGCTGTCCCACAGTATGTTGTTCCCAGCCGCCACTACTTCTCCAAGACAGCCGTACCTTCCTGCACAACCAAGTATCCGATAAAATCAAGTGTGCACTGCGCAACGCCATCTGTGGCAAGGTCCACCTAACCACAGATACGTGGACCAGTAAGCACGGCCAGGGACGCTATATCTCCCTAACTGCACTCTGGGTAAATGTAGTGGCGGCTGGGCCGCAGGCGGAGAGTTCCTTGGGGCACGTTCTTCCGCCGCCAAGGATCGCAGAGCATCATTCTTTGCCTCCTGTAGCCTCCTCCTCCTACTCGGCTTCCTCCTCCTCTGCTTCCACCAGCTCATCCAGTCAGCCACACACCTTCACCACCAACTTCAGCACAGCCCGGGTAAACGTCAGCAGGCCATTCTGAAACTCATATGTTTGGGGACAGGCCCCACACCGCGCAGGAGTTGTGGCGGGGTATTGAACAACAGACCGACGAGTGGTTTCTGCCGGTGGGCCTCAAGCCCGGCCTGGTGGTGTGCGATAATGGGCGAAATCTCGTCGCAGCTCTGGGACTAGCCGGTTTGACGCACATCCCTTGCCTGGCGCATGTGCTGAATTTGGTGGTGCAGAAGTTCATTCACAACTACCCCGACATGTCAGAGCTGCTGCATAAAGAGAGGGCCGTCTGTGCGCTCTTCCGGCGTTCACATCCCTCCGCTGCTCGCCTGTCTGCGCTACAGCGGAACTTCGGCCTTCCCGCTCACCGCCTCATATGCGACGTGCCCACTAGGTGGAACTCCGCCATGCACATCCTGGAGAGACTGTGCGAGCAGCAGCAGGCCATAGTGGAGTTTCAGCTGCAGCACGCACGCGTCAGTCGCACTGCGGAACAGCACCACTTCACCACCAATGATTGGGCCTCCATGCGAGACCTGTGTGCCCTGTTGCGCTGTTTCGAGTACTCCACCAACATGGCCAGTGGCGATGACACAGTTATCAGCGTTACAATACCACTTCTATGTCTCCTTGAGAAAACACTTAGGGCGATGATGGAAGAGGAGGTGGCCCAGGAGGAGGAGGATGAGGGGTCATTTTTAGCACTTTCAGGCCAGTCTGTTAGAAGTGGCTCAGAGGGAGGTTTTTTGCAACAGCAGAGGCCAGGTACAAATGTGGCCAGCCAGGGCCCACTACTGAAGGACGAGGAGGATAAGGATGAAGCAGGTTCACAGCGGGGTGGCACCCGACACAGCTCAGGCCCATCACTGGTGCGTGGCTGGGGGGATACGGAGGACGATGACAATACGCCCCCCACAGAGGACAGCTTGTCCTTACCTCTGGGGAGCCTGGCACACATGAGCGACTACATGCTGCAGTGCCTGCGCAACGACAGCAGAGTTGCCCACATTTTAACGTGTGCTGACTACTGGGTTGCCACCCTGCTGGATCCCCGGTACAAAGACAATGTGCCCACCTTACTTCCTGCACTGGAGCGTGATAGGAAGATGCGCGAGTAGAAGCGCACGCTGGTAGAGACGCTCCGGAGAGCATTCCCAAATGTCACAGGGGAACAGGTGGAAGCCCAAGGCGAAGGCAGAGGAGGAGCTAGAGGTCGCCAACGCAGCTGTGTCACGGCCAGCTCCTCTGAGGGCAGGGTTAGCATGGCAGAAAAGTGGAAAAGTTTTGTCTCCACGCCACAGCTAACTGCACCACCACCTGATACGGAACGTGTTAGCAGGAGGCAGCATTTCACTAACATGGTTGAACAGTACGTCTGCACAACCCTCCACGTACTGACTGATGGTTCGGCCCCATTCAACTTCTGGGTCTCCAAATTGTCCACGTGGCCAGAGTTAGCATTTTATGCCTTGGAGGTGCTGGCCTGCCCGGCGGCCAGCGTTTTGTCTGAACGTGTATTCAGCACGGCAGGGGGCGTCTTTACTGACAAACGCAGCCGCCAGTCCACAGTCAACGTGGACAAGCTGACGTTCATAAAAATAAACCAGGCATGGATCCCACAGGACCTGTGCCTCCCTTGTACAGAATAGACATTTATAACTGCCTCCCCCTCAACCATGTATTCTTGTACTCCGGGGCACTTCTTTATTGAATCCTCATTTTTTTAACTTTACCATGATCTTGCGGTGCAACCCAAAGTTGAATGAACCTCTCCTCTGTCTGGGTGGTGGGGCCGAAATAACTGAAAGTGGCCTTCTCCAGTGGTGGGTGATATGACGCATGATTCCTTGCTGTGGGACCTCTCTCCTCTGTATGGGTGCTGGGCCGAAATAACTGAGAGTGGCCTTCTCCGGTGGTGGGTGATATGACGCATGATTCCTTGCTGTGGAACCTCTCTCCTCTGTCTGGGTGCTGGCCGAAATAACTGAAAGTGGCCTTCTCCAGTGGTGGGTGATATGACGCCTTATTCGTTGCTGTGGGACCTCTCTCCTCTGTCTGGGTGCTGGGGCCTAAATATCTGAAAGTGGCCTTCTCCAGTGGTGGGTGATATGACGCATGATTACTTGCTGTGAGACCTCTCTCCTCTGACTGGGTGCTGGGGCCTAAATAACTGAAAATGGCCTTCTCCAGTGGTGGGTGATATGACGCCATATTCCTTGCTGTGGGACCTCTCTCCTCTGTCTGGGTGCTGGGCCTAAATAACTGAAAGTGGCCTTCTCCAGTGGTGGGTGATATGACACATGATTCCTTGCTGTGGGCCCTCTCTTCTCTGTCTGGGTGCTGGGCCTAAATAACTGAAAGTGGCCTTCTCCAGTGGTGGGTGATATGACGCATGATTCCTTGCTGTGGGCCCTCTCTTCTCTGTCTGGGTGCTGGGCCGAAATAACTGAGAGCGGCCTTCTCCGGTGGTGGTTGATATGACGCATGATTCCTTGCTGTGGGACCTCTCTCCTCTGTCTGGGTGCTGGGCCGAAATAACTGAGAGTGGCCTTCTCCGGTGGTGGTTGATATGATGCATGATTCCTTGCTGTGGGACCTCTCTCCTCTGTCTGGGTGCTGGGGCTGAAATAACTGAAAGTGGCCTTCTCCAGTGGTGTGTGATATGACGCATAATTCCTTGCTGTGGGACCTCTCTCCTCTGTCTGGGTGCTGGGGCCTAAATAACTGAAAGTGGCCTTCTCCAGTGGTAGCTGATATGACGCATGATTCCTTGCTGTGGGACCTCTCTCCTCTGTCTGGGTGCTGGGCCAAAATAACTGAAAGTGGCCTTCTCCAGTGGTGGGTGATATGACGCATGATTCCTTGCTGTGGGACCTCTTTCCTCTGTCTGGGTGCTGGCCGAAATAACTGAAAGTGGCCTTCTCCAGTGGTGGGTGATATGACGCCTTATTCCTTGCTGTGGGACCTCTCTCCTCTGTCTGGGTGCTGGGCCTAAATAACTGAAAGTGGCCTTCTCCAGTGATGGGTGATATAACGCCTTATTCATTGCTGTGGGACCTCTCTCCTCTGTTTGGGTGCTGGGGCTGAAAAAACTGAAAGTGGCCTTCTCCAGTGGTGTGTGATATGACGCATAATTCCTTGCTGTGGGACCTCTCTCCTCTGACTGGGTGCTGGGGCCTAAATAACTGAAAATGGCCTTCTCCAGTGGTGGGTGATATGACGCATGATTCCTTGATGTGGGACCTCTCTCCTCTATCTGGGTGATGGGGCCGAAATAACTGAAATTGGCCTTCTCCAGTGGTGGGTGATATGACGCATGATTCCTTGCTGTAGAACCTGTATCCTCGGTCTGGGTGCTGGGCCGAAATTACTGAAAGTGGCCTTCTCCAGTGGTGGGTGATATGACGCATGATTCCTTGCTGTGGGACCTGTATCCTCGGTCTGGGTGCTGGGCCTAAATAACTGAGAGTGGCCTTCTCCAGTGTTGGGTGATATGACGGCTTATTCCTTGCTGTGGGACCTCTCTCCTCTTTCTGGGTGCTGGGCCTAAATAACTGAAAGTGGCCTTCTCCAGTGGTGGGTGATATGACGCATGATTCCTTTCTGTGGGACCTCCCTCCTCGGTCTAGGTGCTGGCCGAAATAACTGAAAGTGGCCTTCTCCAGTGGTGGGTGATATGACGCCTTATTCCTTGCTGTGGGACCTCTCTCCTCTGTCTGGGTGCTGGGCCTAAATAACTGCGAGTGGCCTTTTCCGGTGGTGGTTGATATGACGCATGATTCCTTGCTGTGGGACCTCTCCTCTGACTGGGTGCTGGGGCCTAAATAACTGAAAATGGCCTTCTCCAGTGGTGGGTGATATGACGCATGATTCCTTGCTGTGGGACCTCTCTCCTCTATCTGGGTGCTGGGGCCGAAATAACTGAGAGTGGCCTTCTCCATTGGTGGGTGATATGATGCATGATTCCTTGCTGTGGAATCTGTATCCTCGGTCTGGGTGCTGGGCCGAAATAACTGAAAGTGGCCTTCTCCAGTGGTGGGTGATATGACGCATGATTCCTTGCTGTGGGACCTCTCTCCTCGATCTGGGTGCTGGCCGAAATAACTGAAAGTGGCCTTCTCCAATGGTGGGTGATATGACGCATGATTCCTTGCTTTGGGACCTCTCTCCTCTGACTGGGTGCTGGGGCCTAAATAACTGAAAATGGCCTTCTCCAGTGGTGGGTGATATGACGCCTTATGCCTTGCTGTGGAACCTCTCTCCTCTGTCTGGGTGCTGTGGCCTAAATAACTGAAAGTGGCCTTCTCCAGTGGTGGGTGATATGACGCATGATTCCTTGCTGTGGGACCTCTCTCCTCTGTCTGGGTGCTGGGGCCGAAATAACTGAAAGTGGCCTTCTCCAGTGGTGGTTGATATGACACATGATTCCTTGCTGTGGGACCTCTCTCCTCTGTCTGGGTGCTGGGCCGAAATAACTGAAAGTGGCCTTCTCCGGTGGTGGTTGATATGACGCATGATTCCTTGCTGTGGGACCTCTCTTCTCTGACTGGGTGCTGGGGCCTGAATAACTGAAAATGGCCTTCTCCAGTGGTAGGTGATATGACGCCTTATTCCTTGCTGTAGGACCTCTCTCCTCTGTCTGGGTGCTGGGCCTAAATAACTGAAAGTGGCCTTCTCCAGTGGTGGGTGATATTCCGCATGATTCCTTGCTTTGGGCCCTCTCTTCTCTGTCTGGGTGCTGGGCCGAAATAACTGAGAGTGGCCTTCTCCGGTGGTGGTTGATATGACGCATGATTCCGTGCTGTGGGACCTCTCTCCTCTGTCTGGGTGCTGGGCCGAAATAACTGAGAGTGGCCTTCTCCGATGGTGGTTGATATGACGCCAGATTCCTTGCTGTAGGACCTCTCTCCTCTGTCTGGGTGCTGGGGTTGAAATAACTGAAAGTGGCCTTCTCCAGTGGTGTGTGATATGACGCATAATTCCTTGCTGTGGGACCTCTCTCCTCTGTCTGGGTGCTGGGGCCTAAATAACTGAAAGTGTCCTTCTCCAGTGGGGGTGATATGACGCATGATTCCTTGCTGTGGGAACTCTCTCCTCTGACTGGGTGCTGGGGCCTAAATAACTGAAAATGGCCTTCTCCAATGGTGAGTGATATGACGCCTTATTCCTTGCTGTGGGACCTCTCTCCTCTGTCTGGGTGCTGGGCCTAAATAACTGAAAGTGGCCTTCTCCAGTGGTGGGTGATATGACGCATGATTCCTTGCTGTGGGACCTCTCTCCTCTGTCTGGGTGCTGGGCCGAAATAACTGAGAGTGGCCTTCTCCGGTGGTGGTTGATATGACGCATGATTCCGTGCTGTGGGACCTCTCTCCTCTGTCTGGGTGCTGGGCCGAAATAACTGAGAGTGGCCTTCTCCGGTGGTGGGTGATATGACGCATGATTCCTTGCTGTGGGACCTCTCTCCTCTGTCTGGGTGCTGGGGCCGAAATAACTGAAAGTGGCCTTCTCCAGTGGTGGGTGATATAACGCCTTATTCCTTGCTGTGGGACCTCTCTCCTCTGTTTGGGTGCTGGGGCTGAAAAAACTGAAAGTGGCCTTCTCCAGTGGTGTGTGATATGACGCATAATTCCTTGCTGTGGGACCTCTGTCCTCTGTCTGGGTGCTGGGGCCGAAATAACTGAAAGTGGCCTTCTCCAGTGGTGGCTGATATGACGCATGATTCCTTGCTGTGGGACGTCTCTCCTCTGTCTGGGTGCTGGGGCCTAAATAACTGAAAGTGGCATTCTCCAGTGGTGGGTGATATGACGCATGATTCCTTGCTGTGGGACCTGTATCCTCGGTCTGGGTGCTGGGCCGAAATAACTGAAAGTGGCCTTCTCCAGTGGTGGGTGATATGACGCATGATTCCTTGCTGTGGGATCTCTCTCCTCTGTCTGGGTGCTGGCCGAAATAACTGAAAGTGGCCTTCTCCAGTGGTAGGTGATATGACGCCTTATTCCTTGCTGTGGGACCTCTCTCCTCTGTCTGGGTGCTGGGCCTAAATAACTGAAAGTGGCCTTCTCCAGTGGTGGGTGATATGACGCATGATTCCTTGCTGTGGGACCTTCTCCTCTGTCTGGGTGCTGGGGCCGAAATAACTGAAAGTGGCCTTCTCCAGTGGTGGTTGATATGACGCATGATTCCTTGCTGTGGGACCTCTCTCCTCTGTCTGGGTGCTGGGGCCTAAATAACTGAAAGTGGCCTTCTCCAGTTGTGGGTGATATGACGCATGATTCCTTGCTGTAGGACCTCTCTCCTCTGACTGGGTGCTGGGGCCTAAATAACTGAAAGTGGAACATCTCCGGTGGTGGTTGATATGACACCAGATTCCTTGCTGTGGAACCTCTCTCCTCTGTCTGGGTGCTGGGGCTGAAATAACTGAAAGTGGCCTTCTCCAGTGGTGTGTGATATGACGCATAATTCCTTGCTGTGGGACCTCTCTCCTCTGTCTGGGTGCTGGGGCCGAAATAACTGAAAGTGGCCTTCTCCAGTGGTGGGTGATATGATGCATGATTCCTTGCTGTGGGACCTCTCTCCTCTGACTGGGTGCTGGGGCCTAAATAACTGAAAATGGCCTTCTCCAGTGGTGGGTGATATGACGCCTTATTCCTTGCTGTGGGGCCTCTCTCCTCTGTCTGAGTGCTGGGCCTAAATAACTGAAAGTGGCCTTCTCCAGTGGTGGGTGATATTACGCATGATTCCTTGCTGTGGGACCTCTCTCCTCTGTCTGGGTGCTGGGCCGAAATAACTGAGAGTGGCCTTCTCCGGTGGTGGGGGATATGACGCATGATTCCTTGCTGTGGGACCTCTCTCCTCTGTCTGGGTGCTGGGGCCGAAATAACTGAATGTGGCTTTCTCCAGTGGTGGGTGATATAACGCCTTATTCCTTGCTGTGGGACCTCTCTCCTCTGTTTGGGTGCTGGGGCTGAAAAAACTGAAAGTGGCCTTCTCCAGTGGTGTGTGATATGACGCCTAATTCCTTGCTGTGGGACCTCTGTCCTCTGTCTGGGTGCTGGGGCCGAAATAACTGAAAGTGGCCTTCTCCAGTGGTGTGTGATATGACGCATAATTCCCTGCTGTGGGACCTCTCTCCTCTGTCTGGGTGCTGGGGCCTAAATAAGTGAAAGTGGCCTTCTCCAGTGGGGGGTGATATGACGCATGATTCCTTGCTGTGGGAACTCTCTCCTCTGACTGAGTGCTGGGCCGAAATAACTGAGAGTGGCCTTCTCCGGTGGTGTGTTATATGACGCATAATTCCTTGCTGTGGGACCTCTCTCCTCTGTCTGGGTGCTGGGGCCTAAATAACTGAAAGTGGCCTTCTCCAGTGGTGGCTGATATGACGCATGATTCCTTGCTGTGGGACCTCTTTCCTCTGTCTCGGTGCTGGGGCCTAAATAACTGAAAGTGGCATTCTCCAGTGGTGGGTGATATTACGCATGATTCCTTGCTGTGGGACCTGTATCCTCGGTCTGGGTGCTGGGCCAAAATAACTGAAAGTGGCCTTCTCCAGTGGTGGTTGATATGACGCATGATTCCTTGCTGTGGGACCTCACTCCTCTGTCTGGGTGCTGGGCCGAAATAACTGAGAGTGTTCTTCTCCGGTGGTGGTTGATATGACGCATGATTCCTTGCTGTGGGACCTCTCTCCTCTGACTGGGTGCTGGGGCCTAAATAACTGAAAATGGCCTTCTCCAGTGGTGGGTGATATGACGCCTTATTCCTTGCTGTGGGACCTCTCTCCTCTGTCTGGGTGCTGGGCCTAAATAACTGAAAGTGGCCTTCTCCAGTGGTGGGTGATATGACGCATGATTCCTTGTTGTGGGACCTCTCTCCTCTTTCTGGGTGCTGGGCCGAAATAACTAAGATTGGCCTTCTCCGGTGGTGGTTGATATGACGCATGATTCCTTGCTGTGGGACCTCTCTCCTCTGTCTGGGTGCTGGGCCGAAATAACTGAGAGTGGCCTTCTCCAGTGGTGGTTGATATGACGCCAGATTCCTTGCTGTGGGACCTCTCTCCTCTGTCTGGGTGCTGGGGCTGAAATAACTGAAAGTGGCCTTCTCCAGTGGTGTGTGATATGACGCATAATTCCTTGCTGTGGGGCCTCTCTCCTCTGTCTGGATGCTGGGGCCTAAATAACTGAAAGTGGCCTTCTCCAGTGGTGGGTGATATGATGCATGATTCCTTGCTGTGGGACCTCTCTCCTCTGACTGGGTGCTGGGGCCTAAATAACTGAAAGTGGCCTTCTCCAGTGGTGGGTGATATGACGCCTTATTCCTTGCTGTGGGGCCTCTCTCCTCTGTCTGAGTGCTGGGCCTAAATAACTGAAAGTGGCCTTCTCCAGTGGTGGGTGATATTACGCATGATTCCTTGTTGTGGGACCTCTCTCCTCTGTCTGGGTGCTGGGCCGAAATAACTGAGAGTGGCCTTCTCCGGTGGTGGGTGATATGACGCATGATTCCTTGCTGTGGGACCTCTCTCCTCTGTCTGGGTGCTGGGGCCGAAATAACTGAAAGTGGCTTTCTCCAGTGGTGGGTGATATAACGCCTTATTCCTTGCTGTGGGACCTCTCTCCTCTGTTTGGGTGCTGGGGCTGAAAAAACTGAAAGTGGCCTTCTCCAGTGGTGTGTGATATGACGCCTAATTCCTTGCTGTGGGACCTCTGTCCTCTGTCTGGGTGCTGGGGCCGAAATAACTGAAAGTGGCCTTCTCCAGTGGTGTGTGATATGACGCATAATTCCTTGCTGTGGGACCTCTCTCCTCTGTCTGGGTGCTGGGGCCTAAATAAGTGAAAGTGGCCTTCTCCAGTGGGGGGTGATATGACGCATGATTCCTTGCTGTGGGAACTCTCTCCTCTGACTGGGTGCTGGGCCGAAATAACTGAGAGTGGCCTTCTCCGGTGGTGTGTTATATGACGCATAATTCCTTGCTGTGGGACCTCTCTCCTCTGTCTGGGTGCTGGGGCCTAAATAACTGAAAGTGGCCTTCTCCAGTGGTGGCTGATATGACGCATGATTCCTTGCTGTGGGACCTCTTTCCTCTGTCTCGGTGCTGGGGCCTAAATAACTGAAAGTGGCATTCTCCAGTGGTGGGTGATATTACGCATGATTCCTTGCTGTGGGACCTGTATCCTCGGTCTGGGTGCTGGGCCGAAATAACTGAAAGTGGCCTTCTCCAGTGGTGGTTGATATGACGCATGATTCCTTGCTGTGGGACCTCACTCCTCTGTCTGGGTGCTGGGCCGAAATAACTGAGAGTGTTCTTCTCCGGTGGTGGTTGATATGACGCATGATTCCTTGCTGTGGGACCTCTCTCCTCTGACTGGGTGCTGGGGCCTAAATAACTGAAAATGGCCTTTTCCAGTGGTGGGTGATATGACGCCTTATTCCTTGCTGTGGGACCTCTCTCCTCTGTCTGGGTGCTGGGCCTAAATAACTGAAAGTGGCCTTCTCCAGTGGTGGGTGATATGACGCATGATTCCTTGTTGTGGGACCTCTCTCCTCTTTCTGGGTGCTGGGCCGAAATAACTAAGATTGGCCTTCTCCGGTGGTGGTTGATATGACGCATGATTCCTTGCTGTGGGACCTCTCTCCTCTCTCTGGGTGCTGGGCCGAAATAACTGAGAGTGGCCTTCTCCAGTGGTGGTTGATATGACGCCAGATTCCTTGCTGTGGGACCTCTCTCCTCTGTCTGGGTGCTGGGGCCGAAATAACTGAAAGTGGCCTTCTCCAGTGGTGTGTGATATGACGCATAATTCCTTGCTGTGGGGCCTCTCTCCTCTGTCTGGATGCTGGGGCCTAAATAACTGAAAGTGGCCTTCTCCAGTGGTGGCTGATATGGCGCATGATTCCTTGCTGTGGGACCTCTCTACTCTGTCTAGGTGCTGGGGCCTAAATAACTGAAAGTGGCCTTCTCCAGTGGTGGGTGATATGACACATGATTTCTTGCTGTGGTACCTGTATCCTCGGTCTGGGTGCTGGGCCAAAATAACTGAAAGTGGCCTTCTCCAGTGGTGGGTGATATGACGCATGATTCCTTGCTGTGGGACCTCTCTCCTCTGTCTGGGTGCTGGCCTAAATATCTGAAAGTGGCCTTCTCCAGTGTTGGGTGATATGACGCCTTATTCCTTGCTGTGGGACCTCTCTCCTTTGTCTGGGTGCTGGGCCTAAATAACTGAAAGTGGCCTTCTCCAGTGGTGGGTGATATGACGCATGATTCCTTGCTGTGGGACCTCTCTCCTCTGTCTGGGTGCTGGGGCAGAAATAACTGAAAGGGGCCTTCTCCAGTGGAGGGTGATATGACGCCTTATTCCTTGCTGTGGGACCTCTCTCCTCTGTCTTGCTGCTGGGCCTAAATAACTGAAAGTGGCCTTCTCCAGTGGTGGGTGATATGACGCATGATTCCTTGCTGTGGGACCTCTCTCCTCTGTCTGGGTGCTGGGCCAAAATAACTGAGAGTGGCCTTCTCCAGTCGTGGTTGATATGACGCCAGATTCCTTGCTGTGGGACCTCTCTCCTCTGACTGGGTGCTGGGGCCTAAATAACTGAAAATGGCCTTCTCCAGTGGTGGGTGATATTCCGCATGATTCCTTGCTGTGGAACCTGTATCCTCGGTCTTGTTGCTGGGCCGAAATAACTGAAAGTGGCCTTCTCCAGTGGTGGGTGATATGACGCATGATTCCTTGCTGTGGGACCTGTATCCTCGATCTGGGTGCTGGGCCTAAATAACTGAAAGTGGCCTTCTCCAGTGGTGGGTGATATGTCGCCTTATTCCTTGCTGTGGGACCTCTCTCCTCTTTCTGGGTGCTGTGCCTAAATAACTGAAAGTGGCCTTCTCCAGTGGTGGTTGATATGACGCATGATTCCTTGCTGTGGGACCTCTCTCCTCGGTCTGGGTGCTGGCCGAAATAACTGAAAGTGGCCTTCTCCAGTGGTGGGTGATATGACGCCTTATTCCTTGCTGTGGGACCTCTCTCCTCTGTCTGGGTTCTGGGCCTAAATAACTGAGAGTGGCCTTCTCCGGTGGTGGTTGATATGACGCATGATTCCTTGCTGTGGGACCTCTCTCCTCTGACTGGGTGCTGGGGCCTAAATAACTGAAAATGGCCTTCTCCAGTGGTGGGTGATGACGCATGATTCCTTGCTGTGGGACCTCTCTCCTCTATCTGGGTGCTGGGGCCGAAATAACTGAAAGTGGCCTTCTCCATTGGTGGGTGATATGTCGTATTATTCCTTGCTGTGGAACCTGTATCCTCGGTCTGGGTGCTGGGCCGAAATAACTGAAAGTGGCCTTCTCCAGTGGTGGGTGATATGACGCATGATTCCTTGCTGTGGGACCTCTCTCCTCGATCTGGGTGCTGGCCGAAATAACTGAAAGTGGCCTTCTCCAATGGTGGGTGATATGACGCATGATTCCTTGCTGTGGGACCTCTCTCCTCTGACTGGGTGCTGGGGCCTAAATAACTGAAAATGGCCTTCTCCAGTGGTGGGTGATATGACGCCTTATTCCTTGCTGTGGGACCTCTCTCCTCTGTCTGGGTGCTGGGCCTAAATAACTTAAAATGGCCTTCTCCAGTGGTGGGTGATATGACGCATGATTCTTTGCTGTGGGCCCTCTCTTCTCTGTCTGGGTGCTGGGCCGAAATAACTGAGAGTGGCCTTCTCCGGTGGTGGTTGATATGACGCATGATTCCTTGCTGTGGGACCTCTCTCCTCTGTCTGGGTGCTGGGCCGAAATAACTGAGAGTGGCCTTCTCCGGTGGTGGTTGATATGACGCCAGATTCCTTGCTGTGGGACCTCTTTCCTCTGTCTGGGTGCTGGGGCTGAAATAACTGAAAGTGGCCTTCTCCAGTGGTGTGTGATATGACGCATAATTCCTTGCTGTGGGACTTCTCTCCTCTGTCTGGGTGCTGCGGCCTAAATAACTGAAAGTGGCCTTCTCCAGTGGTGGCTGATATGACGCATGATTCCTTGCTGTGGGACCTCTCTCCTCTGTCTGGGTGCTGGGGCCTAAATGACTGAAAGTGGCCTTCTCCAGTGGTGGGTGATATGATGCCTTATTCCTTGCTGTGGGACCTCTCTCCTCTGTCTGGGTGCTGGGGCCTAAATAACTGAAAGTGGCCTTCTCCAGTGGTGGGTGATATGTCGCATGATTCCTTGCTGTGGAACCTGTATCCTCGGTCTGGGTGCTGGGCCGAAATAACTGAGAGTGGCCTTCTCCGGTGGTGGTTGATATGACGCATGATTCCTTGCTGTGGGACCTCTCTCCTCTGTCTGGGTGCTGGGGCTGAAATAACTGAAAGTGGCCTTCTCCAGTGGTGTGTGATATGACGCATAATTCCTTGCTGTTGGACCGCTCTCCTCTGTCTGGGTGCTGGGGCATAAATAACTGAAAGTGGCCTTCTCCAGTGGTGGGTGATATGACGCATGATTCCTTGCTGTGGGACCTCTCTCCTCTGTCTGGGTGCTGGGGTCTAAATAACTGAAAGTGGCCTTCTCCAGTGGTGGGTGATATGACGCATGATTCCTTGCTGTGGGACCTGTATCCTCGGTCTGGGTGCTGGGCCAAAATAACTGAAAGTGGCCTTCTCCAGTGGCGGGTGATATGACGCATGATTCCTTGCTGTGGGACCTCTCTCCTCTGTCTAGGTGCTGGCCGAAATAACTGAAAGTGGCCTTTTCCAGTGGTGGGTGATATGACGCCTTATTACTTGCTGTGGGACCTCTCTCCTCTGTCTGGGTGCTGGGCCTAAAAAACTGAAAGTGGCCTTCTCCAGTGGTGGGTGATATGACGCATGATTCCTTGCTGTGGGACCTCTCTCCTCTGTCTGGGTGCTGGGGCCGAAATAACTGAAAGTGGCCTTCTCCAGTGGTGGTTGATATGACGCATGATTCCTTGCTGTGGGACCTCTCTCCTCTGTCTGGGGGCTGGGGCCGAAATAACTGAAAGTGGCCTTCTCCAGTGGTGGCTGATATGACGCATGATTCCTTGCTGTGGGACCTCTCTCCTCTGTCTGGGTGCTGGGGCCTAAATGACTGAAAGTGGCCTTCTCCAGTGGTGGGTGATATGATGCCTTATTCCTTGCTGTGGGACCTCTCTCCTCTGTCTGGGTGCTGGGGCCTAAATAACTGAAAGTGGCCTTCTCCAGTGGTGGGTGATATGTCGCATGATTCCTTGCTGTGGAACCTGTATCCTCGGTCTGGGTGCTGGGCAGAAATAACTGAGAGTGGCCTTCTCCGGTGGTGGTTGATATGACGCATGATTCCTTGCTGTGGGACCTCTCTCCTCTGTCTGGGTGCTGGAGCTGAAATAACTGAAAGTGGCCTTCTCCAGTGGTGTGTGATATGACGCATAATTCCTTGCTGTTGGACCGCTCTCCTCTGTCTGGGTGCTGGGGCATAAATAACTGAAAGTGGCCTTCTCCAGTGGTGGGTGATATGACGCATGATTCCTTGCTGTGGGACCTCTCTCCTCTGTCTGGGTGCTGAGGTCTAAATAACTGAAAGTGGCCTTCTCCAGTGGTGGGTGATATGACGCATGATTCCTTGCTGTGGGACCTGTATCCTCGGTCTGGGTGCTGGGCCAAAATAACTGAAAGTGGCCTTCTCCAGTGGCGGGTGATATGACGCATGATTCCTTGCTGTGGGACCTCTCTCCTCTGTCTAGGTGCTGGCCGAAATAACTGAAAGTGGCCTTTTCCAGTGGTGGGTGATATGACGCCTTATTACTTGCTGTGGGACCTCTCTCTCTGTCTGGGTGCTGGGCCTAAATAACTGAAAGTGGCCTTCTCCAGTGGTGGGTGATATGACGCATGATTCCTTGCTGTGGGACCTCTCTCCTCTGTCTGGGTGCTGGGGCCGAAATAACTGAAAGTGGCCTTCTCCAGTGGTGGTTGATATGACGCATGATTCCTTGCTGTGGGACCTCTCTCCTCTGTCTGGGGGCTGGGGCCGAAATAACTGAGAGTGGCCTTCTCCGGTGGTGGTTGATATGAAGCATGATTCCTTGCTGTGGGACCTCTCTCCTCTGACTGGGTGCTGGGGCCTAAATAACTGAAAGTGGCCTTCTCCAGTGGTGGGTGATATGACGCATGATTCCTGGCTGTGGGACCTCTCTCCTCTGTCTG
Organism: Bufotes viridis; assembly: GCA_033119425.1. Classification (NCBI taxonomy): domain Eukaryota; kingdom Metazoa; phylum Chordata; class Amphibia; order Anura; family Bufonidae; genus Bufotes; species Bufotes viridis. The sequence goes on along the minus strand of CM065589.1, from coordinate 332,699,631 downwards.
GGTGCTGGGCCGAAATAACTGAAAGTGGCCTTCTCCGGTGGTGGTTGATATGACGCATGATTCCTTGCTGTGGGACCTCTCTCCTCTGTCTGGGTGCTGGGCCGAAATAACTGAGAGTGGTCTTCTCCGGTGGTGGTTGATATGACGCAAGATTCCTTGCTGTGGGACCTCTCTCCTCTGACTGGGTGCTGGGCCTAAATAACTGAAAATGGCCTTCTCCAGTGGTGGGTGATATGACGCAAGATTCCTTGCTTTTGGACCTCTCTCCTCTATCTGGGTGCTGGGGCCGAAATAACTGAAAGTGGCCTTCTCCAGTGGTGGGTGATATGACGTTTGATTCCTTGCTGTGGAACCTGTATCCTCGGTCTGGGTGCTGGGCCGAAATAACTGAAAGTGGCCTTCTCCAGTGGTGGGTGATATGACGCATGATTCCTTGCTGTGGGACCTGTATCCTCGGTCTGGGTGCTGGGCCTAAATAACTGAAAGTGGCCTTCTCCAGTGGTGGGTGATATGACGCCTTATTCCTTGTTGTGGGACCTCTCTCCTCTGTCTGGGTGCTGGGCCTAAATAACTGAAAGTGGCCTTCTCCAGTGGTGGCTGATATGACGCATGATTCCTTGCTGTGGGACCTCTCTCCTCGGTCTGTGTGCTGGCCGAAATAACTGAAAGTGGCCTTCTCCAGTGGTGGGTGATATGACGCATGATTCCTTGCTGTGGGACCTCTCTCCTCTGACTGGGTGCTGGGGCCTAAATAACTGAAAATGGCCTTCTCCAGTGGTGGGTGATATGACGCATGATTCCTTGCTGTGGGACCTCTCTCTTCTGACTGGGTGCTGGGGCCGAAATAACTGAAAGTGGCCCATTCCATTGGTGGTTGATATGACGCATGATTCCTTGCTGTGGAACCTGTATCCTCCGTCTGGGTGCTGGCCGAAATAACTGAAAGTGGCCTTCTCCATTGGTGGGTGATATGTCGCATGATTCCTTGCTGTGGAACCTGTATCCTCGGTCTGGGTGCTGGGCCTAAATAACTGAGAGTGGCCTTCTCCGGTGGTGGTTGATATGACGCATGATTCCTTGCTGTGGGACCTCTCTCCTCTGTCTGGGTGCTGGGGCCGAATTAACTGAAAGTGGCCTTCTCCAGTGGTGGGTGATATGACGCATGATTCCTTGCTGTGGGACCTCTCTCCTCTGTCTGGGTGCTGGGGCCGAAATAACTGAAAGTGGCCTTCTCCAGTGTTGAATGATATGACGCATGATTCCTTGCAGTGGGACCTCTCTCCAATTGATATTGGTTACATTTTATTGATTTTATTTTATTTTAATTCATTTCCCTATCCACATTTGTTTGCAGGGGATTTACCTACATTTTGCTGCCTTTGGCAGCCCTCTAGCCCGTTCCTGGACTATTTTACAGCCTTTTTAGTGCCTAAAAGTTTGGGTCCCCATTGACTTCAATGGGGTTCTGGTTCGGGATAAAGTTCGGGTCGAGTTCGGATCCCGAACACGAACAGTTTCGGGAAGTTCGGCTGAACTTCTTGAACCCGAACATCCAGGTGTTCGCTCATCTCTAGCAGTGTATAATGTGATGGAAAAATGAATCCAGACAGCATTATATAATTATATATAACATTATATAATACATTAGTAAGTGCCTCGTATTAACTTTCTCTACATAATAAATGCTATTTGCTGAAGTGAGACAACCTCTTTAAGGCTCAATTCCCCCTAATTCCATTTATTTCTGTTGCTTTTTCACATACTGGAGCATGCCACGACTCTCAATTTCTTTTATGGGGTGACCAGGGGGGAAGGGGGCCCTGCCATGCTATTTTTTCCATTCTTCTGGTGATAGGATAATATGCGTTATATAATCATATGACACAATAACTTAGAAGGATAGCCCCATTTGTATCTCACTGTATGCCCCCTAAGCGTTTTTGCTATACTAGCAAATTCGGCGTTGTTGCAACGTTATGGCCAATAAGTCCATCTACAGCATCAAAGATTCATATAAAAGATGTTGTTTCCGAGCCGTATTCATAATCTGATCTTTTACGTGACAATACTGCATTCTAACAAGAACATCATGTGGGGCAGTCTTAGGTTTAGGTAGTCTATGAGCCCGATCTATCGCCAGATCTGATTCTGTTATGGACTATTGAAACAGTATGGATACTTGCTTGTATACACTGCTTAACCACCGCTTAGTAGAATCTAAACACACACACAGCTTTTCCACTATCTTGAAGATGGGAGGAGGGAAGGAGAGCATTCCAAGGCCAGTGGTAGAGTTAGGGGGCTGCGGAGCTGCACTGTAAAGCTGATATCAGTGTCAGTCTGATAAAAAAAGAAGTAGTGTAAGATTAACCCATTGAATGCTTGCTATTATTTCCCAGTAACCAATAAAAATGCACCACCTTTAGTTACCTCCCACCGGGAGTGTATATTCTGTGTGGACACTAGACAATAAACCAGAGATTTTAGTTTGAACTGATGGATATGCATCAGAGTTTGATTTCTCCGTGCACGTCATAGACACCTTTAAACTAATTTGGAGCAGTACATCAACCCACTTGGTATCTTGACCAGATCCAAAACAATTTTATCAAGAAGGGTACCAAGGTCATATCTTTTGTAGCTGCTGAACCAAGTCTATGGATGTCACTTTTTGTGATATCCCCCAAAATTTAATATTCAACCTCCTTGACCTATCCTCCAGGTCGGTGATCTTGGACCTCAATTGTTGCACCTCCTTCTCCAATGCTGATTTAGAAACTGCTAAGGCATTATAGGCTCCACTAAGATCTACCATTTTAGCCTCAATATGAGTGGTATGTCCGCTGAGATCTTCAATATAGGTTTGTATCACAGACACTACTTATCTTAAGTCCCCTTTTATGGAGTTATATAATACTAGGAGCATATCTTCTACCCTAGGCCTGTTTTCACCTTCCTGCCCATGCCTATTTTTGCAAATCTGACATGTGTCACTTTATGTGGTAATAACTTTGGAATGCTTTTACTTATCTTACCGACTGTTTTCTCGTGACACATTGTAATTTATGTAAGTGATAAATTTAAGTCAATATTTTTTTCCTTTATTTTGGAAAAACATCCAAATTTACAGAAAATTCTGAAAAATTCACTATTTTTGAAATTTGAAATTTTCTACATTTAAGACATATAGTAATACCTAATAAAAAAAGTTATCAATCATCATTCCCCATATGTCTACTTTATGTTGGCATCATTTGTAAATGTCATTTTTTACTTCCACAAGGGGGAACTGGAGAAAATGCAGCCCCTAATTTGTTGCCCATTTTCTCCTGATTACAGAAATACCCCATATGTGCTTGTATACTGCTATATGGGCGTAAAACAGGGGTCAGAAGGAAAGGAGCACCAAATGGCTTCTGCAATGCAGACTTCACCAGAAAAATTGACAGGCATCATCTTGCATACACCCTGATGTGAAATGCCCAAAAAGTGACCCCATTCTGGAAACTACACCCCTCAAAGAATATTTCAAGGAGTGTAGTGAGCACTTTGACCCATCAGGCATTCTGCAGAATTAGGAAACACTTAGCTGTGAAAATGAAAAATTACAATTTTTTCCCAGAAAAAGTTGCTATACACCCACATTTTTCACTTTCACAAGGGGTAACAGGACAAAATGCACAACATATTTTGTAACCCATTTACCCCTGAATACGGAAACACCCCACATGTGCTGAAAACAGAATGCATGAGCGCATGGCAGGGTTCAAAAGGGAAGGAGCGCCATAGGGCTTTTGGAGGACAGACTTTGCAGCATTGGCTTTTGGCAGCTATGTCGCATATGAAGACACCCTGAGGTACCCCTAGAGTAGAAACCCCCCAAAAGTGAACCATTCTGGAAACTACACCCCTCAAGGAATATTTGAAGGTGTGTAGTGAGCATTTTGACCCATCCGACGTTTCACAGCATTAGGAAACACTTGACTGTGAAATGAAAAACACCCACATTTTTCACTTTCACAAGGACTAACAGGACAAAATGCACCCCACATTTTGTAACCCATTTACCCCTGAATATGGCAACATCCAAAATGTGCTTGTAGCTTGCTGTATGGGCACACAGCAGTGCTCTAGAGACAAAGTGCAAAATATGTTTTTTGCAGGCTTGAATAAACGGACATGGATTTTATGTTTATATTTCATGTCGCATTAAAACAATTCCTGAGGTCCCCAGAAATTAAAAACCCCAAGAAGTGACTCCATTTCGGAAAGAGCAACCCCGTACGAACATTTTAAGTGGTGAAAAGGGTACTTTTCAGCAAACAGGTGCCTCACAGAAGGCAGAAGTACTTGTCAAAGGATTTTAAAGCATACATTTGTGAAAAATGAATAGCAGACCCAATTTTTCACTTTCACAAGGGGTTAATTAAAGGAGAAAATGCACCCCACATTTTGTTCCCCATTTTCTCTCTGAACTCATTGTGTCACGTGTTTTACCTCGTTTACAGGCATTGTCCACAGGTCAACATCTTGCCCTTGGAACCTTTCTGTACTAAAACAGTGTTGAGCGTTATAAAGCGCAAATTGCTTTATATAAAAAAATGGATCAATGGAAAAAATATAAAAATTTATTGATTCGCATGGTGGACATAACACCTTGAGTTCTTGACCAAGAACCTTAATTATTGTGTGCAATCAGTAACAAACAAGGTACGATTGTTTAGGCAAAAATATATAGGAGTTTATTGTACAATTGCTGGATACAAATCAACATAAGTACATGAAATGTAATACCAAGATGTGCCACAAGATGGTGCCGACACACCTCGATCTACCAACACTTTAGTTTCAAAACCAAATATGAAAACTATGCAAGCAATTGATATATTGATACAGAAAATCAATAAATGAAACGATTATATATGATTCCTTTGCTCTGCTACAATTATGACCAAATTTTTCGGTATATGGCGGTATTACACCAACTATAATTTCTTTAGCTTGGTATGAGGTTAGGGAATATGAAACTCCCAAGGGACTGGGTCTTAATGTCTGATCTTATTGGCAATATGCATCTTTGCCAAGAGAATGAACAGCATTGACTAGTTGTCTAACACTATGGGCCAGATTTATCATTAGCCTAAGTCACTTTTCTGGAGTCGAAAAGTCGCAAAAAATTGCGCAAAAAGCCAAATTGCGCAATTTTTTGCGACTTTTTGGAGACTTACGCCACTCACTCCAAAACCAAGTTTATGGGCGTTTTGTCGTATGTAAATCACTTGCAAGACAGATTTATTATTGCGACTTTTTAAAAAGTCGCAAAAAAGTCGCAAAAAATTGCGCAAACTCACTCCACTCATGACCATGCTTATGTTGGACAAAATCACTTTTTTAAAATTGTGACTTTACCAAAGACAAAGCCAAAATACAACTAGGAACCAGAAATACACCAGATTTATCAACCTCTGAAAGAGCCCATGATAAATTTGACTTGACTCAAATACACATGCGCCTTCTTTGAAAGTGGAGTGAACTGCAAGAGTAATGATAAATCTGGCCCCATGTATCCACGCAATATGGGGATATTTGGCTATGTACCGGGCTAAGTAATTTATCAATACCACAGGCAACAAACGATATATACGTTACCAAGGGTCAAATGATGTGCAGAGCCTTCAAGGGACAATCAGCTCTCGAGAGGGTTTCCCGTGATCCCAGATAAAATCCAAAGCTTTTCTTCTCCTGGCCACGTATCTGTTGTGCCTCCTTTTTTTTTTCTTGGTAGTTTTTTTCTTCTTCTCCTCCTGGTACGTGGTTTGTTAACCACAAGTTTATCAGAAGGCCCCGCCCTCCTTGTTTGGAGTCCACTTTTGGATGGGAGTGTACATTGATAAGGAATGTGACGTCATAACACTACCCAAAATGCATTTGGGCTACTAATGTAGTGTCATCTACTCATACCTAGGTGGCACTATTGTATAAGCTGTTAGCATAATACTATTAAGGGTTAACTTACACATGCCTAACATTTTCACACTACACACTTCTGACATCTGGAGACCTTGTCTTAGAGCAGAAGAACAAACTTTGATACAAAATGTATCCTGTGAGGAACATCGAAATGCTTCTCACGCTGTGGAATACCTGTTCAAATATACAGAATACAATAAGGTCTCAAATAAACACAGGTGTCGTGTATCTTCTACTGTTTGAAAGTATCTTTGATTAATACAATAAATACTAGCTTCTTTGAGCTTCACTAGCTAAAGCTCATGATTAAATCCTTCTACAACATGAGTATAAACAAGCATTGCTCTTAAAGGCAATGAATATCCATTATAGCTAAAGTACCATATTTCTTGCCCCATAAGATGCACTCCCCCCCCCCCCAAAAGTGGGGGAAAAAAGGCAGTGCGTCTTATGGGGAGAATGCAACCATTTTCCCCATTGCTAACGCTGATACAGTGTGCGATGTATCAGCAGGGTAGGAGGAGGGGGCCGAGTCCAGCAACTCCCGGCAGGGGCGCCCCGCCACTCACAGTAGCATTTATCTCTAAGTAGGAATCCTTGTCCTCTTAATAACTAACTAAAGTTGCGCTGTCCCCGTATCCCTACTTACTAATCACGTCCTATAACGGGCAGAGCGGCGCAGCGGCTGTCAGGGTAACGTCCCCACTGGTGTGACGTCAGTGCGGATGTTACCCTGACAACCGCTGCGCCGCCTACCTGCTATAGGACGCGATTAGGTAGGGATGCGGGATGCGCAACTTAGTTGAATTAAGAGGACAAGGATTCCTACTTAGCGATAAAAGCTACTGTGAGCGGCGGGGCCCGATCTATTAGTGGATGGCACTTATGGCGGAGGGGGGGTATCTGTGGATGACACTGTAATAGCGGTGATCTGTGGATGACATATAAGTTATATGGCATAACATGCTATATATGTGTCATCCACAGATCCAACCCATAACTGCCATCCACAGATGCCCCCCATAAGTGCCACCCACAGATTCCCCCATAAGTGCCACCCACAGATGCCCCCATAAGTGCCAACCACAGATGCCACCATAAGTGCCATCCACAGATTCCCCCATAATTGCCAATCACAGATGCCCCATAAATGCCACCCACAGATGCCCCATAAGTGCCACCCACAGATGCCCCCATAAGTGCCACCCACAGATGCCCCAATAAGTGCCACCCACAGATGCCCCATAATAGTGCCATCGAGAGATCCCCCATGAAAGTCATCCCCAGAAGCCCCCCATAACAGTGCCATCCACAGATCCCCCATAATAGTGCCATCCACAGATCCCCCATAATAGTGCCATCCACAGACCACCATTAGTTCAAAACGCACCAAAAGAACACCTTTTGGTTAAAAATATTTTTTTCCTTATTTTCCTCCTCAAAACCTGGGTGCGTCTTATGGGCCGGTGCGTCTTATAGGGCGAAAAATGTGGTAAGTAGACATCCATGATTTGTACCCATGAAATAAGAATATATAACGGTTTATAATTATGAAAAGCATAACAACAGCACTGGCTCCTATGGAGGAGGTGTCCACTTCTAAAAAGAATTGGCTGGAGACATCTGGATGGTGCAGAACAGGTGCAGAGGCAAAAATCGAAAGCAGCTTCAGCCTCAAGAGTCCAGACTCTGGCATTTACCCCTTTCTTAGGAAGAACGGAGATCAGGGATGTAAGAGATGAAAAATGAGTAATGAACTGGCGATAAAAATTTGCAAAAGCGCTGTATGGCACGAAGACCCTGTGGGCGGGTCCAGTCCATCACTGCATTCAGCTTCTCAGGATCCATCTGCAACCCGGCATCAGAGATGATCTGAGGGACGGTAAAGAAGACTTTGTCATGAAGTCGATTCTCTCTCAACCCCTGTATTATTAAACATACATTCCTAGGGTGAGAGGTCAAATCTGGAGAATAGATCAGTATATCGCCCAGGTACTCCATCATGCAGACATAGAGCAGGCCCTAGAAGATGTTGTTTACTAACTCCTGGAGTACTGCAGGAAAATTGTACAGACCAAAGGGCATGACGAGATATTCGTAGTGACCGTCATGGGTGTTGAAAGCTTTCTTCCACTTGTCGTCATGTCAAATGCAGATAAGATTTATTCACCGCGCAGGTCTAATTTTGTGAAGACCTTGGCTCCCTGGATCCTGTTAAAGAGTTTGGAGATAAGCGGTAGAGGGTATCAATGACCGTGACTTTATTCAGACCTCGATAGTCGATACAAGGCCGTAAGGATCCTTCTTTTTTCTGTACAAAGAAGAACTCGGCAGCGGCTGGCGAAGTAGATTTCCGGATAAACCCCCTCTCAAGATTCTCCTTTATGTAGTCAGACATAGCTTGGGTCTCAGGAAGCAAGAGTGGGTAGACTCGACCACGAGGAAGATTGGCACCAGGAAAAAGGTCAATTGGACAAACATAAGGATGGGAGGAGGCAGGGTCTTGTCCCCTTTCTTACCGAAGACATCCGCAAAACTGGCATACTGCGGCGGAAGTCCAGACAGGTCTTCAGGATGATCCCCAATGCAGAATCTGACCGTAAGGCCAGTCCAGAACTTGAGTGTGCTGATGTAGCCAGGGATAACCAAGGATAACAGGATTTACAGATGCTGACAGCACATAGGAGATCATCTCTGAATGCAGAATGCAACTTAAGGAGCATACTGACAGAGAGCACAGGTTCGGAAAGTGGCAGCCCATTTGCAGAAGCCACTGACAGAGGACTTTCTAGATGAATGGTAGGGAGCCGGTACTAATGGACCATAGCCTATTGAATGAAGTTACTGGCTGTCCTGGAGTCCAAGAATGCAGACACAGACAGTGTAACTCCCTTGTGAGAGAGAGTCACCGGAACTGAGAGTTTCAGAGAGGACTTCTCCTTGTCTAGGACCACCTCAACTGATCCTAGACAATGCTGTTTCCAGGCTTCTGTGTACAATTATACACAAAGTGAGCCTTGCCTCCACAATACAGACACAGGTTCTCTGAAAGGCGCTCTGTTTGCATGGGCTCTTGAGATGGGGTGGACACTACAAGAAGTAACTGGCCTCTGGAAGGATGGAGCCAGGTGAGGTGGTCTTCTGGTGCATGCAACCTCTTTACAACGTTCCCGATTCGCATATCTATTCTTGTGGCCAAGGTGATCAGGTAATTCAGAGTGGACAAGCTAATTCATCCTTAATCCGGTCAGAAAGACCCTCTCAGAAAACCGCCAGCTGATCCTCATTTTGCCATGCAAGTTCTGCAGCCAGGGTACGTAGACACCGCAGAGATGAAGCAGCAGAGGAAGTGTGGTCAGGCTCTTCAAAGATCAGCCAGAAGGTAGCCAGGAAAGACTGCAGGTTATTGGTCTCTGGACCTCCATGTTCCCAAATAGAATTTGCCCAAGCAAGGGCCTCATCAGACAGCAGAGACACAATAAAGGCGACCTTGGCCCACTCTATAGGAATCCTCTGCCCGTGCAACTCAAAATAGATCAAGCACTGGTTCAGGAAGCTACAACGGGTTTTAGGATCTTCACCATAGTGTAGTGGCAGAGGAAATCGTACATCACTGGCACTCAAATCCAGACTCACCCCGGTATGGGTATTGCAGGGGTAGCTGGAGGAGAGAGGCATTCAGATGAGCAGTGATATTATGCATGAATTGCATTAGGACGTCTTGTCATTCGCTCTGACGTTTTATCTCATATAACAGTTCCTGATCAACAGGCTTCTGGTGACCAGTGGGGTTCATGGCCTGAGTGTACTGTTACAAACCAGTGGGTGTGAACCCACAGTGCCACCTGTCCTACCTCTTCTGAGTGCGTTGTCTAAGTGAACCCCTCGTACTTCACAGTACCCCTGATGGTGGGGACAGACTTTCCCGAGGGAAACACCAGGTTGCTACGTCTTAAGGAGGATTGGCACACGAGGCAACTGGTCCAGATGGACCAGCAGGTACCAGAGCAAGGTACCAGAGGTACAGACATAGTCAGCAGGCTGAATCTTAACCAGGAGCAACAGTGCAGGACCAAAGGATGAGGCAGAAGCAACCTCAAACAAGCAATAGGTCAGTGTATGCAATCTGGGCTGGCAATGGGAAAAGACGTAATTCAATTGAATCGGTAAAACTTGTAATTTATTAATTTAAACCTCGGCTCATTCTATGTTGAAGAGTCATGAGGGCGGTCCTGACTAAGCATAGAGTTAGCTGTCAGTCAGTTACATGACTCCTCAGCATAGATAGAACAGAGGTTTAGATTAAATTACAGGTTATATTGAATATTTTCCCTTATAACTATATACAGGTAAAACTCGAAAAATTAGAATATTGTGCAAAGTTCATTTATTTCAGTAATGCAACATAAAAGGTAAAACTAATATATGAGATAGATTCATTACATGCAAAGCGAGATATTTCAAGCCTTTATTTGTTATAATTTGGATGATTAAGGCTTACAGCTTATGAAACCCCAAAGTCACAATTTTGAGGTACCCTTTACTTAGGGGGTATGGACTATATAGCTGACTAGAGTGTGACACTTTGAGCCTAAATTGTTGAACCTTTTCACAAAATTCTAATTTTAAGCTGCATTAATGCAATTCCTTTTTATTTGCATTACTGAAATAAATTGACACAATATTCTAATTTTTTGAGTTTCACCTGTATATCAATATTTCACAAATTCAATCATCTCTAATTTACTGCCATCCGTCCATTTGCCATTCAATCCTGACTAGTTTTCCAGTCTACCAGATGAAAAGCGCCCCTCCATTTTTGTTCTAATGGATTTTCCATTTTCATAGCTTGTCGGGGATATAAAGCAAATGCTTTATATAAAAAAAATGGATCAAAAGAAAAATTTTTCAAAGGGGATTGATCCTGGAGGTGGACATATAAAACACCTAAAAAAGAGTTTGATCGGTTATTTAATTATATTGTGCAATCAGTAAAACACGGTATAAGCGTCTATGCAAAACATAAATGATTTATTATACAATAACTTATAGCACAATCAAAGGTTAATCAATAAGAAAGTGAATGATATGCAATATTACACAGTGAGATGTAGTACCCTAAATTCGCCACTAGATGGCACTAACACAAATGCCGGCATATACACAATACCTCTCAAACAGAAAATATAATACAATGTCCCGACCACATTTTTGAGACACACTTATCATTTTATATAAAGCAAATCAATAATGATAATGATAGATACGAACCCTTGCTCTGCTCAGACTATGACCAATCTCGGATAATCGGGTAGCATTGCTACACAACTTATAAATTATTAAGCCTGGTGTTGACTTTGCAATGAAATTATTCCAATCAGAGAGTTTCCTCTTAAATCAATATTAGATCTTTTATTCAGTAATATGCATCTTTACTGAATAGTGATAATATTGATGTAGCACCTTCTAATACTATCCATCCCCCCTACAGCAGGGAGTTTTCTAAATATCAGGCTAATTAATTTATATCAATACTACACATAATAAAGTTATACATTACCCGAGAATACAGATGATATACAGAATCTAAGGTAAGTAAGCTCAAAGGACTGTTCTGGCCATTGGGATTTTTCTCCTGGGGTGTCTCTCCTTACTTCCTTTCTTCTCTTTCTTTCTTTTTTTAGTCCTTCCTCACTCTTGTGTGTGGTATATTATCCAAAATCTTATTAGTTAGACACACCTTCCTAGATTGGAGTTTTCCAATCACTGTCGGTTAGGCGTGTACATATGATAATGACTGTGATGTCACTGTATTACCCAGAATGCATTTCTGCTGTTGGTGTAATGTTACTCATTTACCCCTAGGTGACACCATTACCTAAGCTATTAGTATCATTCTAGTAAGGGTTAAATATCCAAGTTTGACTTTATCTCGCATTCCACACATATGACCCATGGAACCTTAAATCAGGGTTAAAGGAATAACTTTGATACTAATTAAAATACAGAATTTGAGGTGCCAACTGGCATTTCCGACACTAATGGATTTATAGTATAGATAATAATGTAATGGACCTTGTTCTACCAGATATATGCATCTCCTCCGTCGTCTCAATGGGTGATTGATAGTATAAAATAACACTATTTCACTAATAAAGTTTACACTTAAAATCCTTCTCATCATGCTTTAGGAGTACATGCTTTCCTAGTGAGAAATATATAAGATAATAGATGCATTGACGTCCTTCATAATATTCAACAATATAAAAACAATATATACGCCCTATTGATTATCTTATACAAACAAAAAAAGGTTGATTATACTTGTATATAGATATTGCAGATTTTCTGCTTCATCAATAGACATCAAACTGTAGAGGTAATTAGCACCAGCTCCTCATCTTAGTAATAAATTTATATGGAGACAAGAATGCCTCTTCTCAGACTGGTACATCTGTAGAGAAGAAATTACTGAACAGTGTCCTTTTCATGACCCTCTCTCGGATCATCTTTATAATACATAACATATAACAATATGGCCTCTTATAGGTATATATAATCAAATCAACTATAATTGTGATATTTAGATATCAATGTTATATACTTATGAAAAAGCACAACAAATCCCCCTTCATTACAATCTAATCCATTGAAATAAACTAGATTATATTGGAATGTCCAAAGGGTTTTTCATGCGAGTTCCTTTATGAATATAAATTCTTATTTAAATTGTTGTTACTCTTATGAAGATTTATTGAGTGGGTCAATAACTTTAAATGTAAGTTGGTGGTGACAAAAGTGTCCTCCACAACGGAATATAAATCCGATAAATGTTGCTTCTGATTTTCCATCTCTGCATGAATAGTCATCAAATTCCCTTTTAGCGAACCTATCTCAAGTTCCCATGTCTTAATAGAGATGAAATTAGCAGCTGATACACCAGTGGTAACTACAGTGCCTACTACGCCAAAGATTATGGAGGCTGCAATCTCAGAAATGACCGTTTTCGTTGTTGACTCGTGGAAAACTGTTCCCTGGTCAGGGTCTTCCTTGTCTGTTCCAGGATCTGTGTAATCATTTTTTGGGAATAACCGACGTGTACTCGGAAATGTCTTTCAACAGAGATTTGTGGATCCAAACTGATGTATATCTTCTGGGATAGAATCCTCTTATTTGTTAAGATGAATCCCATGGTATTCTGCAGCATGATCCCAGATGAAGGGCCTGGTACAGCGATCGGTTCAGCATGGAACTCCTTCCCGAAGATTAGAGGATGTAGATAACAGTAACAATTTTTGATGTCATCTTGTGCCTATAATACATTGTATGACAAATATATGCACATACATCTTTCCACTTTCTTTTCGTCAACCTTACGATGAAAGAAGTCATACTACCATACATCTTCAATTTGGCATAGTTTTTCTTTCTTGAACAGAGCAAGTTTTTGGTTCAGAAGTGAGTCAAGAGATAATTAGTTACAGAGGAAAAATACATAAGGATAGGTTAGTACACTCGGTCGTTCATACAATACCGATCCTGGGTTGCCATCTTTAGCTGGAATCTTGATATCTCTTTACTCCTCATCATCCGGTAATCCTTCCATTTTGCGAAGTTGTGACCTAGGATGACAAACATGTAATTGATTAATATGCACCCATTTCTCTATAAACTTATCCCCCTTAGGAATTTTGATCTTGTAGACCACAGGTGACAATTTGTCAGTGACAACATAGGGTCCCTTCCAGGAAGGCAGGAACTTATTTTCTTTCACCTGATCCCGGACAAAGTTATAGAGATAAATAGGGATGAGCGAACCCGAACTGTATAGTTCGGGTTCATACCGAATTTTGGGGTGTTCGTGACACAGACCCGAACCCGAACATTTACGTAAAAGTTCGGGTTCGGGTTCGTTTTTCGGCAATTTCTTCATGCTTTCTGAAGGGCTGCACAGCAGCCAATCAGCTAGCGTTTTACTTCTTGCCCTAAGAAGCCATCATAGCCATGCCTACTAATGGTATGGCTGTGATTGGCCAAGTGCAGCATGTGACCCAGCCTCTATTTAAGCTGAAGTCACGTTGCACCGCACGTCACTCTGCTCTGTTTAGTGTAGGGATAGGATGCAGATTAGGCGGGGATTAACTCAGCAAAAACACTTAATTAAGTGATCGATCTACAGCGCTGAATCATTCAACTTCTGCTAGTTAATTGCTCACTGTTTTCAGGCTGCCCAGAGGGTTTTTCTGTCACTTTTTTCTGGGGTGATCGGCGGCCATTTTGTGTCTTGTGGTGCGCCAGCACAAGCTGCCACCAAGTCCATTAATCCATCAATAGTAGGTTGTTGTTTTTTTTTTTTGCTATATCCTACATCAGGGGCTTGGCTGTGCTTATTGTCACCCTTAAAAACTCAGGATAGAATTTTCTAAATTTTATTGAGAGGTGAATTTCACTTAAAAAAATAGCAATTCCCTAAATCTGGTGTTCCAGCTGTGGCTAGCCAACTGTAATACTGTCTAGGAAAGAATATATTTTTTTTCTGGGGTGAAATTCAATTTCGAAAATAGCAATACCCTAAATCAGTGGTTTCTGCTGTGGCAGGACACATTTTATAGTGTCCGTCAAAGGATAGCTTTTGTTCTGGGGTAAAATTCAATTACCAAAATAGCAATACCGTAAATCTGGTGTTCCAGCTGTGACTGGACAAGTTTCATATTGTCAGTCAAAGGATATATTATTTTCTGGGGTGAAATTCAGTTGCAAAAATATCAATACCGTAAATCTGGTGTTCCAGCTGTGACTGGACAAGTTTCATAGTGTCCATCAAAGGATATATTATTTTCTAGGGTGAAATTCAGTTGCAAAAATAGAAATACCGTAAATCTGGTGTTCCAGCTATGACTGGACAAGTTTTATAGTGTCCGTCACAGGATATATTATTTTCTGGGGTGAAATTCAGTTGCAAAAATAGAAATACCGTAAATCTGGTGTTCCAGCTGTGACTGGACAAGTTTCATAGTGTCTGTCAAAGGATATATTATTTTCTGGGGTGAAATTCAGTTGCAAAAATAGCAATACCGTAAAGCTGGTGTTCCAGCTGTGACTGGACAAGTTTCATAGTGTCCGGCAAAGGATAGATTTTGTTCTGGGGTGAAATTCAATTGCCAGAATAGCAATACCCTAAATCTGGTGTCCCAGCAGTGGCTGGCCAAGTTTATTAGTTTCCGGCAAAGGATAGATTTTTTTCTGGGGTGAAATTCAATTGCCAAAATAGTAATACCATAAATCAGTGGTTTCAGCTGTGGCTGGCCAAGTTTAATAGTGTCCGGCAAAGGATAGATTTTGTTCTGGGGTGAAATTCAATTGCCAGAATAGCAATCCCCTTAATCTGGTGTCCCAGCAGTGGCTGGCCAAGTTTATTAGTGTCTGGCAAAGGATATATTTTGTTCTGGGGTGAATTGCCAAAATAGCAATACCGTAAATCATTGGTTTCAGCTGTGGCTGGCCAAGTTTAATAGTGTCTGGCAAAGGATAGATTTTTTTCTGGGGTGAAATTATATTGCCAAAATAGCAATCCCCTAAATCTGGTGTCCCAGCAATGGCTGGCCAAGTTTAATAGTGTCCGGCAAAGGATAGATCATTTTCTGGGGTGAAATTTAATTGCCAAAATAGCAATACCGTAAATCAGTGGTTTCAGCTGTGGCTGGCCAAGTTTAATAGTGTCCGGCAAAGGATAGTGTAACGGTCCTTGGCTCACCTGAGTCAGAGGACAGCCGGCTGGTGGTTGGAGTCCAGTGGCAAAGACCCACAGAAGCAGGAGGCAGGTAGCGTGGTCGATCAGTCCGGGTCAGCAGTAGAGATGGCAGCGAGGTAACAGCAGGAGTAGACAGAGGCGTGGTCGGTGGAAGGCAAAGGGTCAATGCAGGCGGCAGTTCAGCGAGGTCAAACCGTCCGGGTCGGCAACAAAGGTAAACAGCAGTAGTCGTGGAGGAGCAGAGAGGAAGCTTGCTACAGGCTTGGAGGCACAATAACCAGCAGAGGTCTGGTGCTAGAGGCTGGGCTTATAAAGGGGAAGTAACAGGTGCACGGAATCAAGACTGATGAACAAGAGTAGGCTGGAGCAAGATAGATCAAAGAGTTCAGCAGGAGGAAAAGTCCAGAAGGGCTGGTAGTCTAGTGGCTAGAGCTACCGCCTGGGACATGACTGGTCACAGGTTTGATTCCCGACAGTACTCCCCCCCTTCCAAGGTGACCTCCGGGCACCATGGGGGCAGGCTTACTGGGGTGCTGTTGGTGAAACTCTTTTACCAGTCTGGGGGCGTGGACATTTTCTTCAGGCTCCCAGGAGTTATCCTCGGGAGGGTAGCCCTCCCACCCAATTAGATATTGCAATTTTCCTCGGTGGATCCTGGAGTCGAGGATCTTCTCGACAACAAACTCTTCCTCACCTTGTACCCTCATGGGTGGTGGAGGGGGCGAGTGGCAGCCAGTGAAGGTATTCTCCACGTATGGCTTGAGGAGGGAGCAATGGAAGACAGGGTGCACCCTAATGGAATCCGGAAGGTCAAGCCGGAACGTGACCTCATTGATTTGTGCGGTGACCTGGAACGGACCCATGTATTTTGGGGCTAACTTTTTGGAGGGGACCTTCAGTCTGAGGTTCCTGGTGGACAGCCATACCTTGTCTCCTACATGGAAGCCCAGGGTGGGTTTGCGGCGTCTGTCTGCTCCCTGTTTAAAGCGCCTCTGGGCGAGCTGGAGGTTGTTTATTATGTCCTTTTGTGCCTCCTGTAGGGTTGTTAGGCGCTCGGCCACTGCTGGGAGGGTGGAGGCGACAGGCAGGTGGCGAATGAACACGGTGTGCGAGCCTGTGTTAGCAAAGAAAGGGCTGTGCTTGGTTGAGCTGTGCTCAGCATTGTTGTAGGCGAACTCGGCTGTGGGGAGATGGTCAAGCCAGTCATCCTGCAGGTGGGAGCTGAAACAGCGTAGGTACTGCTCTAAGGGCTGGTTAGTTCTCTCCGTCTGCCCGTTTGACTGAGGGTGGAAAGCGGAGGAAAGGTTCACTTTAACCCCGAGCACCAGGCAGAAGTCCTTCCAGAACTTTGAGGTAAATTGTACGCCTCGGTCTGAGACCACGTCGTCCGGAATCCCATGCAGCCTGAAGACCTCTTTGAGGACAAGATCAGCCGTCTGTTTGGCCGTGGGTAGGCCCTTGTAGGGGATGAAATGGGCCATTTTGGTGAGACGGTCGACCACGACCAGGATGGTGTTCATCCCTTTTGAAGGAGGAAGGTCTACCACAAAGTCCATGGAGATCGAGCCCCAGGGGCGGGAGGGAATTGGGAGGGGTTGTAACAGACCCACGGGAGAGGAACGAGGAGTCTTATTGCGGGCACAGACTGTGCACGAGGAGATGTACTTCTTGGTGTCCTCCTTGTATGTTGGCCTCCAGAAGGAGCGGGAGAGAAGCTCCTGGGTCTTTCTTGTGCCCAGATGGCCGGCCAGCTTGGAGTCATGGTTCAGTTTGAGCACTTCGAGTCGTGCGATTTCTGGTACATAAAGTTGTAGGTCCTGATGAAACCAATGACCATTTTTAAACGTGAGGCTGACATTCCTTGTGGGGTGGGTGAGGAAGCGGTCATTTTCGTATCCTTCTTTGATTGTGACCAGGAGTTCTTTAGAGTAGGTGGCCCCCACAACACTTTTCTCGGATAGGATGTTGTCTTGGCCCTTATTACTCTGTGAGGGCTCCGAAAACATTCTGGAGAGGGCGTCAGCCTTGCCGTTTTTTGATCCGGGGCGATATATGATGAGAAAGTTGAAGCGGGAAAAGAATAGGCTCCATCTGGCCTGTCTGGCTGTGAGTCTCATAGCGCTGCGGATTAACTCGAGGTTTTTGTGGTCGGTTAGTACGATTATGGGGTTGGCAGCTCCCTCCAGCAGGTGTCTCCACTCGGAGAAGGCTTCCTTGATCGCCAGTAGTTCTTTGTTCCCGATGTCGTAGTTCTTCTCGGAGGGGGACATCTGGCGAGAGAAATATGCGCACGGGTGTAGTAGCATCTTCTCCCCTGTCCGTTGTGACAGAACTGCCCCTACCGTGGAGTCAGATGCATCCACTTTGATAGTAAAAGGCAACTCGGGGTTCGGGTGGACTAGGATTGGAGCAGAAGTGAAGAGGAGTTTCAACTTCATGAAGGCCTCCTGGGCCTCGGGTGTCCAGGAGAAGGGGACTGCCTTTTTGGTGAGTTGGGTGATCGGTGCGATGACCTTGGAGAAGTCCCGGATAAACTTCCGATAGAAGTTGGCGAAGCCAATAAATCTTTGTACCTCCTTCACGTTTCTTGGAATGGGCCAGTCCAACACGGCTTGGACCTTCCCTGGGTCCATACTTTGGCCCTCTGGGGAGATGATGTACCCGAGGAACTGAGTGGTGGTTCGCTCAAACTCACATTTCTCGAGTTTGATATAAAGAGAGTTCTGGCGGAGTCTCTGCAATACCCTGCGGACATGTTCGCGGTGCTGTTCGAGGTCTTCTGAGAAGATCAAGATGTCGTCCAGGTAAGCGACTACAAACAGATCCAGCATGTCCCTGAGGACATCATTAATGAAGTGCTGGAAGGTGGCGGGAGCATTACAAAGTCCGAAAGGCATGACCAGGTACTCGAAGTGACCATAACGTGTCCGGAAGGCGGTCTTCCATTCGTCCCCAGGGCGGATTCGGACAAGGTTGTAGGCCCCTCGAAGGTCAAGTTTGGTGAAGATTTTCGCTACCCGGAGTCTCTCGAGGAGTTCAGAAATCAGCGGGAGCGGGTACCGGTTCTTAACGGTTATGTCGTTTAGCTTCCTGTAGTCAATGCAGGGACGCAAGGATGAGTCTTTTTCTCCACAAAGAAAAAGGGGGCTCCTGCTGGGGAGGTAGAGGGCCGGATGAACCCTTTCTTTAGGTCCTCGTCCAGGTATTCTTTCAGAGCCTTGAGTTCAGGCTCTGAGAGGGAATAGATACTGCCAAAGGGTATTTCGGCCCGGGCAACAGTTCTATTGGGCAGTCGTAGGGTCGGTGTGGCGGCAGCTTGTCTGCGTTTTCTTGTCGCAGACATCTTGGAACTCACGATATTGAGGGGTAGTAGATTCCTGACGGATACTTCAGAGATAGTCGTGTCTTCGGATGGAAGGACGGGTTTGTGGGAGCAATTGAGCGAACAAAACTCGGACGGAAACCGTAAGCAGCGGGTTTCCCAATCCACCGAGGGGTTGTGGGTGGCCAACCATGGAATGCCCAGGATCACCGGGAACTTTGGGGAAGTGATCAGAGAGAAGTGGATCTTTTCACAGTGATTGGGTTCTATGAGGAGCTGTAGTTCAATGGTCTCGTGAGTAGCCGGCCCTGAGGAGAGCGGGGATCCGTCGACAGTTTCCAGGTCAACGGGAGCTGCCTTGACTGTCAATGGAATGTTCTGTTCACGAGCGAAGGTTAGATCCATGAAGTTGCCTCCTGCCCCGGAGTCTAACATCGCTGAACAGGAGAGTTGTTGCCCCTCAATGTCGAAGAGGATGGGGACGATGAAATGGGATCCATGAGCTGCCATGTTGTTATTTTCAGGGGCTGCTGGTGGGGCTGGAGTCAGTGGTTGCTCCTTTAGCTCCGTGACGGCAATAGTCTTTCGGATCTTATTGAGACATTTAATGGCAAAGTGACCCGGCTCCCCACAGTAGAGGCAGAGGTTTCCGGCCAGCCGTCTCTCCTTCTCAGCTGTGGATAGAGACCTGCGTAGTGCGTCGACCTGCATAGGTTCAGTTGCTGGCTGGAGGTCGTGTTGGGCGGTAGAGGAGAAGGAGTAAGTAGGCCTGTGGTCCAAGGACCAGAGTCGTTCTTTCTTTCTCTCAGACAGCCTTTGGTCTATCCGGATGCATAACTGAATGAAGTCATCCAGACTGTCCGGGGCCTCAACTCTGGCGAGTTCATCTTTTATTAATTCTGACAGGCCTCACCGGAACTGGCTCCTCTGTGCAGCTGGGTTCCAGGTGGTGTCCGTGACCCAGCAGCGAAATTCGGCGGTGTATTCAGCAACGGAGCGTCTCCCTTGCCGTAAACTATGTAGTCGCGCCTCAGCTGTTGCACAGCGGTTGGGGTCATCGAAGACTTGGCTCATGGCGGCAATAAAATTGTTTAGGTCGTCCAGGAGCTGACTGTTGCCCATGCTAGTGCTTCATCCGTCAGGAGATTAACCATGAATAGCACCTTCTTTCTCTCGGTAATGAAGGGGCCCGGGTACATCTGAAAATAGATGCGGCATTGGTTTAGAAACCCCCGATACTGGCGTCTGTTGCCGTCGAATTTTGATGGGAGTGGCATGCGAGTATCTGCGGCCGTGCTGCGGACTTCCAGGAGTTGCCTCTGAAGTTCAATAATCTCCATCTGTTGGCTTCGGACAACGCCTTGGAGCTGGGCAAATTCCTCCTGTTACGTAGTACCGAATTCCTGCAGTTCAGTAACCTGCTTGCGCAGAGTGGCCATTGCGGACTCCATGGTAGGGCTGGTTATTATGTAACGGTCCTTGGCTCACCTGAGTCAGAGGACAGCCGGCTGGTGGTTGGAGTCCAGTGGCAAAGACCCACAGAAGCAGGAGGCAGGTAGCGTGGTCGATCAGTCCGGGTCGGCAGTAGAGATGGCAGCGAGGTAACAGCAGGAGTAGACAGAGGCGTGGTCGGTGGAAGGCAAAGGGTCAATGCAGGCGGCAGTTCAGCGAGGTCAAACGGTCCGGGTCGGCAACAAAGGTAAACAGCAGTAGTCGTGGAGGAGCAGAGAGGAAGCTTGCTACAGGCTTGGAGGCACAATAACCAGCAGAGGTCTGGTGCTAGATGCTGGGGTTATAAAGGGAAAGTAACAGGTGCACGGAATCAAGACTGATGAACAAGAGTAGGCTGGAGCAAGATAGATCAAAGAGTTCAGCAGGAGGAAAAGTCCAGAAGGGCTGGTAGTCTAGTGGCTAGAGCTACCGCCTGGGACATGACCGGTCACAGGTTCGATTCCCGACAGGGGTGAAATTCAATTGCCAAAATAGCAATACAGTAATTTAGTGGTTTCAGTTGTGGCTGGCCAAGTTTAATAGTGTCCGGCAAAGGATAGATTTTTTTCTGGGGTGAAATTCAGTTGCAAAAATGGAAATACCGTAAATCTGGTGTTCCAGCTGTGACTGGACAAGTTTCATAGTGTCTGTCAAAGGATATATTATTTTCTGGGGTGAAATTCAGTTGCAAAAATAGAAATACCGTAAATCTGGTGTTCCAGCTGTGACTGGACAAGTTTCATAGTGTCTGTCAAAGGATATATTATTTTCCTTATCCACACCTAGATACTTTGAGTGGCCTCTTACCTTTTTCCAGTAAATGGTGAGATCATGGGCGATAACCATCTCGTCGATCTTACAAAACATTTTACCATGCTTGAAAGGCTTGTGTGCTGCTTATTACCATGTTAGGCCTTTTCCATCCCGAGAAGTACTCCACAAAGCTGTTACAAACATAATTAGAATCCGTGATCATAACAAACTCATTAATACCAGATTTGATAGCCATTTGTACGGCTTTATATACAGCGGTAAGCTCTGCGACCTGGCTACTTTTGGAACCAATTTTGTACCCCACGGACACATCTGGGAATATATTATTCCACACGACTCCGATACCTGCAACCAGTGTACAT
The DNA here is from genome assembly GCA_033119425.1 of Bufotes viridis. NCBI lineage: Eukaryota > Metazoa > Chordata > Amphibia > Anura > Bufonidae > Bufotes > Bufotes viridis. The sequence goes on along the minus strand of CM065589.1, from coordinate 332,677,961 downwards.
TATAGTACAGTGTACATTAATTTCCTATACCTGTACCTCTTACCTGTACCTGCAAAGCGTCTCCGCCTACACTTATCAAAGAGCCATCAAATGATTTCAATTTCGGCCTCTTTGCTGTCATATCCATAACCTGTTGGAAATAACTATATGACAATATAGTGGCTTGTGATCCCGTGTCAAGTAAACCCCTAATAGGCCCAATAAGTTCATCCTGGAGATAGGAATCAACAAAATATCAGCCTTCAACCTGAAACAAATCACATAAGAAATTAGGATGTTCACTCATCTGACGCTTTTTGGGGATCTGATCCTTTTGCAGCGATGCGACCTCTGGAGAAACTTGGACATTCTTACTGCATGAGGCAGCAGCCCCCACCTTTGGGGAATACTGGATTATATCACAGCTTACAGACGGCAGCTCACAGATTGATGCTGAGATGATGAGATCACTCTTCGGAGAAGACACATTAGTGCACAAATCTACATGGTTAGACTCCAAGATAGACAACACGTTAGACACCTCCTCTTTGGACTCAATTTTAGGGTCAGGAATGCTGCAAGGCAAAATAGGATTAGGAATCACATTAGATTCTTCTACAACCAGCTCGGCAGCCTTGCGTTGGCCTGGGCTCTGACCCCGCCCTGCCTGTTTTATAAGGCTCAGGTTGTTTTTTGATGGACACCTGGGACATCTAATTAACCATTTCACTTAATTTAGCCACTTTGTCTGCCAACTGATCAAACTGATCTTTTGATTTGCGCACAGTTTGTTTTTTTGGTGCACCCTTACTAGAAGTGGGTTACCGACTTCTAGGTGAAGTAAAGGGTTTAGGCCTTCCTTACTTCTCTTGCCTGGGCCTGTTATTCCAGCACCTGTATCCCAGGGGGACCCCTATTGTATTATTGAGGACCATAGTTAGACCTTTTATCACCATTGTTATCCCCCTCTGACCCGTTGGGGCTATGAGGCTTTGTTTGCTTGGGTCTTACCTGGGTCACTGGGTTTGTTGGAAAGGTCCTGTAGATGGTGGGTACCTGCGTGGCTGCAATTCAAATCCCAAGTTAGGATTTACCTTAGCTTCTGCTATGTTTTGTCTTGGGAACCTTTTATATCTTCTCTCAACCATGGGATGCCATTCACTGATATTATACAGTGAAGTGGCAGCCATCACCAACCTGTCCAAGGTAGCTTTAAGATCAAGATCTCTAGCTAGGCTAAATTTAATTTGCATGGGCACTGCATCATAAAACAGTTGTTTGAATTCCTCAGACTCCCGATTTGGGGACCTATATGATAACCGATAGGCATTTTTAAGGATAGAGAGGAATTCCCGGGACTTTGATTGGGTCTACATGTAAGTTTATAAATATCACGTTTTGCAGCAGTCATAGTACGGTAAGGGCCGAATTCAAATTTTACCTCGAGCAAAACATCCTGCCAATCCCGTATTCCCCTGTCCCTGAAGGAGATGAAGTAGTGGCGATACTTATCTTCAGATACCCATGGTAGGAATCTGATCCTATCCGCATCAGAATACAATTTTAAAGAATCGATGGTGGACTGGTACAGTTCTAAGTGAGCAGCAACTTCAGGAGAACCTTTCTTAAAGAATTTAGGTACAGTGGCATTTAGAAATTTAATGATACTTGAGGAATTCTGATCCCCTTCTGAACACTGAGCATTTTTCTTTCTAGAGACCACCTCAGCATATGACGGTTGCCTGTAACTCTCATTCCCCCTTATGGGAGAACTCATGCCTTCGTGGTAAGGGATAAACCCAGGGGTGTAGCTATAGGGGGTGCAGGGGTAGTAGTTGCTACTGGGCCGAGAAGTCTGAGGGGGCACAAAGACCCTTGTTCTACATAAGAAGACACTGGTATTATAGAAAGCTCATGCTAGTCAAGTTACACCTCTGGCTGGAGGGAAGAGGTTAGGTCAAGAATTTTGGATGGGAGGATGCCGTTTCAATTTTTCCCTCAGGCAGCATGAAGGCTATGTGCTTCCTGGCCCCTGTCCACAAAGCACTGAGGGAAGGAAAAGCCCAAGCTGAACTCCTGCACCAGGGCCCATAAGCCTTTAGCTACACCTCTGGATAAACCGCACATTTTTCCACATCACTGTCATAATCACTCATACTCTGATCACTTCCCACTTGGCACAGGTGACTTAACCTGAACATTTCTCTCTAGGGGAAGATGTGGGGGGACACTTCTGTGGTCTTTTGTGTCGCTAGTGCCTAGTAAGGCAGTTCCAGCTTGACACGCCTGATTTAATTAATTTAAGGCCTCCTGTGTAATCATGCCATCACCGTCGGGTGGTTTAGGACCTCAGATGGATTCCGCTTTAAGGGCACGTGATGATGACATATCTGTAGTTTGGGGTGTGAGAGCTGGAGGATCCATAAATCTCTCATTATCAGACAGATCACTTTCAACATTGACTATAGTCTGGCTCGGTTTGTCGGTTTGCTGAAGTCTGCAATAACAGAGATTCAGCTCATTTGCCTCCATTTTTAATTGATGATATGCATCATGGCTGAGATCGAGCACCCGCTTTAAGTCCTCGATCGATGCTTTTTCAGATTCTAACTCTGTCTCTATACAGGATATATAGGCCTACATGTCTGCTATGTGCATATTTCTACTCTTTAGGAGGGTACTGACTTCTAATATTGCTATAGAACTGGTGGCATTATCTTTAAGAGGTGTTGGTCTTTACTGGCATTATTTTTAAGCACACAAAAATAGGTTAGATGTCTCCTGACTGTACCAAGTGATGTCCATACATCCACACATTCTCTCTTGGCTTCTGCTTGCAGCTCACTTAACCATGCGGTTACATCCTGATCCAGACACAACCGTGAATTCACATATTCAACAATGTTATGGATCAACTGTTTCGGGCTGGATGGACTACCTCCTGTAGCTTCACCGGAACCCACTTCACTACTGGCTGCGCTAATTTTCTAGCAATAATTAACACACAGATATATGAACAATGTAGTTAGCAAAGAAAGTTATGGAATGTTTTACTATTTGCACAATTAATTAATGAATTAACTCAGGATTAATGTCAGGATATAAAGCAAATGCTTTATATAAAACAAATGGATCAAAAGAAAAAAAATTCAAAGGGGATTGATCCTCGAGGTGGACATATAAAACACCTAAAAAAGAGTTTGATCGGTTATTTAATTATATTATGCAATCAGTAAAACACTGTATAAGCGTCTATGCAAAATATAAATGATTTATTATACAATAACTTACAATACAATCAAAGATTAATCAATATAAAAATCAATGATATGCAATAACACACAGTGATATGTAGTACCCTAAATTCGCCACTAGATGGCACTAACACAAATACCGGCATATACACAATACCTCTCAAACAGAAAATGTAATACAATGTCCCAACCACACTTTTGAGACACACTTAGTTGATATAAAACAAATCAATAATGATAATGATAGATACGAACCCTTGCTCTGCTCAGACTATGACCAATCTCGGATAATCGGGTAGTATTGCTACACAACTTATAAATTATTAAGCCTGGTGTTGACTATGGAAAGAAATTATTCCAATCAGAGAGTTTCCTCTGAAATCAATATTAGATATTTTATTCAGTAATATGCATCTTTACTGAATAGTGATAATATTGATGTAGCACCTTCTAATACTATCCATCCGCCCTACAGCGGGAGTTTTTTTTAAATTTCAGGCTAATTAATTTATATCAATTCTACACATAATAAAGTTATACATTACCCGAGAATACAGATGATATGCAGAGTCTAAGAGAAGTCAGCTCAAAGGTCTGTTCTGGTCATTGGGATTTTCCTCCTGGGGTGTCTCTCCTTACTTCCTTTCTTATCTCTCTTTTTTTTCTTCCTTCCTCACTTTTGTGTGTGGTATATTATCCAAAATCTTATCAATTAGACACACCTTCCTAGATTGGAGTTTTCCAATTATTGTCGGTTAGGCGTGTACATATGATAATGACTGTGGTGTCACTGTATTACCCAGAATGCATTTCTGCTGGTGGTGTAATGTTACTCATTTACCCCTAGGTGACACTATTACCTAAGCTATTAGTATCATTCTAGTAAGGGTTAAATATCCAGGTTTGACTTTATCTCACATTCCACACATATGACCCATGGAACCTTAAATCAGGGTTAAAGGATTAACTTTGACACTTATACTAATTAAAATACAGAAATTGAGGTGCCAACTGGCATTTCCCACATTGAATTTATAGTATAGATAATAATTTAATGGACCTTGTTCTGCCACAGATATATGCATCCCCTCCGTCGTCCCAGTGGGTTATTGATAGTTAAAATAATACTATCTCACTAACAAAGTTTACACTTAAAATCCTTCTAATCATGCTTTAGGAGTACATGCATTCCTAGTGAGAACTATATAAGATAATAGATGCATTGACATCCTTCATAATATTCAACAATATAAAAACAATACATACATTCTATTGATTACCTTATACAAACTAAAAACTAAGGTTGATTATACTTGTATAATAATACAGATGTTCTGCTTCATCGATAGACCTCAAACTGTAGAGGTAATTAGCAGCAGCTGCGTCTAAAGAATATCCTTATCTTAGTAATAAATTTATATGGAGACAATAATGCCTTCTTTTCATGATCCTCTCTCGGCCATCTTTAAAATACATAACATATGGCCTCTTATAGGTATATATAATCAAATTCACTATAATTATGATATTTATATATCAATGTTATATACTTATGAAAAAGCACAACAAGCTGTATGAGGGTTCGTATGCAATATTAAATGGCACCATTTAATATTGCATATGATGTAGTGGGATGCTGGAAAGAAATCCAAATTGGGTGGAATTGAAAAAAATGCAATTCTGCCACAATTTTAAGGGTTTTGTCTATACTGCATTCTCCATGCTGTACAACTGACCATTTATCTGTTACCACATTTATATAGTTTTTCTTCTGTTTCAATACTGAAAAAAAATTGGGATAAAATTATTTTTTTCTTTTCATTGCCATATTCTGACCCCCATAACATTTTTATAGTTACATTTATGGAGCTGCGTGGGTGCTGATTTTTGTCAGGACAATCTATAGTTTTTATTGATACAATTTTGCTGTATGACTTTTTGATCACAGTTTTTGAATTTTTTTGGGAGGTGAAGCAATGAAAAATGGTGAATTGGCCATTTTAGGTTTTTTTTTGTTACGGTGTTCACCATATGGGATAAATACGTGTTACGCTGAGCGCTCCGGGCCCCCTGCTGGCCTCGGAGCGCTCACAGCGTATGCCCCCAGACAGCACTCCAGCGTCTCGGCGTGTGCATCCCCGCTCTCTAGGGCGCGCACGCGCCGGGACTCTTAGATTCAAAGGGCCAGTGCACCAGTGATTGGTGCCTGGCTCAAAGTGGTTATTAAGGGTTAAGGTTGTGAGAGGCAGTGCTGACTTAATTAGGCTGCACCTGTGCTCTGCCCATAAATACCTTCTCCTCCCACAGCTTCCTGCCGGATCTTTGTGCCTTGTGCCTCTGAGAACGCTCCCTCCTGTGTTATTTGCCTTGCCTGTTACCGAACCCGTTGCTACCGACTACTCGCCTTAGAACCTTTGCCGCCTGCCCTGACCTCTGCTACGTCCGACTACGCTCTTGCCTACTCCCTGGGTACCACGCCATATCAGCTGCCAGAGAGGTCGAGTTGTTACTGGGGACACGACCTGGTAGTTACCGCCGCAGCAAATCCATCCCGCTTTGCGGCGGGCTCTGGTGAAGACCAGTAACTGCTTAGAACCGGTCCTCTAGTGCAACCCGCGCCTCTCTGGTCCAGAGGATCCACTACCAGTCCTGCCGGTTCGTGACAGTAAGATCCGGCCATGGATCCCGCTGATGTTCCCCTGCCAAGCCTAGCGGACCTCACCACCGTTGTGGCCCAGCAGGGTCAACAGCTGGCCCAGTTGACCGCTATGTTGCAGCAGCAACTGCCTTCTCAGCAACAGCCAGCTCCTCCGTCTGCTCCCGCTGCATCACCTCCGCCTGCAGCTGCCTCCGGTTCCAGAATCCGTTTGTCCCTACCAGACAAATATGACGGAGATCCTAAGCAGTGCCGTGGGTTCCTGTCGCAGTGCTCTCTCCACCTCGAGCTACTGTCCGACCAGTTTCCTTCGGAGCGAGCCAAGGTAGCCTTTATTCTCAGTTTGCTGTCCGGGAAGGCCCTGGCCTGGGCTACACCACTTTGGGACCGCGCAGATCCTGCCACCGCTTCCGTCCAGAGCTTCTGCCTAGAGTTCCGGAATGTTTTTGAGGAGCCTGCCCGGGTTACCTCCGCAGAGACTGCCTTACTAAACTTGACCCAAGGAGGTTCTTCCGTGGGTGACTATGCCATTCAGTTCCGCACCCTGGCCTCTGAGCTGAACTGGAACAATGAAGCCCTTTGCGCCACCTTCAAGAAGGGACTTAACGGTGAATTAAAGGACGTTCTGGCTGCACGAAAAGCTCGTCCTAGACGCTACCCTCGTCTGGCTCCCGTATTTCTGCGTCCACCTCAACCCGTTACTGGGCTTTCCGCCGTGGAAGCCATGCAGGTGGATCGGTCACACCTGACTCCGCAAGAACGAGCCCGCCGCAGAGACGAGAACCTGTGTCTGTACTGTGCCAGTACCGAGCACTTCCTTAGAGATTGTCCTCTCCGTCCACCGCGTTCGGGAAACGCTCGCACCTAGTAAACGTGGGAGAGGCGTTGCTAGGTGTGGATTCTTCCTCTCCACGTCTCATCATACCCGTGCAGTTGATCATCTCTTCCAAGTCCTCTTTCTCCGCATCCGCCTTCTTGGATTCCGGTTCAGCTGGCAACTTCATTCACGCCTCCTTGGTTGACAAGTACCGTATTCCAGTAATCCGTCTACCCAAGCCGTTTTCATCTCTACTGTTAACGGTGAGAGACTCTCTGCCACCGTGCAGTTCCGTACCCAGCCTCTGCAGATGGACATCGGAATATTTCATACCGAGACTTTAGAGTTCTTTGTCCTTCCCTTCTGTTCCTCCGAACTCCTCCTGGGTCTGCCGTGGCTTCAACGTCATAGCCCTGTCCTGAATTGGTCCACCGGTGAGATCCTGCGTTGGGGTTCCTCCTGTTCAGACCGCTGTCTCAAGCCTGCTCTGGTCAAACTGGACCCACAAGTTTCTCCACCTCCTGGGCTGCCCAAGCCATACCATTCCTTTGCGGATGTCTTCTGCAAGAAACAAGCTGAGGTTCTTCCTCCTCACCGACCCTATGATTGTCCGATCGACCTGATACCCGGTTCTACTCCACCTCGGGGCAGAATTTATCCTCTCTCACCTCCTGAGACTCTTGCCATGTCCGACTATATACGGGAGAACCTACAGAGAGGATTCATTAAAAATCTTCTTCTCCTGCTGGGGCCGGTTTTTCTTTGTGACTAAAAAGACGGCTCCCTTCGCCCTGCATTGATTACAGAGGTCTTAATAAAATTACCATCAAGAACCGTTACCCTTTGCCTCTAATCTCTGAGCTATTTGATCGCCTCCGAGGGGCAAAGATCTTCACTAAATTGGACCTTCGAGGGGCCTATAATCTGATCCGTATCCGTGAGGGAGGCGAATGGAAGACCGCCTTTAACACAAGGGACGGCCATTTTGAGTATTTGGTGATGCCCTTCGGCCTCTGCAACGCACCTGCTGTCTTCCAGGAATTCGTCAATGATATTTTCAGGGACTTACTTTACACCAGCGTGGTCGTATACCTGGATGATATCCTCATCTTCTCCTCCAATTTGGACCAACACCGGGTCCATGTGCGACAAGCTCTTACTCGTCTTAGGAGAAATCGCCTGTACGCTAAACTTGAAAAATGTATTTTTGAACGGACCTCCCTGCCTTTCCTGGGATACATTATCTCAGCCCAAGGACTTCAAATGGACCCAGCCAAGCTCTCAGCGGTTCTGGATTGGCCACGTCCCTCTGGTCTCCGAGCCATACAAAGATTTCTGGGCTTTGCGAATTACTACAGGCAATTCATCCCTCACTATTCCACTCTGGTAGCTCCTATCGTGGCTCTCACAAGAAAAGGAGCTAACCCCAAATCCTGGCCTTCCCAAGCCGAGGAAGCCTTCCAGTCCCTGAAATCCGCCTTTTCTTCTGCACCCGTTCTCTCTAGACCAGATTCCACCAAGCCTTTCTCTCTTGAAGTGGATGCCTCCTCGGTGGGAGCCGGAGCTGTCCTCACCCAGAAGTCTTCCAGGGGCAAGATTTCAACTTGTGGCTTCTTTTCTAAAACATTCTCTCCCGCAGAGAGGAATTACTCCATCGGGGACAGGGAACTGCTGGCTATTAAATTGGCACTGGAGGAATGGAGACATTTACTCGAGGGCGCCACACATCCTGTGTACATCTTCACGGACCACAAGAACCTGGCTTATCTTCAGTCTGCTCAGAGATTAAATCCCCGTCAGGCTCGTTGGTCTCTGTTCTTCGCCCGCTTTAATTTTGAGATCCATTTCCGTCCGGCTTGTAAGAACATTAGGGCAGATGCTCTGTCTCGCTCCTCGGATGTGGTGGGCGACGAGTTAACACCTCAATATATTATCCCTCCAGAACGCCTTATTACAGTCGCTCCCGTGGACCTGCGCCTTCTTCCTCCTGGCAAATCCTATGTACCTCCACGTCTGCGGTTGCGAATTCTCAAGTGGGGCCACGCCTCCCCCTTTGCCGGTCATCCAGGGGTGCTAAAATCTCTCCAACTAATCTCCCAAAGGTACTGGTGGCCTTCTCTGGAGAAGGATGTCTCGGATTTCGTCCAGGCCTGTATGATTTGCGCCCGGGATAAATCGCCTCGCCAAAAACCAGCGGGTCTCCTCTTGCCTCTACCTGTTCCTGAAGTTCCCTGGTCTCACATCGCTATGGACTTTATTACAGATCTTCCCTCCTCCCATGGCAAGTCCGTTATTTGGGTCGTGGTGGATCGCTTCTCTAAGATGGCTCACTTTGTACCCCTGCCCGGTCTACCCTCTGCACCCATATTGGCCAAACAATTTTTCCAACACATCTTCCGTCTCCATGGCCTTCCCAAACATATTGTCTCGGATCGTGGGGTACAATTCGTCTCCAAATTCTGGAGGGCTCTATGTGCTCAGCTCGGGATCAAATTGGACTTTTCTTCTTCGTACCATCCTCAGTCTAACGGCCAAGTAGAACGGGTGAACCAAATTTTGGGTGACTATCTGCGTCACTTTGTATCCTCACGCCATGATGACTGGGCTGATCTACTTCCATGGGCGGAGTTCTCCTACAACTACAAACAATCCTCTGCTTCTAACAAGTCTCCTTTCTTTGTAGTTTTTGGCCGTCATCCTCTTCCACCCCTGCCGCAGTCTCCCACTCCTTCTTCTGTACCTGCCGTTGACAGTCTTGTACAGGACTTTTCCTCCATCTGGCGAGAGACCCACGCTGCTCTCCTCAAGGCTTCTGCCCGTATGAAGGTTCAAGCTGACAAGAGACGCAGATCTTCTCCGGAATTTCGCCCGGGCGACAAGGTGTGGCTCTCCTCTAGGTACATCCGATTTAGGGTCCCAAGTTACAAGTTGGGCCCTCGTTTCTTGGGACCTTATAAAATCAAGAGTCGTATCAATCAAGTTTCTTATCAGCTCCATCTTCCTCCCTCCCTCCGAATCCATAACTCCTTCCATGTCTCCCTTCTTAAACCTGCTGTCTTTAACCGTTTTTCTCCCAAGCTTGTTTCTCCCACCCCTGTCGCCGGTACCTCCGATATATTCTCTGTCAAGGAGATCTTGGCGACCAAGATCTCCCGGGGAAAAGATTCTTTTGGTCGACTGGGAGGACTGCGGTCCTGAGGAGAGGTCATGGGAGCCGGAGGAGAACATCCTGGACCGCAACCTTATCCTCAAGTTCTTCGGTGCCAAGAAGAGAGGGAGACCTAAGGGGGTACTGTTACGCTGAGCGCTCCGGGCCCCCTGCTGGCCTCGGAGCGCTCACAGCGTATGCCCCCAGACAGCACTCCAGCGTCTCGGCGTGTGCATCCCCGCTCTCTAGGGCGCGCACGCGCCGGGACTCTTAGATTCAAAGGGCCAGTGCACCAGTGATTGGTGCCTGGCCCAAAGTGGTTATTAAGGGTTAAGGTTGTGAGAGGCAGTGCTGACTTAATTAGGCTGCACCTGTGCTCTGCCCATAAATACCTTCTCCTCCCACAGCTTCCTGCCGGATCTTTGTGCCTTGTGCCTCTGAGAAAGCGCTCCCTCCTGTGTTATTTGCCTTGCCTGTTACCGAACCCGTTGCTACCGACTACTCGCCTTAGAACCTTTGCCGCCTGCCCTGACCTCTGCTACGTCCGACTACGCTCTTGCCTACTCCCTGGGTACCACGCCATATCAGCTGCCAGAGAGGTCGAGTTGTTACTGGGGGACACGACCTGGTAGTTACCGCCGCAGCAAATCCATCCCGCTTTGCGGCGGGCTCTGGTGAAGACCAGTAACTGCTTAGAACCGGTCCTCTAGTGCAACCCGCGCCTCTCTGGTCCAGAGGATCCACTACCAGTCCTGCCGGTTCGTGACAATACGTTTATGTTTTAATAGTGCTCTATTTATTTTTTATTGTTTATTATGATTTTATTTATGGAGAAAAACGATTTGAATGTTAATATTTATTTTATTTTTATATTTTTCAAAACTTTTTCCCCTTTTTTAAAGTCACCCTAGATTACTATATTAAGCAATCATTTGATTGCATCTACAACACATTGGATTGACTTGCCACCTGCAGGGCTCCATATGAACTATACAGCTCTAAAATCCCTGGTTTCTTCAGAAAGACCAGGACTTTTAGACACAACCAACGGCTCCTTGATATCTGCACAGGGGAGCCGTTGAAACCCTGGAAGTGCATTGCTCCTGTTGAAAGCTGCATCAGATGCCATGGTCATAGTTGACCAAGGCATGTGAAGAGTTAAATGTCTGCAATCAACGTTATTGCCAATCACAGACATTAGCCTTGCATGTCTGCTGTTTTAAACATTTCTAAAGACCGGACTCCGACCATACATGGACAATGGAGATCCAGAAAGTTACATAGTTGTTAAAGTTGGAAAAAGACAAAAGTCCATCAAGTCCAACCTGTATTCCTGCTATATTAATCCCTGGATCAATGACCATCTTCTAAGGGTGTGTAGAACAAAATGTCTATACATTGTCATAAGCCTCAATGTTATTTTAAATTCAAAAGTCACCTAAACCTTTTTCGAAGCCATCTAATGTATTTGCTGTGGCCAGCTCCTGCGGCAGGCTATTCCAGAGATTCACAGATCTTACTGTAAAGAATGCTTGTCGCTTCTTATGACTGAATCTTTTTTTTTTCCAGTCGTAGGGAGTGGCCCCTTGTTTTTTGAGGGGGTTTAACACAGAATAGCTTCCCTTGATATTTTTTGTATGGTCCGTTTATATATTTATACAGTTTAATCATGATGTCTTTTTTCAAGGCTAAACAAATTCAGTTCATTTAATCTTTGCTCATAACTAAGATTTTCCAAGCCCTTTATGAGTTTAGTTGCTCTCCTCTACTTTTTCTAACTCCAGGGCATCCTTTTTATGCCCAGAACTGAACTGAGTATTCCAGTTGAGGCCGCACCTACGCTTTGTATAGTGGCAATATTTCCTCCCTGTCCCACGAGTCCATACCTCTTTTAATACAAGACAAAATTCTGTTGGCCTTAGAGGCAGTTGACTGGCATCGCATGCTGTTTTTTAGTCTATGATCTACTAATACACCCAGACCCTTCTCAACAAATGACTCTCCCAGTTTTATTCCCCCTAGGACATATGCTGCATGCATATTATTAGCCCCCAAGTGCATAACTTTACATTTATCTATATTGAACCTCTTTGCCAAGTGGAGGCCCAAACAGTAAGTTTGTCCAAGTCAGCTTGTAACTTATTAACATCTTACATAGACTGGACTGTATAACAAAGTTTGGTGTCATCTGTAAAAGTAGAAACAGCACTATTAATCCCATCCTCTATGTCATTAATGAATAAGTTAAATAATAGCGGACCCAGCACAGAACCTTGGGGTACACCACTTATAACTGGGGACCATTCAGAGTAGGAATCATTGACCACAACTCTTTGGATACGATCATGAAGCCAATTTTCAATCCAATTATAAATTATATTTTCTAAACCAATAGACCCCAATTTACCCATTAGTCGTCCGTGTGGGACAGTATCAAACACCTTTGCAAAGTCCAAAAACACAATATCGACAGCCTTCCCCTCTGTCCAGGCTTCTACTCATCTCCTCATAAAAACAAATCAGGTTGGTTTGACAATTTCTGTTCTTAGTAAAACCATGTTGCCTATCACTTATTATACATTATTGACATCTACATAATCCTGTATGTAGTCCTGTAGAAAGCCCTCAAACATTTTTCCCACTATGGATGTTAAGCTTACTGGTCTATAATTTCCTGTTGAAGACCTAGCACCCTTTTTGAAAATTGGCACCACATTCGCCTTGCGCCAGTCTCTTTGTACAATGCCTGTCATTAAAGAATCTGTAAATATTATGAACAGAGGCAAAGTAATAACTGAACTGAGCTCCGGTAGAACTCTAGGGTGTAGTCCATCTTGACCTGGGACCTTGTTCACTTTTAATTTTTTTAGCATATTAAAAAGGACCATATCTACAGTCAAGGATTAGAGTAGTGGCATACTCACAGTTGTATGTTTCCACATTGTGGTCATTTTAAAATTAAGTTTTACAGGCAGATTGATGAAAAGTTGTAAAAAAGTTTTGTAGCAAGAGGAAGATGCTTAAAGGGGGTGTTTTGGTTTGAGTAAAAATGTTAATGTTCTTTGTATACTGAAAAATTATACAATTTTCCAGTACACAGTACTGTGTAAAAAATGTAGGCAGGTGTGGAAAAATACTGCAAGGTAAAAATGACTTAAAAAAATAGAAGTGTTAATAGTTTATTTTTCTCAATTAACAACATGCAAAGTAAATAAACAGAAGAGAACTCTAAATCAAATCAAAATTTGATATGACCAGCTTTTAACTTTAAAACAGCATCAGTTCTTCAAGATACACTTGCAAACAGTTATAGAAGGAACTCGGCAGGGAGATTGTTTCAAACATCATGAAGAACTAACCATGACTCTTTTGTGGATGTATTCTCTTCATATAGTCCCAGACAACCTCGGTGAAGTTGAGATCAGGGCTCTTCTTTATTCTGAAGATAGTTATTAAAGTCATTGGCTGTATGTCATTGTCCTGTTGCGAAATTAATTTGGAGCCAATCAGAATCCTTCCTAATGGGGATTGCATGATGTATAAGTATCTATCTGTATTTCTCAACATTGAGTACACCATTAATTCTGACCACGTTGAGGACCGTAGTTGCAGTGGTCAGCCAAGACACACCGTGCTTATTTCCCTTCAAAATCAGAAGATGTCCAGCAGTGCCATCAGCTCAGAACTGGCAGAAACCAATGGGACTCAGGTACACCCATCTACTGTTCAGAGAAGTGTGGCCAAAAGTGTTTTTTATGGAAGAATTGCACCCATACTTTCAACAAAGAAACAAGGCCAACTGACTCAATTATGAATAAAAACATAGAACCTGTGGTGCAGAAAAATAGCAGCAGGTGCACTGGACCGATGAGTCAAAATTTTAAATATTTGGTTATAACAGAAGGCAGTTTGTTTGCTGAAGGGTAGTACAATAAGGAGTGTCTGCAGGCAACAATGAAGCATGTTGGAGGTTCTTTGCAAGTTTTGAGGCTACATTTTACTGAATGGGGTTGGGGATTTGGTCAGGATAAAGTAAGACAAGGTGATTGGGTTGAAAACATAAACTACAGTAGATAGTCTGAAGTTTATTGTACAAACTGACAATCATGGCTGATGGGATATAATAGAGAAGCCTGTATCAGCTTGATTCTGTATTTTTTTATTTTTTATTAGTCTTTAGATGTATTAGGCAAATCTGTAGTCAAACTGATGGAACATGTTCATGTAGTGTCTATGGCCACCTTTATCCTTGTTAGAGGTCCCTTTATATTCATCAAATAATGTAATCATTTAATTACAAAAACATATGGGTTAGATTTTCTGCCGCGTTTGAGCTAAATGGCTCCAATGAGATCCATTGCCTGGACTATGACTTTATTTAAATGTTCTCATTATGTTATGTCATATGTTTTCATGACATCTTTATTTCCTGTTAGAGAATTTAAAGCTCACCCTCTTCTTTCAAAGGTTCTTTCCAAGATACATGTGTTATCAGTTGTGATGCCACATAATCATCATTTGACCCATGTAGGATTTCTTCTGTACTGTCATCCATCAATAGGATATGCTCTTCATTTAGCTGCCTTGTCCGATTCTTTACTTCAATTGATTGTTCCTCACTTAACTGTTGTGCTTTAACAGATAGTGCCTCATCCAGGTACTTTCTTAGAGATCTCATTTCTCTGTTATTTGTCTGGCTTCCTGGATTACCCCAATGTGCAGCCTCTCGGGACTCATGTTGTATTTGTAATACTCTAGATGATGCTACGTTATGTAAGGACCTGGAAAAGACTAGGAAAAACAGGGGATGTTAGCTGGTTAACCTTTTTAGTCTCATGTATGCAAAGATTTGAAGGCCACTCAGGCTTCTTACATCTTTCCATATTAAAGGGGTTGTCTAAAATAAGGAAACCATAGCTGCCTTTTTCCAGAAACTACTTCATATCTGTCCAAAAGTTGTGTGTGGTATTGCAGCTCAGCCCCATTCACTTCAGTAGACAGCTGTGGTGCTGTTTCTGGAAGAAAGCAGCTATGTTACTGTAATTATTATTATCATGATAATAAATTGTATAACTTTCCATGTAAACAGGAATTTGCTTGGAACTGATGGACTCCCTGCAGAGTAGTATAAAAAAGCCTGATTTCCTAGCACATAAACTTCTTGCTCTGTAAAATTGTATCCTGCAACTTAAATCTCTGACTGATAGCATGCATGAAGCCCTGATCATATAAATATTTAAACCTGGGAAGGATCTGGTGGACTGTGCCTTGTACAGGCCCATTTTGTTATTGAATAGTGACATTAAAATCCTAACTAAGATCCCGGTGACTCCCTGACATTACACATGCCTGGAAAGAGCACAGAGGAGCATGTGCCGATCCCCACTACGCTTCGATGGATTGATCAGACTACTTATCTTTGAGTGCTGGTTAGCAGATCTATGGACCTTTATTACGTTGATAATATACTGTCCCTAATGGAGTTTGTAAAGGACTCAACTGCAAATTATAAGTGTCCCTCCCTCTTATATTTTTAAAGTCTTGGTGGGGAAGGGGGGGGGGTCACCCTTGGAATAAAGTTGGAAACCCATTGTTTGCTAGTTGACTGGGGTGGACTGGCACTTCATTATTTTTATCATTATTATTTGGCTAATCAATTAGTATACACCGTTTGCTCACTGGTTGTTGACCGCTGCTGATTACACTCCTGCTGTGTGTTTAGAGCATGCAGTATTAGGTTCTAATAACACCCTGCAGGCATTTCTTTTGTGTGTTGATGGCCCAAGCAACCTTAATCTCTCTGAACCCAAGAGGAAAAGTGGTCCCTGAATACTCTGTTGTGGCTAAATGCCCCATTTTTCCACTTCGGCATGGCGTTGCCACCCTAACACATATTGTCAAAGGTGGTAGCCTATGCTCTTTCCAACACCTACAAACTAATTTTAATTTCTCTGATGTATTCAAAACACAGTTTTAGAATGTAGCCAGTAGAGATGAGTGAATTTTTTAAAAATTCAATTTGCCGGTTTGCCGAATTCTTTGGGAAAAATTAGATTTGATCTGAATATATTCACAGCGAATTACGTTAAAAACGGCTATTTCCTGGCTACTGAGAGCCTATATAGTGGTGTAGAACACTGTACCATGCAGTAAGACGCATAGGGAGTCTGCTTTGGTAGTGAAATAATACTGTGAGTCCATATGACATGCAGATGACAGGCGTTGCTCTTAGAATCACTGGATACTTTACTTATTTGGGCGGTCACAGGACCAAAACTGACCAAATAACTCAAGTATCAACTCAGATACCTTATAGGTAGATGTTAAAGTAAAAAAGAAGCGCACTCCTTTTACACCCTCGTCAGCTGATTCCACATAGATGTCTACAGAACCTGTTCTATTAAACGCTTATACAAGTAGCGTCCCCCCCCCCCCCCCACAGAGTGGTAAGCAGTAAGTTTGTGTTGATGTCACTGATTCATTTTTCCCATTGCTCTGATCCATCAGAACAATTACCCAGAAAAAACTGATCCTTTCTGTGGAGCATACGCCTTAACTCAGTCAGCATTTGCTCAATAATCCATCAGCATAGCTAAAGACACAATGACAGAGTCTTGAGGTGGCAACAGCATGAGGAGACCACAACGCGGCACAATGATCGAGTCTGCAGGTGGTGGAAGCAGCATGAGGAGACCACAGAGTGGCAGAATGACAGAGTTTGGAGGTGGCGGCAGCATGAGTAGGCCCCAGAGCGGCACAATGACAGGGTCTGGAGGTGGCAGCATCAGGAGGATATCACAGAGTGGCACAATGACAGAGTCTGGAGGTGGCAGCAGCATAAGTAGGCCACAGAGTGGCACAATGACAGAGTCTGGAGGTGGTGGCAGCATGAGTAGGTCACAGAGCGGTACAATGACCGAGTCTGGAGGTGGCGGCAGCATGAGGAGACTACAGAACCACACAATGACAGAGTCTGCAGGTGGCAGCAGTATGAGGAGGCCACCGAGTGGCATAATGATCGAGTCTGTAGGTGGTGGCAGCATGAGGAGACCACAGAGCGGCACAATGACAGAGTCTGGAGGTTGCAGCAGCATCAGTAGGCCACAGAGAGGCACAATGACAGAGTCTGTAGGTGGCAGCAGCATGAGGAGACCACAGAGTGGCAAGGTGACAGTGTGTAGATGGCAGCAGCATGAACAGACCACAGAGCGGCACAATGACAGAGTCTGGAGGTGGGGCATAATGAGGTGGTCACCGAGTGGCACAATGACAGAGTGTGGAGGTAGCGGCAGCATGAGGAGACCACAGAGCAGCACAATGACAGAGTCTGGAGGTGTCGGCAGCATGAGGAGACCACAGAGTGGCACAATGACAGAGTCTGCAGGTGGCGGCAGTATGAGGAGGCCACCGAGTCTGTAGGTGGCAGCAGCATGAACAGACCACAGAGTGCCACAATGACAGAGTCTGGAGGTGGGGCAGTATGAGGTGGTCACCGAGTGGCACAATGACAGAGTCTTAAGGTGGCGGCAGTATGAGGAGGCCACCAAGTGGTATAATGACCGAGTCTGTAGGTGGCAGCAGCATGAGGAGACCACAGAGCGGCACAATGACAGAGTCTGGAGGTGGCAGCAGCATAAGGAGACCACAGAGTGGCAAGGTGACATAGTTTGTAGATGGCAGCAGCATGAACAGACCACAGAGCGGCACAATGACAGAGTCTGAATGTGGGGCAGTATGAGGTTGTCACCGAGTGGCACAATGACAGAGTGTGGAGGTGGCGGCAGCATGAGGAGACCACAGAGTAGCACAATGACAGAGTCTGTAGGTGGCGGCAGTATGAGGAGACCACAGAGCAGCACAATGACAGAGTCTGCAGGTGGTGGCAGTATGAGGAGGCCACTAAGTGGTACAATGACCAAGTTTGCCGGTGGTGGCAGCATGAGGAGACCACAGAGCGGCACAGTGACAGAGCCTGGAAGTGGCAGCAACATGAGGAGACCACAGAGTGGCAAGGTGACATAGTGTGGAGGTGGCGGCAGTATGAGGAGGCCACAGAGTGGCACAATGACAGAGTCTGGAGGTGGCGGCAGCATGAGGAGACAACAAAGCGGCACAATGACAGAGTCTGGAGGTGGCAGCAGCATGAGGAGACCATAGAGCGTCACAATGACAGAGTCTAATGGTGGCGACAGCATGAGGAGACCACAGAGAGGCACAATAACAGAGTCTGGAGGTGGCGGCAGTATGAGGAGGCCACAAAGTGGCATAACGACCGAGTCTGTAGGCGGCGGCAGCATGAGGAGACCACCGAGCGGCGCAATGACAGAGTCTGGAGGTTGCAGCAGCATGAGGAGACCACAGAGTGGCAAGGTGACATAGTGTGGAGATGGCAGCAGCAGGATACCATTTAGAATACGCCCCTATATGCTTTCACCAGAAATAACTGCAACAGTGCAGTGCGTATATATTTTTCTTGTAGTACTGAAATATACCCCTATACGCTTTCACCAGAAATAACTGCAACAGTGCAGTGCGTATATATTTTTCTTGTAGTACTGGAATACGCCCCTATACGCTTTCACCAGAAATAACTGCAACAGTGCAGTGCGTGTATATTTATCTTTTTTTTAACTGAAATACGCCCCTTTACACTTTTACCAGAAATAACTGCAACAGTGCAGTGCGTATATATTTTTCTTGTAGTACTGAAATACGCCCCCACACACTTTCATGAGAAATAACTGCAACAGTGCAATGTGTATATATTTTTCTTTTTTTTACTGAAATACGCCCCTATAGGCTTTAAACAGAAATAACTGCAATAGTGAAGTGCATATATATTTTTCTTTTAGTACTGAAATTTGCCCCTTTTCGCATTAACCAGAAATAACTGCAACAGTGCAGCGCGTATATACTTTTCTTTTTTTACTGAAATACACCCCTATATGCTTTCATCAGAAATAACTGCAACAGTGCAGTGCATATATATTTTTCTTGTAGTACTGAAATACGCCCCTATACGCTTTCACCAGAAATAACTGCAACAGTGCAGTGAGTATATATTTTTCTTGTAGTACGGAAATATGCCCCTATACGCTTTCACCAGAAATAACTGCAACAGTGCAGCTCTGTTTCTCCACCCCTGTGATGATGTCACTACTAGAGCTTGGAGGAGTTCTCTCTGCTCTGTTTCTCTGCTCCTGTGATGAGGTCTTTACTTTCAGTTTCCCTCCTCCCAGCTGTCCCTCCTGTGATTGATTCCTCTTCCTATAAAATACCCCTCTTCCTGTTTAATCGTGCGGATTAAACAGCCGTGACATTATAATCCGCCGAAACCGTCCTTTTTGACATGGATCCGCTTTCTAACCTGGTTGACCGCATGCAGGGTCTTTCTTTGGAGGTAGCGGATCTCCGTCAATCTATGACTCAGCTTCAAGCATTGGGCTCGGCTCCGGCTCATGGAGTCTGTTGTGAGCCAAAGGTCTCACTTCCGGAAACGTTCTCCGGGGGGCAGTGAGAATTTTGTTCGCTTCAGAGAGGCATGCAAACTCCATTTTTGCTTGTGTCCCCATTCCTCTGGTAATGAGGAGCAGAGGGTGAGGATTGTCATCTCCCTGCTCAGGGGTAATGCTCAGACTTGGGCTTTTTCGCTGCTATCGGGGGATCCCTCCCTTCGATTCGTGGAAAGATTTTTTGTGGCCCTGGGGCAGATATATGATGACCCGGATCGTGTTGCTCTAGCTGAATCTAACTTACGTTTTTTATGCCAGAACAAACTGTCTGCGGAGCTTTATTGTTCTGAATTTCAGAGATGGGCAGCTGATTCAGGTTGGAATGATGCTGCACTCCGGAGTCAGTTCTGTCATGGTCTCTCAGAGGGATTGAAAGATGCGTTTGCTTTCCATGAGAGACCAACGTCCTTAGAGTCTGCCATGTCATTGGCGGTACGCCTTGACAGGCGTCTAAGAGAAAGAAACGAGACCTCTCTGTCCAGCCATTGTCAGTCTAGGGGCAGGGGTGCGGACTCATTCAGTGTGCAGGGGCCTCATCCTGTCTCGGTCCCCTCTGAGGAGGAGCCTATGCAGCTAGGTCGACTTGCCCCTGATAAAGGAGGATTTAGTTCTCAGAGAATGGTGTGTTTTTGTTGTGGGGGCATTGGTCATTTGGCAAATGTTTGTCCGCTAGGAAATTTATGAACTGTACTAAGAGTGATAATAAGAGAAAAACCTCAAAAGGTAAATCGTCAAACTCTGCTTCATCTGCTACCTTGGGCAAAGTTGATGTAGGAATTGATGCTTTTCCTCTGACCTGCAGTTCTCGTTTTCTCCTTTCTGCCAGGGTGGCGCTAGAGAGCAAAGTAATGTCTTGTGAAATTTTTGTCGATAGTGGAGCGGCCGTCAATCTTATTGACACTCAATTTGTAGCCATGCATGGTTTTCAGGTTTGCACATTAGAAAAGGATATACCTGTTTTTGCTATTGACTTTGCTCCACTCTCACAGATCCCTTAAGGGCATTGTTCACAATATCCGGTTAGCTGTAGGTGACACTCATGTGGAGGATATATCTTGTTTTGTCCTTAACGGATTGCCTACTCCTCTAGTTTTGGGGTTACCCTGGCTCACTAGACATAACCCCACTATTGATTGGCAAGGAAGGCAAATAAATGAGTGGAGTGATTTTTGTAGAGAGAATTGTCTCACAGCGACTTTTGCAGAGGTATCTACTAAAAATGTGCCATCATTTCTCTCCGATTACTCGGACGTGTTTTCCGAGAGCGGGGTTCAGGAGCTACCTCCTCACCGGGAGTTTGACTGTCCCATTAACCTCATTCCCGGCGCCAAGCTGCCAAAAGCACGCCTGTACAATCTCTCACAACCGGAAAGAATCGCAATGCGAACCTATATCTCTGAGAGTCTCGATAAGGGGCATATTCGCCCCTCAAAATCACCTGTTGCCGCAGGTTTTTTTTTTTGTTAAAAAAAAAAGATGGCTCTCTGAGACCTTGCCTAGATTTTAGGGAGCTGAACCGTATCACGATTCGCGATCCCTATCCCCTTCCTCTGATCCTGGATCTCTTCAACCAAATTGTTAGGGCCAAGGTTTTTTCTAAACTGGATTTGAGAGGCACGTACAACCTGGTCCGGGTCAGAGAGGGGGATGAATGGAAAACGGCCTTTAATACCCCTGAGGGGCATTTCGAGAATCTCGTTATGCCTTTTGGCTTGATGAATGCTCCGGCCGTCTTTCAGCATTTTGTTAACAGTATTTTCTACCATTTAATGGGGAAATTTGTTTTGGTGTATCTTGATGATATTTTGATTTTTTTCCCCTGATGTTCAGACCCATCAGGATCATCTTTTTCTGCAGATCTGCAGATTCTGCGGGAAAATAAATTGTACGCCAAGCTGGAGAAATGTGTTTTTATGGTATCGGAGATTCAATTTCTGGGTTTTCTGCTCTCTGCTTCTGGTTTTCGCATGGATCCGGAGAAGGTCCGTGCTGTGCTTGAGTGGGAGCTCCCTGAGAATCAGAAGGCATTGATGCGCTTTCTGGGTTTTGCGAACTATTACAGAAAGTTCATTTTGAATTATTCCTCTGTTATCAAACCCCTCACTGACATGACAAAAAAGGGGGCGGATTTTTCCTCTTGGTCGGAGGAGGCGCTTGCAGCTTTTTCTAAGATTAAAGAGAGTTTTGCGTCTGCTCCCATCTTGGTGCATCCCGATGTTTCCTTACCTTTTATTGTTGAGGTGGATGCTTCCGAGGTGGGTGTGGGTGCGGTTTTGTCCCAGGGCCCTTCTCCTGCCAAATGGCGACCCTGTGCCTTTTTCTCTAAAAAACTCTCCCGGCAGAGAAGAACTATGATGTGGGAGATAGGGAGTTGTTGGCCATCAAGTTGGCTTTCGAGGAATGGCGCCATTGGTTGGAGGGGGCCAGGCACCCTATCACCGTTTTACCGACCATAAGAATCTGGCGTACTTGGAGTCGGCCAGTGTATGAATCCGAGACAGGCCAGATGGTCTCTGTTCTTCTCCAGATTCAATTTTGTCGTTACATTCCGCCCTGGGATCAAAAATGTGAAGGCTGATGCTCTCTCTCGCTGTTTTCCGGGAGGAGGAAACTCCGAGGATCTGGGTCCCATTTTGGCGGAGGGGGTAGTTGTTTCTGCTCTGTATTCTGATTTGGAGGCCGAGGTCCAGGCTGCCCAGACTGAGGCACCTGCCCGTTGTCCTTCTGGGAAGTTGTTTGTGCCTCCTGAGTTACGTCACAAACTCTTCAAGGAGCATCATGATACTGTTCTTGCTGGTCACCCCGGGAGTAGAGCCACGGTAGATCTCATTGCTCGGAGATTTTGGTGGCCGGCTCTTCGTAAGTCGGTGGAAGGTTTTGTGGCTGCTTGTGAGACGTGCGCTCGCGCTAAGGTCCCTAGTTCACGGCCTTCAGGTCCCCTTCTCCCGTTACCCATACCTTCCCGTCCTTGGACACACCTGTCCATGGACTTTATCACGGATCTTCCTCGTTCCTCAGGGAAGTCGGTGATCCTGGTGGTGGTGGACCGTTTTAGCAAGATGGCTCATTTTGTACCCTTCCCTGGTTTACCCAATGCTAAAACGTTGGCGCAAGCTTTTGTAGACTATATTGTTAAATTGCATGGCATTCCCTCTGATATTGTTTCCGATAGAGGCACGCAGTTTGTGTCCAGATTCTGGAAGGCTTTCTGTTCTCGCCTGGGGGTTCGGCTGTCCTTCTCTTCTGCTTTTCACCCGCAGTCGAATGGTCAGACTGAACGCGTCAATCAGAATCTGGAGACATATTTGCGCTGTTTTGTGGCAGAGAACCAGGAGGATTGGTGTTCGTTTCTCCCTCTTGCTGAGTTTGCTCTGAACAACCGTCGTCAGGAATCTTCTGATAAGTCACCATTCTTTGGTGCATATGGGTTCCATCCGCAGTTTGGGACATTCTCGGGAGGGGCTCCTTCTGGTTTGCCTGAGGAGGAGAGATTTTCCTCGTCTTTGTCTACCATTTGGCAAAAGATTCAGAGTAATCTAAGAAAGATGAGTGAGAAATATAAGCGTGTGGCTGATAAGAGACGTGTGCCTGGTCCGGACCTGGATGTGGGTGATCTGGTGTGGTTGTCTACAAGAAATATTAAACTGAAGGTTCCCTCCTGGAAATTGGGTCCCAAGTTTATTGGGCCTTATAAGATCCTGTCCATCATCAATCCTGTTGCCTTCCGTCTTGATCTTCCACGGGTTTGGAAGATACATAATGTATTTCACAGGTCTCTCTTAAAACCATATGTCCTGCCCACGGTACCCTCCTCTTTGCCTCCTCCTCCGATTTTGGTTGATGGCAATCTGGAGTTTGAGGTTTCCAGAATTGTGGACTCTCGCATCGTCCGCGGTTCTCTTCAGTACCTCGTTCATTGGAAGGGTTATGGTCCTGAGGAGAGGATGTGGGTTCCGGTGTCGGACATTAAAGCCACTCGCCTCATCAGGGCTTTTCATAGGGCTCATCCTGAGAAGGTGGGTCCTGGGTGTCCGGAGTATCTTTTCATTGGACCTGTGTTCTGCTGAAGCAAGTACTTCGGATATTGTCTGCTGACTTTGGATCTGTTTTCACTGCTGCTGCAGCTCCTTCAGTTAAGTGTGCAGACAGTTACTGTGCAGTAACTGCCAGCTACATTATTTGTGGACATTGAGTGGCTGCATTTGACTCTATTGTACACTGGGACTTTCTGCTTTGCAAGCTTCATTGCTGTTTTAAAACTTTTTTTTGTTCCTTTACCAGGGGTTGCACAGGTGAGTAATTAGGGTGTGGCTGCCTAATTAGGAGCCTTTAAGAAGTCAGCAGTAAGGAGAACTCAGCCTTTGAATCCAGAGGAAAAAAAAACAGGCTGGTGTATTTGAGTTTCATTTACAACATACTTATATAAGTAGATATATATATAACGCGAGGTTGGTCGCGACGCGTGGTTAATTAAGTGTGTGGTTGTGTAAGTGTGACTTAAGATTAAGTGACTTCAGTGGGGGACTGAAATTCGTCAGTTCTTGTAACTAGATTATATTGTATTTTTTTTTTGTTTTTGTGGTGTAATCCCCATTAGTATGTCTTGCACAATTGACAATGCCGTCCAGTGCACATCTTGCATGATGTATGCAGTCCTGGAACAGCCGTTTGAGGGTGCATATCTTTGTTCAAAATGTGAGCAAATTACCCGTTTGGAATCGCACATCGAGTCTCTAAACGGGCATATTGCAACACTAAGAGCCACTGACAATTTGCAAAAGAGTTTGCTGCTCACCGAGCAAGCAGTCTTTGGGGTAGATGTGGGGGAGGGTGACAGAAAGGAGGCTGAGGAAAGTGAGGTAGCTAGCTGGGTGACAGTAAGAAAGGGGGGTAGAGGGAAGAGTGCAAGGGAGGCTAGCCCTGATCTGACACACCCCAACAAGTTTGCACGTTTGGCAGATGAGGGGGATGGCAGCTCAGGGACAGCACCGCTGCAGCCAGACACTTCTTCTGCCGGTCAGGGGAATGTCAGCTCCAGTAAGCAGGGGACCAGGAGAGCAGGGCAGGCCAGACAGGTGCTGGTAGTGGGAGACTCAGTTATTAGGGGAACAGATAGGGCGATCTGTCACAAAGATCGTGATCGCCGAACAGTGTGCTGTCTTCCTGGCGCTAGAGTTCGACACATCGCAGATCGGGTTGAGAGATTACTGGGAGGGGCTGGAGAAGATCCAGCGGTCATGGTCCATATCGGAACCAATGACAAAGTTAGAGGAAGGTGGAGGGTCCTTAAGAATGATTTCAGGGATTTAGGTCACAAGCTTAGGGCAAGGACCTCAAAGGTAGTATTTTCCGAAATACTGCCTGTACCACGGGCCACACAAGAGAGGCAGCGGGAGATTAGAGAGGTTAACAAGTGGCTCATGAACTGGTGTAGGAAGCAGGGTTTTGGGTTCATGGAGAACTGGGCCGACTTTGCTATTGGCTACAGGCTCTATCGTAGGCACGGGCTGCACCTCAATGGGGAAGGGGCAGCCGTGTTGGGGAGAAAGATGGCTAGAAGGTTGGAGGAGTGTTTAAACTAGGGACTGGGGGGGAGGGAAATTACATTACAGGAGGGGAAGATAGTGCAGATAGAGACCGGGGGCAAGGTAGTGGGACTGGGGGAAATGGAAGGAGAAACTAGAAAAGTTCAGAAGGAAAGGTGTAGGGCAAAAAATATGCATAAACCTCTCAAATGTATGTATACTAATGCCAGAAGCCTGACTAATAAAACTGGGGAACTGGAATTAGTGATGTGTGAGGATGATTATGACATAGTGGGAATAACTGAGACATGGCTGGATGATAGCTATGACTGGGCTGTTAATGTACAAGGTTACAATCTGTTCAGAAAGGATCGTCAAAACCGGAGAGGGGGTGGGGTCTGCCTTTACATAAAGTCCTGTCTAAAGCCCACACTCCAGGAAGATATCTGTGAGGGACACGAAAATGTGGAGTCATTGTGGGTGGAGATAAATGGAGCCAAAAACAATAATAAATTACTAATAGGAGTTTACTATAAACCACCTAATATACCAGAGTCCGCAGAAAATCTATTACTAAACGAGATAAACAAGGCGGCAAACCATAATCAGGTGGTTATTATGGGGGACTTCAACTACCCAGATATAGACTGGGAAACTGAGAGCTGTACATCCCATAAAGGAAACAGGTTCTTGGCAATAGCCAAAGACAATTACCTTTCCCAAATGGTTCAGGACCCAACTAGAGGGACGGCCATACTGGACTTAGTATTAACCAATAGACCTGATAGAACAACAGACGTGCAGGTCGGGGGACACCTGGGAAATAGTGACCATAAAGTAATAACCTTCCAATTATCCTTCAAACGAGAGTTTCTACAGGGAGGAACAAGAATACCGGACTTCAAAAGAGCTAAATTTAGCCAACTAAGAGAGGCCATAGGCCCAATTAACTGGGACATAGTCCTCAAAAATAAAAATACAACCACAAAATGGGAGATTTTTAAAAGCATTGTAACATCTAATTGTGATCGATGCATACCTTATAGAAACAAAAGGCTAAGAAATAAGAAGAAACCAATGTGGATAAATAGAACCGTAAAAAAGCAATAAATGACAAAAGAAAGCATATAAATCACTAAAACAGGAGGGGAGCCAGGAAGCACTGATAAACTATAAGGAAAAAAATAGAATATGTAAAAACTAATAAAAACTGCCAAACTAGAGACCGAGAGATTAATTGCCAAAGAGAGCAAAACTAACCCTAAAATGTTTTTCAATTATATAAATGGTAAAAATATAAACCTGAAGGAGTCGGCTCTCTACATAGCAATGAGGGGAGTTGCAGAAAGCGACGAGGATAAAGCCAAGCTATTAAATATTTTCTTCACCACTGTTTTCACTGAGGAAAATAAACTGTCAGATGAAATGCAAAATGTAAAAGTAAATTCCCTTTAAAAGTGCCCTGTCTGACCCAGGAAGAAGTACAGCAGCGACTTAAAAGATTAAAATAGACAAATCGCCAGGACCGGATGGCATACACCCCCGTATCCTAAGGGAATTAAGTGATGTCCTAGCCAGACCCTTATTTTTGATATTCACGGACTCCATACTGACAGGGAATGTTCCACCAGACTGGCGTATAGCAAATGTGGTGCAAATATTCAAAAAGGGTCCAAAAACAGAGCCTGGAAATTACAGGCCGGTAAGTTTAACATCTGTTGTGGGTAAACTGTTTGAAGGTTTTGTAAGAGATGCTATCTTGGAGTATCTCAATGAAAATAAGCAAATTACACCATATCAGCATGGCTTCATGAGGGATCGGTCATGTCAAACTAATTTAATCAGTTTCTATGAGGAGGTAAGTTCTAGACTTGACAGCGGCGAATCAATGGATGTCGTATATCTGGACTTCTCCAAAGCATTTGACACTGTACCACACAAAAGGTTAGTATATAAAATGAGAACACTTGGACTAGGAGAAAATATCTGTATGTGGGTAAGTAACTGGCTCAGTAATAGAAAACAGAGGGTGGTTATTAACGGTACACACTCAGATTGGGTCACGGTCACTAGTGGGGTACCTCAGGGTTCAGTATTGGGCCCTATTCTCTTCAATATATTTATTAATGATCTTGTAGAAGGCTTGCACAGTAATATATCAATTTTGCAGATGACACTAAACTGTGTAAAGTAATTAACACTAAAGAGGACAGTTTTCTGCTACAGAGGGATCTGGATAGATTGGGGGCTTGGGCAGAGAAATGGCAGATGAGGTTTAACACTGACAAATGTAAAGTTATGCACATGGGAAGGAATAATGCAAGTCACCCATACATACTAAATGGTAAAACACTCAGTAACACTGACATGGAAAAGGATCTAGGAATTTTAATAAATAACAAACTAAGCTGTAAAAACCAGTGTCAGGCAGCTGCTGCTAAGGCCAATAAGATAATGGGTTGCATCAAAAGGGGCATAGATGCCCGTGATGAAAATATAGTCTTACCACTTTATAAATCACTAGTCAGACCATACATGGAGTACTGTGTACAGTTCTGGGCTCCCGTGAACAAGGCAGACATAGCAGAGCTAGAGAGGGTTCAGAGTAGGGCAACTAAAGTAATAACTGGAATGGGGCAACTACAGTACCCTGAAAGGGTATCAAAATTAGGGTTATTCACTCTAGAAAAAAGACGACTGAGGGGAGATCTAATAACTATGTATAAATATATCAGGGGTCAGTACAAAGATCTCTCCCATCATCTATTTATCCCCAGGACTGTGACTGTGACGAGGGGACATCCGCTGCGTCTGGAGGAAAGAAGGTTTGTACACAAACATAGAAAAGGGTTCTTCACGGTAAGAGCAGTGAGACTATGGAACTCTCTGCCTGAGGAGGTGGTGATGGTGAGTACAATAAAGGAATTCAAGAGGGGCCTGGATGTATTTCTGGAGCGTAATAATATTTCAGACTATAGCTACTAAAGATGGGTCGTTGATCCAGGGAGTTATTCTGACTGCCTGATTGGAGTCGGGAAGAAATTTTTTCCCCTTAAGTGGGGAAAATTGGCTCTACCTCATAGGGGTTTTTTGCCTTCCTCTGGATCAACTTGCAGGAAACAGGTCGAACTGGATGGACAAAAGTCTTTTTTCGGCCTTATATACTATGTTACTATGGTTACTATGTTACTATGACATTGTGTGTTTCTGTTTGTTTGCTGACTGGATCCGAGGCGACCCCGGTTCCGACCATATACTGAGCAGGGCACCGGTGGCCGTGCCCCTTCCACTATTGTAGGGGTTACAGTGGTCATCAGCCTTAGGTACGCGGGCATGTCTCGATCCACCATCTGGATCTGGACATGGGCTTAGCAGCATAGAGAGAGCTTTTAGGGTCTGACAGGGGTCACCCTTTATGTTCCCTAGTTTGGGTCCGGTCAGTAGCTAATTCACTGTGTATGCTCTTGTTGCTTACATACAGCCGTGACAAATATGCCCCTATACGCTTTCAACAGAAATAACTACAGAAGTGAAATGCGTATATATTTTTCTTATAGTACTGAATAAGATACTATGATATAAACCACTAAAGGCTTTTCAACATAACAAAAAACGAAAAGCTGGAATGACACAGCTGTCTAATGACTATTTGGATCCCCAAATAATCTTTCCCTGCACTTGGAAATCACTTTCCTATCAATGTCCCTAGCACCTTCTGAAGTCTCTCCCTGCACTAAAATGCTGTGAAATAATTCCTCCCTATCCTTTCCTTGCACTTATAAATCATTTTTTCTGTCTTTTTTTTTCCACAATTATTTTTCCACTTGCTGTCCCTAGCACCTTCACACGTCTGTCCCTGCACTCTGAATGCTGGAAAATGTCTGACTGTAAGATGGCTGCTGTATTTATAGGGCTGTGATGTCACAGGGCTAGCTGCTGATTGCCTACATGCAGGCATGTGAATCTGGGTGATCCCGCTTTCCCAGGGTTCCTTGCCCCATGTCCTCAGTCCTCACAAGTGTAGCTGCCATTTTAGGAAAATTGCGATTTGTTACCAGAACGCACGAGTAATTTCGCATTCGTTGTAAATCGAATTTTTTCTGAAATTCCAAACGAATTCCACTTCGTCAGCTTCGATTCGCTCATCTCTAGTAGCCAGCTATAATTAATTCAATCATATAGATCAGATCTGCTATGCAGAACACCAGGGTTTAATCAAGTGCTAAACTGGCTAAATTCTATAACTGCGTTGTCAATGTATGTTTGTTGACGCAGAAACTGGGCATAGTTTATATATTTTTTAACTTTTTTATTTTTTTATGGTTTTGTAGCTTTGTAGCATATTTGATATATTTGTAGTGGCAATTCTTTATAAATTCTGTACCATCTTGTTTCTTATAGATCCATGATGAGAGCAGAATTGCTCATTTCTCATATTGGCCTGCAATCTGCTGGCCAAAATAAGAATTGTAGGTCCTATACACTGGGTCTCTTCAGAGAGACCCAGTGTATTGAAACCAATTACCGGAATCCTCAATTGCCGCAGAGGATGCTGGTAAGAAGTCCGGAAACGCATGCTTCTGGGTTTTTTAGCTTTTAGATGCTGTGATCACACCTGATCACGTCATCTACCGCTTTAATGACTGCAATTGGCATTATTGCCGGTCGCAGTCATTAGCCGTGGGTCTCTGCTGTTTGAAACAACGGAGACCCGCCGGCATTTGCGAGCGGGTGCCATGTTTACCCATCTCTCCATGTACATATGGCACTGGTAGCAAAAGGGTTAAGTAAAGAGGTTGTCTTATCAGAGATAACATCTATCAGAATGCAGGCAACAGGGGCAGACTTGAAACCTAAAAGTGGCCCCATGTTGTCCGATAATTGACAGAAGGCAGAGCAACACAAGTCACAAGTGGGCAGGGACAACAGAAGGTAGGCGGGGCCAGCAGCATCGTAGTGCTGCAGAAAATACCCCCAGCAAAATCATACACCACAGTGCGGCATGAAATACTGCCCTATCACCATTCTGAGGACGGTGATACAGTTGAATTCAGGAGGGCACTTGTGGCTGCATGCCAGGTTCTGAGAGCATCAGAATATTATGTACCTGGCCAGCGGGCATGAGGAGGGCTTGGGCGGCCCCCTGTGCCTCGGCCCACTGGGAAATTTCCCTGTTAGATCTATGGCTAGTCTGCCCTTGGCAGGCGATCACCACGCTCCTGACTCCCATGGCAAACAGATAATTTGGCTGCACAGTTATCTGAGGTATGTATTCTAAAGAGCCATGCATCATAGATTTATATATACTGGGAATAAACAATAATAGTTTCTACTAAATAACTGAAAGCAGAGATATTTAAATCCTTGAGGAATTGATGCACAGTGTTTTCGAAAATGTTATGTTTTCTTTACAAAAAAATAATTGAATAAATGATATTGTTTCCCTTTGGTTATTTACATGTTTGTCTTTACAAAAAGGTGTAATAGTTTAGTATTAAAATTTAAAATAAATATACTAGTGACTCTTTAAAGGTATCAGGACTTAGGCCTAATGCACACAAATGTATTTTGGGTCCGCATCCAAGCCGCATATGTCCTTTGCTCTATTCAGTGGCCCCGCAAAAAAAATATAGCATGTCCTATTCTTGTCCGTTTTGTGGACAAGAATAGGCATTTCTACAATGGGCAAATTGCGGAACGGAACGCGGAACAGCTTCCGTGTTTTGCGGATCCGCATATTGCGGACCGCAAAACACCTACGGTCGTGTGCATGAGGCCTTACAGTGGCATTCAGTTATTGGTGATAATGGATACATTTTTGTAGGATTACTATGCAAATCACTTCAGTTTAGGAGATAAAAGTACAACAATTATTTGAGTAATTTACCTCTGACTGGTTGGAAGTCACTCCCCTCTAGGGCTTTGTTTTTTGTAAATTGACTCATGGATGGGAAAATTATAAGGAAGAAAGACAGTAGTAATACCTGGAAATAGAGAAAGTGTTACAAATAAGTAAGTGTACAGGCACAATCTGAACAAAAAATTAATATCACAAATTATTTAAAAATAAATATGATACACTTAACCCCTTAAGGACGCGGCCCTATTTCACCTTAAGGACCAGGCAATTTTTTGCAAATCTGACCAGTGTCACTTTATGTGGTGATAACTTTTCGTCACATATTGTACTTCATGCCACTGGTAAAATTTTGTCAAAAAAGTTAATTTTTTTGTATAAAAAAAATACAAAATTTACCCAAAATTTTTAAAAATGTGCAAATTTTCAAGTTTCAATTTCTCCACTTCTATAATACATAGTAATAACTCCAAAAATAGTTTTTACTTTACATTCCCCATATGTCTACTTCATGTTTGGATCATTTTCGGAATGCCATTTTATATTTTGGGGACGTTAAAAGGCTTAGAAGTTTAGAAGCAAATCTTGAAAATTTTCAGAAAATTTCAAAAACCCAATTTTTAAGGACCAGTTTAGGTCTGAAGTCACTTTGTGAAGCTTACATAATGGAAACCACCCAAAAATGACTCCATTCTAGAAACTGCACCCCTCAAGGTATTCAAAACTCAACTATTTATTGCCCTGATTCTGTAATTTTCAGAAACACCCTATATGTGGTCGTAAACTGCTGTATCGCCAAACGGCAGGACATAGAAGAAGGAGAACGCCATATGGTTTTTGGAAGGTAGATTTTGGTGGACTGGTTTATTTACACCATGTCCCGTTTCAAACCCGCCTTTGCACCCCTAGAATAGAAATTCCAAAAATATGTCTCCATCTAAGAAAGTACACCCCTCAAGGTATTCAAAACTGGGTTTACAAACTTTGTTAAACCTTTAAGTGTTCCACAAGAGTTAATGGCAAATGGAGGAAAAGTTTTGGAGATTTGATTTTTTGCCAAATTTTCCATTTGAATATTTTTTTTTCCAGGAACAAAGCAAGGGTTAACAGCCAAACATAATCCAATATTTATTGCCCTGATTCTGTAGTTTGCAGAAACACCCCATGTGTTGTTGTAAACTGCTGTATCTCCAAACAGCAGGGCATAGAATGAAGGGAATGCCATATGGTTTTTGAAAGGCAGATTTTGCCGGACTAGTTTTTTGACACCATGTCCCAATTGAAGCCTCCCTGATGCACCCCTAGAGTAGAAACTCCAAAAAAGTGACCCCATTTTGGAAACTACTGGATAAGGTGGCAGTTTTGTTGGTACTACTTTTAGGGTACATATGATTTTTTATTGCTCTATATTACATTTTTGTGAGGCAAGGTAACAAAAAATAGAAATTCTGAAATGTCATCTCCATTTGCCATAAACTCTTGAGGAACACCTAAAGGCTTAACAAAGTTTGTAAAATCAGTTTTGAATACCTTGAGGGGTGCAGTTACTTATATGGGGTTACTTTTATGGAGTTTATACTCTAGGGGAGCATCAGGGGGCTTCAAATGGTACATGGTGTCAAAAAAACAGTCCAGCAAAACCTGCCTTCCAAAAACCATACGGCGTTCCTTTCCTTGTGTGCCCTGCCGTTTGGCCATACAGCAGTTTACGACCACATATGGGGTGTTTCTGGAAACTACACAATCAGGGCAATAAATATAGAGTTTTGTTTGACCGTTAACCCTTGCTTTGTTACGGGAAAAAATGGATTTAAATGGAAGATTTTGAAAAAATAGCTGTTTTGGGACCGTTTTTATTTTATTTTTTTGACTGTGTTCATATGAGAGGTTATGTTATGTGTTATTTTTATAGAGCAGATTCTTACGGACGCGGCAATACCTAATATATCTACTCTTTTAAATTTATTTAGGTTTTACACTATGATATCCTTTTTTAAAAAAACAAAAAAACATTTTAGTATCTCTATAGTCTGAGAGTCCGTTTTTTTAAGTTTTTGGCCAATTGTTTTAGGTAGGGGCTCATTTTTTGAGGGCTGAGATGGCGGTATTATTGGCACTATTTCGGGGTGCATATTACTTTTTGATCGCTTGCTATTACACTTTTTGTGATGTTAGGTGACAAAAAACTGCTTTGTACAGTATTTTTTATTTTTTTTTGCGGTGTTCACCTGAAGGGTTAGGTCATGTGTTATTTTTATAGTTCAGGTTCTTACGGACGCGGCGATACACAAAATGTCCCCTTTTAATCATTTATTTAGATTTTACACGATAATAACATTTTTGAAACAAAAAAAAATCACGTTTTAGTGTCTTCATAGTCTGCAAGACATAATTTTTTTATTTTTTGGGTGATTTTCTTAGGTAAGGTATTATTTTATTCGGGATGAGGTGACGGTTTGATTAGTACCATTTGGGTTTAGATACAACTTTTGTGATCACTTTTATTACCTTTTTTGGGAAGTGAGGTGGGCAAAATTGCATTTTTATCATAATTTTTTTTTTTTGTAATGACGTTCACCGTACGGGGAAAGTAACAAACCCATTTCATAGATCAGGTCGTTACGGACGTGGTGATATATAACATGTGTAGTGTATTTTCTTTTTTTAATTTTTATTGGTGATAAATATGTTTTTTTATTTTTACTTTTTTTCACTCTTTTTGACTTTTTTTTAACCCAGACCCACTTGGTTCTTGAAGATCCAGTGGATCTGGTGTCCGTATAATACAGTATAGTACATTATATAATGTACTGTACTGTATTTTTTAACTTTACACTTAGTCTGATCAGACCTTTGCCTTTAGCAAAAGTCTGAACAGACTTCTGTTACCATGGCAAGCAGAACGCCTGAAGGTGTCCTGTTGCCATGGTTACCATCCTCCGTTTCTATAACAGAGCAGTGGAGGATGGGGAGGGAGGGAAGCTGGGGACTGTAGCTAGGGGGGCTGCAACAGGCACAGCAGCCCCCCACAGCAGCTCCCTCCCTCTTAACCCCTTCCATATAGCAGTCCCTACGGACCGCAGCATGGCAGGGGTTAAACGGCTAACATCCGTTCCTGCACGGCTGACAAACGTTCCTTGGATTCTTATGCTATTCGCTTCAGTTTTCTCATGCATTCTTCATTTTCTGGCATCTCAACTTCAACCTTTACATACAGATGTAGTAGAGTTAACACACATGCTTTATGAGATGTGTTATCTAAACTAAATCCGTTAAGCAACACCTTCAATGGCTTTTATTTCAAGATAACTCGAAAAGTTTGGAAATTTGAGTTAAGAGTTTGTGTGTTAACTCTGCTACATCTGTATTTGCATTGCTTTGGTTGACCCGAGTGCCTAGGGAAACATTGGTGTCTGTGCTGCTGTCATTATTTCTGCATCTTTTATGGTCAGGTTCACATGAATATCTACATGAAAATGGAGACCGATAAGTCATATTCATCAATTATATTTTTGCAGGCCCGTGCTGTAAATGCCAAAAATTTGCAAAAATATGATTTTTGTTTTTCCCCAATGCATTTTGGAGCAATTATTTAAAGAAAAACAGATTCTGTGTGGATTTCAGGTAATAATGAATTATAATTAATAATGTGGCCCTCCTCTAAGGGCGTTGTCTAAGTGAACCCCTCGTTCTTCATAGTACCTCAGATGGTGGAGATAGACTTTCCCGAGGAGAACACCAGGTCGCTATCTCTTGAGGATTGACACACAAAGCAGCTGGTGCAGGCGGAACAGGAGGTACCAGAGCAAGGTACCAGAGGTACAGATGTAGCCAACAGGCTGAGTCGTAACCAGGAGCAACAGTGACGGACCAAGGAATTGGTAGAGGTGTAGTCACACATGCAATGGGTCAGGTCAGGTGGCACAGATGCAGGTCAGGCAATCCGGGGCAGCAACAGGAGAGTCGAGACGTAGCAGGCAAGGATCAGGCAGAAAGCAGAATCCAGAAGACAAGCACAGGTCAGGAACTCAAGAACAGACAAATTCTATGTTTGCAGGACACAAGAATCTTTGAAACCCAGGCACCTGGGAAGGGGGCTGGACCACTTTTATAGGTGCAGGATGACTGGGATTGGTCACACAGGTCACATGTGACTAATCCCAGCCAGGTAACAGGGACTTCTGTGCCTGTTATCAATCCCCCTTTCCCCCATCAATCAGAGTGCATACGTGCTCTCTGATTGTCATATATGGGGCTCTTTTTCTAGAAAAAGAGTAAGAAGATGAGTGCTTGCTTATCTAATCACCCTTCTTTGCCTAATTAGGCTGTTTATTAAAGACACAACCCAGGTGTTTACCACAGTCCAGATAATGTTATGAAATAATTTGCTCCCAACTCTTACACCCCACACACTCAACTATAAATAAAGTTCCCATTTTACCTTGTTCTTTCAAACAATTTACCCACAACAGGCTTTCCGGCCTATAGTTTCCGGGGTCTGTTTTTGATGGTACCGCATTTGCAAGTGCCAATCCTGTGGAACACTCCCTTTCATTATAGAGTCCTTAAATATCAGAAATAAGAGTCTGTCTATGACATTAACCAGGACAGAGGAGGCCGTCCTTCAACCCCACCCTTTCCACTGAGGGGACATAAAAATATATGACCGCGGACATTTTAGTTGACAAAAGCTGGGGACCCAATCTGAATGGACAGTGTACATCTTTCTTTCCTGTCTCCAGTACAGCAATGGCTTTTACCACAGAACAAGCAGAACAAGTATTAGACTTTCTGTTTTTTCTCCTTTTTATTGTTTACTGTTTTGCACATATATGTATGTCTATTTCTTTATTTTTTGTAACTAAGTACTGTACTTTTTTGCAGATTAATTTTAATGGTTTGTCTTGTTGCCCTAAATTAACCCAAGCATCTATTTTAGAGTATAAGTATGGCTAGTGTTACTGTGTGAGTCCATGAGTTAGCTATTGGCATACTGAATTCAATAGGTGGTGACAGAATGTAACTGGGGTGCATGGTCTGTGTTGGGGTGTGATTTATGCCCCATTTGCAGCCTAAGGCCTCATGCACACGACCGTTGTTTGATTCCGTGTCCGTTAATCTGTTTTTCGTGATTTACTGCGGACCCATTGGTTTTCAATGGGTCCGTGTAAAACTCGGCAAATGCACTATTTGTCCTCCACGTCCGTGGTCCGTGATTCCAGTCCGTTAAAAAAATATAACCTGTCCTATTCTGGTCCGTGAAAAACGGTTCACGGACCCATTCAAGTCAATGGGACCGTGAAAAAATGCGGATGGCCATCCATGTGTCATCCGCGTTCCGCGTCCGTTTTTTTTTGCGGATCCCTTGGCAGGCACTTGGCAAAAATTGTCAGCCTGTCTTTTGGTAAAATCTTTTGGGTCATGTCCGCTAAAAGAAACGGAAGACACACGACCGTTTTTTTATGCTGTCCGCAAAAAGGGGTTCCGTTGTTCAGTGATCCGTGTCTGTTTTTGCCTTCCATTGTGTTTCCGTGTGTTTTCCGTTTTTTTAGCGGACATGACCCAAAAGATTTTACCAAAAGACAGGCTGACAATTTTTGCCAAGTGTCTGCCAAGTTGTATGTTTCCGCGTCCGTTCCGTTTTTTTTTCACGGATAGGATGCCCCCCCATTAATTTCAATGGGTCCATCGAAAAATGCGGATGGTCAACCGTTTTTGTTCTGCATCTGTGGTCCTTGTTTACATTCCGTCAAAAAAATAGAGCATGTCTTATTTTTTCACGTTTGCAGACAAGGATAGGCATTATGACAATGGATCTGCCAAAAAACGGATCCGCAAAAAAACGGTCCGTCATCCGTTTTCTTTGGTGGACGCAAAATTTGGCGGACGCAAAACACATACGGTCGTGTGCATGAGGCCTTAGTGAAATGGAGTGCATGATTGCAAGAGTGGAGTAAATTTACTCCTTGTAGTCACACCTGCGTCATGTTCCAAAGGTTTGTGTATTTGGCATAGGTGTAGGGTATTTTTCCTAGGTTTGTGGTTATTTTAATAACACATATTCACATATGAGGTCTTTGCATCATTTTTGGTTGCATTTCATTTTAAAAATTTAGAATGAACAAACTATGCATGTTAAATAACTTGTGAACTGACTTGCGCACCAACTATATTAATTTGGGACTTAAATTGAAAGTCTACAAGAAAAACATGATATCTTCGGGAGGGTTTTTGCATGCACATTACTGGATGTGTGGTCCGCAAACTATGGATCAGCACAACTGGGTTGTGCATGCCACCATTTTTTTTTCCTTTCTGTATAACTATCCTATCCATGTTTGCAAAACAGACCAGTATAGGACATCACATCCTATTGAAATGAATGGCCTATGCGCACTCCTGCCGGTCTACTCACACGGTCCTGGCCACCAGAGAGGCCGGTACTTTTTCATACGGTGTGCAAACATGGCCAACAGTGCTGGATTGGAGGGTGGTTGTAAACCCTGGAAATGAGCAGTGTATAAAGTGATGAAAAAATTAATACAGCCAGAAATGGAGGCAATATGGACAATCACAATACATTAGTAAGTGCCTTGTATTAACTTTGTCTACATGATAAGTGACAATTGCTTAAGTGTGACAATCCCTTTAAGCTCTTAAGCTCCATCAGTTTGCTGGTTTGGTTCTGTACCTAGACTCCAGTTATATTTTACCTTAGCCTCTATCTGCAATCCCATGATTTAGGTTTGAATACATAAACCTGGTCCTGCATGGATCCCTGTGATCAGTGCAAAAAGTATGAACAAAGCAGCTGCCATTTGATCTAGTCTCTATGTTCAGGATCATCCTTTTTCCACATTGTATTGGCAGCAGTATCATGATCATATGTAATGTATTGTCGTGTTCGGAGGCCTTGGCAGAGATTGGTTTAGGATTCAGGATCTGCCCCCAGCTCAGTTTACTTAGTAGTTGAGGGTCAGAGTTCAGAGAGAGAGAGAGACAAAGCTGTTGCCTCATGCTTCCTGTTCTCAGGCCCAGAAAGCTACAGAGAGTCAACCATCTCTGCTTGATCTACAGAAAAAGAAAAGGAGAAAGACAAAGGAGAAAACTGGAGAACTTAGAAACTGTATGGCAGAGCATTTGAGTCTGTAAGGTAACCTGCTACTAAAAGCTGCTAAGACTTTACTGCTGTGAGGGACACCAATAAAACACCCTTCACTTGGCTAGTCGTATCACTAAAAGCTCCGTATCCTGCAGTGGACACTATAGCCATTAGTGCAGAGGTACTGTTGCCTGCCAACCCTTCTATTGGAGGAGACTTTAGAAAGACAGAGAGGAAAGAGGACCATAACTCCCGTCCCTGCCCAAAGTCATACATCGCTATCTTGGAGAGATTTGCATTATGTACAGTTGGAACTGTGTCTGCTATAGTTGGATGCACTACAACACCCATTTTGCACTTGAGTAAAAAGAGACGTTTATCCTTCCACCTCTGGCCTGGTTTTTATGAGTCCTACACTATACACTGCCCATGGCACTCCACATGCCCTGCCTTGCACCCATACTGACACAACATTACAGGCACCCCAACTATCGCCCTAGAACCAGTGTGTGCCCTGAGGAAAGACAGGGTGAGCCCTCCTGTCACTGCCCCAGCCCTAGGGAGCAACTGCTGTCTGGCTATGAATTTGTCACTATTCTCAAATAGATACATTTCTTGAATACACAATTTACTGTTTGATATATTTTGTTGCTAAGATTGTTAGGGACCTTCAATGCCCCATAACAGTAAAATGCCAGGTCACATGACAGAAACCTGATGGATTCCTAGTCCATGTGGTCCATCTCCATAATGTAATGGATCCAGCACTTACGTTATTTTTGCTGCTCTGCTCCTATAACTGAGCAAAACAATGGAAATAAATGACGGCAATGTTAAAACAGCCTTGAATGTTGTAATTGCATATTGTATACTGCAAAGATAGAACATTAACCCCTTAAGGAACCATGACGAACATGTATGTCATATCTGTCCCTGACTTAAGGAGTCAGTGACGTACATGTACGTCATGCTGATCGGGCGGGTGCAGGAGTTGCGCCCACCCGATCAGCGGCAGGGGTCCGGCAGTCACTAGTAGCTGGACCCCTGCTGTATCCTTAGGCATCCTGGCTGCCTTCAGGGGGCTGTATTTCACAGGCAGGAAGCTGTATGTGTATTACAGTGTGGAATACACTTACAGCCAATGCATTACAATACAGAAGTATTGTAATGCATTGTAAAGGGGATCAGACCCCCAAAGGTTGAAATCCCAGACAAAAAATAAAGTGAATAAAAAAGTTTAAAAAAATTAAGTTTTCCAAAAAGAAAATTAAAAGTTTCAAGACAAAAAAAAAAGCGTCCTTTTCCCAAAATAAAGTAAAAAAAATTTGTAAAAAATAGGGAAAAGAAAAGTAGACATATTAGGTATCACCACGTCCGTATCGACCGGCTCTATAAAAATATCACATGACCTAACTCCTCAGATGAACACCTTACATCACTAAAAGTGCAACGCCAAGTGATCAAAAAGGCGTATACCCCCCAAAATAGTACCAATCTAACTGTCACCTCATCCAGCAAAATATGAGCCCCTACCTAAGACAATCGCCCAAAAAATAAAAAACTATGGCTCTAAGACTATGGAGACACTAAAACATGTTTTTGTTTTGTTTTAAAAATGCTGTTATTGTGTAAAATTTAAATACATAAAAAAAGTTTACATATTAGGTATTGCCGTGTTCATAACAACCTGCTCTGTTAAAATACCACATGACCTAACCCCTCAGGTGAATACCGTAAAAAAAAAAAACGGTGTAAAAAAAAGTCATATGCACCCTAAAATAGTACCAATCAAACTGTCATCTCATATTGAAAAGAATGAGCCTCTACATAAGACAGTGGCCCAAAAATTTTAAAAAAATGGCTTTCAGAATATGGAGACACTAAAAAAATCATTTTTTTCAAAAATGCTTTATTATGTAAAACTGAAACAAACAACCAAAAAAGTAGTCCTATCTGGTATTGTCGCGTCCGTAACAACCTGCTCTACAAAAATACCACATGATCTAACCTGTCAGAAGAACATTGTAAATAACAAAAATTAAAAACGGTGCAAAAACAGCTATTTTTTGTTACCTTGCCTCACAAAAAGTGTAATATAGAGCAACCAAAACTCATATGTACCCTAAAATAGTACCAATAAAACTGCCACCTTATCCTGTAGTTTCCAAAATGGGGTCACTATTTTGGAGCTTCTACTTTAGTAGTGCATCGTTCCTTTCCTTCTGTGTCCTGCCGTATGCCCGTACAGCAGTTTACGACCACATATGGGGTGTTTCTGTAACCTACAGAGTCAGGGAAATAAATATTGAGTTTTGTTTGGCTGTTAACCCTTGCTTTGCTAGCGTAAAAAAATTGATTTAAATGGAAAATCTTCCAAAAAAGTGAAATTCTGAAATTTAATCTCCATTTTCCATTAATTCTTGTGGAACACCTAAAGGGTTAACAACGTTTGTAAAATCAGTTTTGAATACCTTGAGGGGCGTCTAAAATGGGGTAATTTTTTGGTGGTTTCTATTATGTAAGCCTCACAAAGTGACTTCAGACCTGAACTGGTCCTTAAAAAGTGGAGTTTTGGAGATTTTCTGAAAAATTTCAAGATCTACATCTAAACTTCTAAGCCTTCTAAAGTCCTCAAAAAATAAAATGGAATTCACAAAATGAGCCAAACATAAAGTAGACATATGGGGAATGTAAAGTAATAACTATTTTTGGAGGTATTACTATTATAAAAGTAGAGAAATAGAAATTTGGAAATTTGCTAATTTTTAAAATTTTTGGGTAAATTTGGTATTTTTTTTAACCCCTTAAGGACCCATGACGTATAGGTACATCATGGGTCCGGTCCCTAAGCATGGCGCCTGGCTCCCCCTAGTGGTGATCAGGGGAATCGCAATGCTGGATGTAATAGCCTCGAACTCAATGAATGATTCGAGGCTACTACTTACTATTTCCTATGCAGCCCTTGTTAGCAATAGGGCTTCATAGGAAAGTAGTAAAATCCTCATAAACTCCAATACAAGTGTTTTGGAGTTTATGATAGAAGCAATCAGATGACTGATTTATATAGGTCCCTATGGGACCTATATAAAAGTATAAAAGTAAAATAAAAAAATAAAAAAATAAATAAAAAAACCTACAAATTCGAATCACCCCCCTTTCCCCAAAATTTAAATATAATAATAATAAAAAAAAATACATCATGGGTGTCGCAATGTGCGAAAACGCCCGTAGTATAAAAATATAAAAATATATTCCCCATACGGTAAACAGAAAAACAGAAAAAAACGCCCAAATGGCCTATTCGCCGTTTTTGGACGCTTCATTTCCTCAAAAAAAATTAAATAAAAAGTGATCAAAAAGTCCTACACCCCATAATGGTATCAACTAAAAGTTCAGATCGCCCCGCAAAAAATAAGCCCCATACAACGCCATACACTTAATTACAAAAAAGTTATAGGGATCAAGATATGGCAACAAAAAAAAAAAATAAAAAATTTCCCACTTCCCAATTTTTTTTCACTATCAAAACGCAAGAAAAACTATACATATTGGATATCGCCAGATTCGTACTGACCTGTAGAATAAAATTAAATGGTCAGTTTGATCGCACATTAAACGTTGTAATAAAACTGTGGTGGAATTGCTTTTTTTTTGCAATTTCACCCCATTTGGAATTTTTTTACCGCTTCCCACTACATTGTATGCAATATTAAATGGTGGCGTTGGAAAGTACAACTTGTCCCGCAAAAAAAAAGCCCTCATATGGCCATGTGAATGAAAAAATAAAAAAGTTATGCCTCTCGGAAGGCAGGGAGTGCAAAACGAAAACGCAAAAATGAAAAAACCCTTAAGGGGTTAATAAATGAAAATGAAATTTTTTAACTCAATTTTACCACTGTCATGAAGTACAATATGTGAAGCGAAAACAATCTCAGAATGGCCTGGATAAGTAAAAAGCTTTTTAAAGTTATTACCACATAAAGTGACACATGTCAGATTTGCTAAAAATGGCCTGGTCTTTAAGGTGAAAAATAGCAGGGTCCTTAAGGGGTTAAATATTAAATAAATATTGTTACTCACGGCTACACATGTTCCTGTCTGAGCTGTCTTCCCTGCAGTCTGAGAAACCAATGCTTGAAGTTTGCGCAGCTGTTCAAGGAGGGACCTAACAGACAAACATAAATTCATAATGGTTTTAATTCATTTATAAGATCTAGCTAGCTATCCATCCAAAAGATCTTTAACAGTTAGGGAATATAATACATCTCTAGCCCTGAGATTCAATGTTTATATTATCCCCTATACAAAGCTTCCCTGTCCACAAGTCTAAAAAGGAAAATAACATTATTATCTAACATTAATATCTATCTATCTATCTATCTATCTATCTATCTATCTATCTATCTATCTATCTATCTATCTATCATAATAACAAAAGAAATGAGGCAGCACACAAAAAGCACTTTATTCACCCTTAGGCTCCTTTCACACTAGCGTTTTTACTGGATCCGGCAGGGTTCAGCAAAAACACTTCCGTTACTGATAATACAACCATCTGCATCCGTTATGAACGGATCGGGTTGTATTATGTTTAACATACCCAAGACTGATCCGTCATGAACTTCATTGAAAGTCAATGGGGGGCGGATCCGTTTTCTATTGTGTCAGAGAAAACAGATCCGTCCCCATTGACTTGCATTGGGGGTCATGCCGGATCCATCTTGCTCTGCATCCCAGGACAGAAAGCAAACTAAAACACGTTGTGGTTAGCTCTCCGTTATGAGAACGCAACTAAATGGAACAGAATGCATTTTGGAGACAATGGGGACACAACTGAAGCTTTTGTTCCCGGCATTGAGTCCCTATGACAGATCTCAATACCGGAAAACTAAAATGCTAGTGTGAACGTAGCCTTAGGCCTCTTTCACATGAGCGTGTCCGGATGCGTTGAGGATGCATTCAGTGAAAACTGTGCGATTTCGCAGGCTAAGCCGTTCAGTTTTGCCTGCGATTGTGTTCAGTTGTTACGTTTTTTCCGCGCGGGTGCAATGCGTTTTGATGCGTTTTTCACGAGCGTGATAAAAAACTGAAGGTTTACAAAGAACTCCTAGCAACCATCAGTGAAAAACGTATCGCACCTGCACTTGCTTGCAGATGCAATGCGTTTT
Source organism: Bufotes viridis (assembly GCA_033119425.1). Taxonomy (NCBI): domain Eukaryota; kingdom Metazoa; phylum Chordata; class Amphibia; order Anura; family Bufonidae; genus Bufotes; species Bufotes viridis. The sequence goes on along the minus strand of CM065589.1, from coordinate 332,634,943 downwards.
TCACGCAGCCCCATTCACTTCTATGGGGCCAGAGCTGCGTGAAAAACGCAGAATATAGAACACGCTGCGATTTTCACGCAGAAGTGATGCCTGAAAAACAACGCTCATGTACACAGACTCATTGAAATGAATGGGTCACGATTCAGTACAGGTGCTATGCATTTATGTCACGCATTGCACCCGCGCGGAAAACTCGCTCGTGTGAAAGGGGCTTTACTGTGACGTTTCAGCCAAGCACAATGAGGCCTTTGTCAAGCTGTGTTAGGTGTCAGGTACAGAGTTATATGCATCAAGTACTGTCACGACCCGGGTTCGGAGTCGTGGCTCTGTTCCACATGCAGTTGCCGGCGGCGAGGTGTTGCCGCAGGTGATTATTTTTGCATGTGGTTTTTCCCCTGTTTGCACTGTGTTTTGTGTGGCGTTCACGGGGTTAAGGTGTGGCTGCTCTGTATGGTGGGTGTGGCCTCAGGCCTCCTTAAATATCAGTGTGTGGAGCCTGAGGTCAGTGTTGTTTGTCCAGCCATGGTGGGAGCATGGCTGGAGTGTGTCTCTTCCCACCTGTATGTCTGTGTGAGCCACCCTTATTTGTTATATTGTATGCTTATTGTTTTCCTTGTTGTTTCCCTTCCTCAGTGTGTGTCGGTGTTCCCCATCCCCACCTGGTGTAGTTGTATGGTTGGGTATGTGTGGGTTTATACACTGTATGACGCTCCGGAAGGGGCCTGCCCACCCGGAGGGGTGTGGTACCTACCTGACGGTGTGCTGTCTGGCCTGGATCCGTTCCCATGCAGCAGACCTCCGCATGGGATCCATGGAGGGTTTGGATCCGCTTCCACTTCTGCCGTGCGGCAGGTAAGAGTCTGTTGTTTATGCTCACCTGTTGTTCTGCTGCACACTGTCAGGATCCCGGCTGCAGAGGGGCCTCTGGAGACTCCTGCTCATCCGTGTCCCTGGGTGAGCAGGTGGTCTCTGCCCCATCCGTATCCAGGGTGAAACAGGGATTAGCAGGGCTACAGGTTCCTGTCGTATGGGTCCTCCTACCTTCGGGGTCGGCCCATACAGTTAGGAGACCAGGGCCAGCGATAGGGACGTGCTAGTCCGCGGTTCCCTTCTCCTTGCTTTTAGCCCTTGTTTGGCCCTGCGGCCGGGGACATTACACGGCGGGGGGTTTTCCCCACCTCCCGCCGTGACATTATAACAAATACCGGCTCCGCAGCTTCTTTTGCCTTCGAAAGAGGGTGCAGCATGCGTCGCCTGCTATTTTGGGCACGCATGCGCGTTCTCCAGAGGGAGAGCGTTCCGGGGATTTCCACCGTTTTCGCCGGGGTTGGTGGCATTTCCCCTGTCACCTTCCTTACCGTGTCCGTGGTGGTGTTTCCCCTCCTCCTTGTCCTTTTCAGGTTTCCTAGCTCCGGTTGTTGGCTCTCTACATCTCCCTTGCAGTCTGGCTGAGTGCGGACTTGGGACTATGGCTGAGGGCAATGACCTGGAGTAGGAGTTTCCCCCCTGAGCTCGACGAGGTCTCCAGGTCTCAGGGTTCCTAGCTCCGGTCGGGGGTCCTCTACATTACCCTCGTAGTCTGGCTGCGTGCGGACTTGGGCCTATGGCTGAGGCCAACGATCTGGAGTGGGAGCTTTTCCCTGAGCTGGATGAGGTCTCTGTTTCCCCTCAGATCTCCTGGTTTGTCGACAGTCTGGGACCTTTGTCTGCGGTCCAGGTAGGTCGGCGGGAGTGTTGAGGTGGAGACTGGCACCTTCTGGGCAGTGTTTCTGGTGGTCTCTTTTGTTTTCGCTACCGGCAGCCTGGGACCTATTCCCGGTCCAGGTGTGTTGGCGGCTGTTTTTTGAAGGAGACACCGGTGCTTTTGTTGCATTGCCCCTCCCCCCCTCCCTTTGTTGTTTGCCCTTCCAACCTCTCCTTTTCGGTTGGGGGGGGCTTTGAGGGGTGGGAGTGTCACGACCCGGGTTCGGAGTCGTGGCTCTGTTCCACATGCAGTTGCCGGCAGCGAGGTGTTGCCGCAGGTGATTATTTTTGCATGTGGTTTTTCCCCTGTTTGCACTGTGTTTTGTGTGGCGTTCACGGGGTTAAGGTGTGGCTGCTCTGTATGGTGGGTGTGGCCTCAGGCCTCCTTAAATATCAGTTTGTGGAGCCTGAGGTCAGTGTTGTTTGTCCAGCCATGGTGGGAGCATGGCTGGAGTGTGTATCTTCCCACCTGTATGTCTGTGTGAGCCACCCTTATTTGTTATATTGTATGCTTATTGTTTTCCTTGTTGTTTCCCTTCCTCAGTGTGTGTCGGTGTTCCCCATCCCCACCTGGTGTAGTTGTATGTGTGGGTTTATACACTGTATGACGCTCCGGAAGGGGCCTGCCCACCCGGAGGGGTGTGGTACCTACCTGACGGTGTGCTGTCTGGCCTGGATCCGTTCCCATGCAGCAGACCTCCGCATGGGATCCATGGAGGGTTTGGATCCGCTTCCACTTCTGCCGTGCGGCAGGTAAGAGTCTGTTGTTTATGCTCACCTGTTGTTCTGCTGCACACTGTCAGGATCCCGGCTGCAGAGGGGCCTCTGGAGACTCCTGCTCATCCGTGTCCCTGGGTGAGCAGGTGGTCTCTGCCCTGTTTTATCCAGGGTGAAACAGGGATTAGCAGGGCTACAGGTTCCTGTCGTATGGGCCCTCCTACCTTCGGGGTCGGCCCATACAGTTAGGAGACCAGGGCCAGCGATAGGGACGTGCTAGTCCGCGGTTCCCTTCTCCCTGTTTTTTTGCCCTTTTTGGCCCGACAGCCGTGGAAATTGCACGGCGGGGCGTTTTCCCCACGCCCCGGCCGTGACAAGTAAATAATCAATAATGTAGTTTAGTCTACACATACTTTTGTACATGTGTTAATTGATGCCATCTAAACATGTGGTATTATATCCACACATAAAAACATGCACACAGAAATTGTACAGACAGCATGGCTTGTTTATGATGAATAAAATATCCGGAGGAGAATGGGTATTCATTGGTAAAAGCTGCTCAGTTTTGTAGTAACGATGAATGCTGAATAATCAATTTCTAATGAGTTAATTGAATACTAAAACGGCTTGCATGGTGATGCGGTTCCAATCCCATCTCAGTAATGGTATGTGGCCTCGCCCTAAGGCCTCATATACATGACTGTATGGATTTTGCAGTTCGCAAAAAACGGATCCGCAGAAAATACGGATGACGTTCGTGTGCATTCCTTTTTGCGGAATGGAACAGCTGGCCCTTAATAGAACAGTACTATCCTTGTCCGTAATGCGGACAATAATAGGAAATGTTCTTTTTTTTTTTCAGTTATGGTTGGGCGGCGCTCCACCTTATAGGTGCGGGTCGCAGGGAATGGTTCCCAGCCAAATATTCACGTAGTGAAAAGACGATTCCTGGACACCACTAGTCTTGCTCAATAATTATTTATTATATATATTGCGGATTGCCAGTTACAGACAGTAATGACGTTTCAGCAATAGCCTTCATCAGAACACTGGATGTGCCGCAAGGAGTAACAACAAAATCTTTCAGGTATGGGCTCTGTGGGCGTGTGGCGATGCTTGTAGGGCTATAGTGAGCCGCTGTTGCTGCCATGGCATCAGTAACGGAAGCGTTTTTTCTGAACCCTGCCGGATCCAGCAAAAACGCTAGTGTGAAAGTAGACTAAGGCTACATGCACATGACAGTTGTTTTTTGCGTCCACAAATTGGCGTCCGCAAAAAAACTGATGCTGCGTTGTTTTTTTTTTTTTTGGGGGGATCCGTTTTTTCCACAGATCCCTTGTCATAAATGCCTATCCTTGTCCGCAAATGTGAAAAAAGTAGGACATGCGCTATTTTTTTTGCTGAAGGGAAACACGGACAACAGATACGGAACACAAACGGATGAACTATTAGCATTTTTTTGCTGACCCATTAAAATGAATGGGTCCCCATCCTATCCGCAAAAAAAAACAAAACTGAACGGACGCAGAGAAAAACAACTGTCGTGTGCATGTAGCCTAAGCAATGTTTGCATACCTTTGTTGATTGTGTATAGTAACATAGTGTATCATAAAGAACTGAGCAAAATGGGGTCCTACCCAATACTTGGAAGGTGATACTGGCCACTGAGTGTGTATATGAGTGTGTATTTATATTTTCAGTTTTTCATTTGTGTAGCCTATCTCAAATGCCAATATTCCTCCTCTGTGACTCTTCAAACCTACGTCTGAATTGTACTTGTTAGTAGAGTACAAGAGGGGGAGCTCTAGGAGAATGATATTTTATTGCAGAGTCGGCAATGTTGATCTAGTCAGACATCTTCTATCTTTAACCCTTAATCCTCATTCACACGTCTGTGTTCCACGTTCTTGTGCTGTACGCATTCCCCGAGTACAGCACACGTCCCCATTCATTTTAATATGTGTATTCACACATCAGTGTTTTAGCACGGTCCGTGTTTTTAGCACAGATGCATGCTCTATTTTGTCCGTGTTCACGGATCCATCACGCCCATTATAGTCTATGGGTCCGTATAAAACACGGATGCAACACGGATGCCATCCGTGTTTCATGGATCATTAGGAAGAGATACTTTTAAAATTATTTTTCAGCTGTTCAGAGTCAGTGAAACAAAGATGGTACACGGACAGCAAAAAACAGACACACGGACCCAACATGGATCCTTCACAAACAGCTTCACGGATGGATCACTGACTACCTTCTCATGGATTTGAGCACAGACTCGGAAGTCTGTTTGTTTTTCACTCCCTGCCTTCCCATAGTTCTAACTTTTGAATTTTTCTATTTATATAGCCTTTTGAGGGCTTATTTTTGTGGGACAAATTGTACTTTCTAATGGCACCATTTACGGTTGCATACAATCTAGTGGGAAGTGGAAAAAAATTCCAAATGGGGTAGAATTGGGAAAAAACGCAATTCTGACAAAGGTTTTTATTAAAGATTTTTACACCGTACACTATGCAATAAAATTGACCTGTTATATTCATTCTTCACGACAGTACAGTTACAACAATGCCGCACTTGTATAATTTTTCTTGCGTTTTAATAATGAAAAAGAAAATAATTGAGAAAAAAAATTTTATCACCATATTCGGACCCCTATAACTTTTTTGCAGTTGTGTGTACAGGGTTGTGTGAGGGCTCATTTTTTGCAGGGTGATCTGTATTTTTCAGTGATACCAATTTGAAGTGTGTGCGACTTTTTGATCACTTTTTAAAAAAAAATGATTGGGGAGTTGAAGTGACAAAAAACGGCGAATTGGCTGTTTTTATTTTTGTTCCCGTTACGACATTTGCCGTATTCCATTAATATTGTTATATTTTAATTGTATGGGCATTTTCACACACGGTTAAGTATTTCTATTTTTATTTTAAGGAAAGGGGAGTGATTTAAACTTTTATATTTTTTACATTTGTAAAAACTTTCTAGACTTTTTTTTAACTTTTTTAAGTCACCCTGGGTGACAATAACTGGCAATCATTAGATTGTCCACAGTACTGCTATCTAGTGGTGGGTATTGGTACATTCCTCTAATAGACTCCAAAGCCTGCTTGAGGCTTTGGTCTTTTAGAGTACTGTAACAGGTTACCTGAACTGCTTTCATGCCGTGGTCACATTTGACCACGGCATCTGAAGGGGAAAATGTGCAGAAACCCTGCGGCTATGGCCAAGTTTAAAGACCAAACTTCCGCCATACATGTACAGCAGAGGTCCTGAAGGGGTTAAAGAACTTATTAGGAAGAAAGTTTGTCTGATAGAGTATGAAGTAATGTCACGTTTTCTTAATAGTGAATAACAGTTTTTAGTTAAGAATTATAGGAAATGTCTCCTAATAGAAGTAGCCAAGTCTTAATATTGACTTTTTAAGAAAAGCAAGATATTGTTCAGACTGGTAATGGCATCTAAGTTATAGATTAATGTACTAAATTGATTCTTCTAGTATAGGGTGTTGGGCCTAATTCATGCAAGTGTCATCTATTGATACTTTTGACCAATATATTCATTTAGAGAGGAAGATCAAAGGAAAAAGTAAATTTGAAAGTTAGTGTTATATGGCTTCTAAGAGAATATATTATGTATTTACTGTATGTGTTGAACATGGCAGAAAACTGTTATTAAATAAAAAAAATTACAAAGTATACCATGGGATGTAGCTTCCCTTGTGCATAATATTATCCTGCATATTTTTAATAATGCCCTGATGTCATCATGTACATGAATAATAATGTACTGAAGATGTAATTGAAGTGAATGTACTGCAGTTGCAGTGACGTCTGTGTCATCCTGGGTATTAAAAACTATTGTTTGAGAAAAATACCAACATATCATTCTATTCTACCATTTCAGACCAGACCATTCTTCCAATCGACTATACCATTTTACCATTCTATTCTACACTTTGCATTTTTGCAATGGACCAAGGGAGCTAGAACCAAGCATAGGGGATCAGGTAAGTATGCTTCCCTCGACAAGTCCCACTGGTTGAGATTTTAAAAAAAAATTATATAAACTTGGACAACCCTATAGTCATAAGAAAGTTGTAGTCAGAATTCATAGCTACATCAATAGTTGTAAATTTTACAATAATAACAAGGAGACCGTATCTGTGACTATTTTTCTTTTTTGGAAATCTTTTTTTTATTTTTTGTCTACATTTTTTTTTAGACGAGTTGTATTTAGTAATGGCACCATTTACTATTTCATATAATGTATTGAGAAACAGTAAAAAAATTATTTGTGGATTGGAAATGAAACAAATGCAGTGCTGCCATTGTTTGCTTGTTTTTGCTTCATTTTTACAGTTACAATTTTAGAGATACCACATTTAAATAGTTTTTGTCATGTTGTGCTACTTTTAAAGAATTAAAAACATTTTTTTTTTAATTTTCTGTTGGCATATTTTGACACCCATTCCTGTTGTATTTTTCTATGGATGAAGATGTGTAATGCCTTGTTTTTTTGTTAGGTGAGCTTTAGGTTTATTGGCACTGTTTTGTTATGTATACGTTTTCATAATTTTTTGTTCCTTTTCATGTTATTGTGATTTTTTCCCCCATTAAAATATGTAGGATAAATAATGGGATATTTTAAGGCCAATTTCAGACGAGCGTATTGAGATCCGTCAGTATTCTTGCTCAGGATCCTGATGATATACCATCAGTATTGTCATCAGGATTGCTTCAGGATTTCATAAGGATAAATATTGCATATTTCTTCCTTCCTTCATTATTTAAAAACAAATCCGCACAAAACTCGGACATGCAACGGATTTCAAATACTGACAAAAATTATACGCTCATGTGAATAGTTCTATTCATTAACATTAGCAGCGGATTCCGGGACATAAAATCCGGACTATATACACATTGCAAATATGCTCGTCTGAAAGCGGCCTAATAGTTCAAACATTTATTTATACCATTATGTTGCCTTTTAATTTTTTATATGACAAATGAGAAACAGGAGTGTTTTGAATTTTTTATATATTTGTTTTCTTATGTATTTCAAAAAACATTAACACTGTTTTTAGTTTTTTTTTAGTACCCCTACTTGACTTGAACCTGTAATTGTTTAATCACTTGTGCTATACACTGTAATAATTCTGTATTGTATTTCGTTACAACCTATCACACTCTGCCTCTGGCAGAATGTAACAGAAGCCATAGGCCTTTGCACATGAACATTGTGTGCCCGTGGCCGTATTGTGGCCCGCATGCCTATGTGCACTCAGCTTGAATGGGTCCGCAATCATGGAGATGTGGGATGGAAGCATGGATAGGAACCCCACGGAAGCACTATGGAGTGCTTTCTGTCCGTGGTGTTTCTGTCTGTGCCTCCGCACCGTGGACCCACAACGGCCGTGTGCAAGAGGCCTTAGGAGGAGCGGCCTGAGGGCCAACTGAGATCCCCAATGCACGGAATGGACCCACAACGGCTGGGTGCAAGAGGCCTTAGGATGAAAGGCCTGGGGGCCAACAAAAGGCACCTAGCTGCTAAGACAACCAATTGACACTCTTATATTGTGTTGTAAAGGGAGGGGGCAATCAGGAGACAGAGAGCCCTCTCTATGGCTAACCGTTAAGATGTCACAGTCTCTATTGACTGTTGCGTCTGAGGGGTTAAATGTCTGTGATCTGAGTTATTTACAATCCCAGCTGCGGCAGACACTGCCATCATCCGCCATGTATGGAGCAGACTCAGCTCCTAAGCCTCCTTCATATATCTCTTCTGGCATTTTTTACATGTACTGTACATCAGTTGTTTGGAAAGGGTTAAAAAAACAACAACAAAAAAACAAATGTTGTGTTACCACTGCACAATTTAAAGATAATCCCAGATGATAGAACTGTTGTTTTAGTCCTTTATCTGAAGTTGTCATCCCCCTGGCATGCAAATTACTATTCAAAGCATGTTTCTCCCATTGTCCCCATAGAACCATTCTAATTAAATTGAATATAAATTCATGTTAAAGATACACCACTCACATGTTGTGTTTCTCCAGCAATAGAACTTTGCGCTGCAGCTCTTGATTCTGAGCTGTACAAGCAGACATCCTAAGAGATGCAGACATAAAAGATGCTTCAGGGAATTACGTAATCGTGTTAACATAACTAATATTGCACACCGAGAACTGTATGCATTGAATCAATCTTTACCATTTCATATTATCAAGAATTTATTTTGTCAGCACTTCTCAATATTGCAGCAACACTTTACAATGACAAACTACCGGCAAACAAAACAAATAATAGAACCACATCTTGGGATTTGTTTAGAAAAGTGTAATAGGATAGGGCTTAAAGGCTATGGTCGTTTTTTTCATCATTGCATTTTACTCAAAAAATATATATTTCCATTTTTTTTTACATATTTGAACGTTTTTTGTCCTACAGCCCTCACTTTCAATCAGTAGACTATTTATTTCTGCTTTGCAGTGAATCCGTCAGGGTGCTGCTCTGATGAACCGATGTGTAGCCATCTTCTCTGAGCTCTTGACAGCTCATAAACACTCATTTAAGCTATATTTTTACCAATTTCATAAGAACATGGATGGCAGCAATAATGTGATTTAACCACATGATGGCTTCCTCTGCTGTCCAAGACTGCCTCAGCTACTGTGCGTGGGGTGAACAGTAGAACACCTTTAGTATGTGCACAAATACAGGCCAGCAGAACCTCCTGTTTCCTGGACATCCTACGGCAGCACAAAATACATATGGGTTTTATTCCCCTAGGTACAACCAGAAGAGACAGGTTAACCAGCTTAATTAGAAACTAAATTAAATAACCACTCACAAGCCAGGACCATCCATAAAACCCTGACACCAGTGAAGATTCCTTGTATTTTTTCTTCTCTTAGGTCAAGGAAGAGATAAAGTTTGTATCCTAAAGGGATATCGAGTCCCAAGCTGTATACAGGGAGCAATCTCTGTCCCTCAGCTTGAAGGTGTACTAAGATGGCGCCTTCCCCTAGGTGGTAATTCACTGCACATCTTTTACACAGATCGTGTCCATTACTTACTTCACTGCCATACTTTTACTCTCGTGGCAGTCTGGGAACGGATGTTATCCTGCAAGCACGAATGCCAAGCATGCAATGTTGGCAGTGGGAAGCCAGATCTAATACAGTTCACATAAAAAGTCAGCATGGAGGTGTGGCTTGAAAGCGGTCATGTGACAGGAAGTGCTGGAGCTTGCATAGAGCATATCTTCCTGGCAGATTCAATCTACTGTTGCGCTCTGCTTAAACGCTTTACCCTCTGCCTGCCTGAGTAAGAAAGGTTCTCTGAAGAGTGGGATTCATGTCCAAATGTTGACTTGGCAGTAGCTAGATTGTCCAAAGGATCTGTATTTCCATCAGAGGAGGCCTCCTTACTTAAGGAGCCTATGGATAAAAAAGCAGACTCTCTGTTAAGAAAAGTTTATGTGTCATCATCTGCCTCTGCTAAGATCTCTTTCCACGGTCTCTGTGGCTAGAGCTAGACATTAAGGATGGAATTCCCAGAGATGAACTTCTAGGAAGTTTGCCTCTGCTCAAAGCAGCTTCGGAATTTCTTTGTGATGTCTCCTTAGATTGTGCGAAGTTCTCCTCCAGGTCTATGGCCTTATCGAACTCCGCTAGGCGTTCCTTATGGATGAAGCAATGGCCTGGGGACAATTTATCTAAGAATCATTTCTGTAATCTGCCATTTCAGCCAGGACACTTATTTGGGCCTCATCTGGATAAAGTATTGGAAACCCTGAATGAAGAAAAAGGTGCTAAGTTTCCAGAATCCATAAAAAGATGTCCTCCATTAGGTCCTTTTGGAATCAAAGAAAGAGGTCCCCCAGATTTAAAAGAAAATTTAGTTTTTCCAATAAACAGACAAAATTTGGATGCAAGAGAGAAGGCTCACCATTCAAAAAAAAGGGCAACAATCAAAAGCCTGGGTTATGACGTCAAGCCTTCAGGGCCTCCTGTAGGCGCCAGACTACAAAGATTCTGGCAACAATGGGCAGCCACCTCCTCAGACGCTTGGGTGGTTTCTACATTACAAAGGGGCTATGCGCTAGAATTCATCTCCCCTCCTCTGGACAGATTCAATATATCCACAGTAAAATCATCAGTGGTGCCCAGAATAATTTCGCAGTTCATTCTAAAAGAATCTTTGGAAAAGGTTCCGCACTCAGAAAGAGGAAAAGGTATATACTCCAAAGTGTTCCTAGTACCGAGACCAGGGGGAAAATGGAGACTCCTCATAGATCTGACCTTTCTGAACAGATTTTTACTCAAAAGAAGATTCAAAATGGAGACAATCCGATCGGTGATGCCTCTTTTACAGAAGGAAGATTACTTTGTGACAATAGATCTATCAGATGCGTACCTGCATGTACCCATTCTTCCCCAGCATCGCAAATATCTTCGAGAAGCTTTACACCCAAAGACAGGTCTGCAGCATCTCCAATTTACATGTCTACCTTTCAGAAGTACGGTAGCTCCGAGAGTATTTACCAAGATAGTGGTGGCTCTAGCAGCAGACCTAAGATTGAAGGGTGTCTCAGTAGTACCTTACCTGGACGATTGGCTCCTGAAAGCATCTTCTGCACCTCTACTTTTAAAAGATCTGCAGATAACCATACAAACGTTAACATGGTTTCTTGATAAATTTCAAAAAATCACATCTGATCCCAACACAAAAGATCAAGTTTTTGGGTTTTATACTGAACTCTCACAATATGACTGTGAAGCTCTTAATAGAGAGGAGACAGACAATTGTGTGAGAAGTCTCTCTCCTCTCCACACACCACCCGGTAACTGTCAGAAGGGCGATGAGAGTACTAGGGCTCCTTAAATCTTCAATCAATGCAGTCCAATGGGCCAAAGCTCACATGAGGAAGCTCCAGAACAACATCTTGTCTTCATGTAGCGGAATTCACAGATAACTTGGTCCTCGAGTTCTGCCTTCATGAAGCATTACCGACTAGATCTTATGCAGGCAGAGGGCTCTACTTTTGGCAAAACAGTGTTGGAGTTAGTATCTTCTATACCCCACCCGTTAATTTTCTTTGCTTTTCAATCCCATATGTATTTTGTGCTGCCGTATTTTCGTTTCTTGTAGTCCTTACACTATCACGGAACAAAAGATACAAGAAGTTTTACCTCAATGTATTGCTACAATGTCACGGAAGGAGAGAAAGAGAGAAAGAGGTGTATGAGGGAGTACTAAAAACTTACTTTATTCAAAATTAGTATAAAAGATATAAGAGGGAAGGAAATGAGACTCAGGTGTCTCAACAGTGTAACAATGTGAACCCTACACTGAGTCCTCTGCGGTTAGTGTAGGGTTCACATTCTTACACTGTTGAGACACCTGAGTCTGATTTCCTTCCCTCTCGTATATTCTATACTAATTTTGAATAAACTGAGTTTTTAGATCTTGTAGTCCTTAGGCAGCACAACTTTCCCTCCCTTAATAAATTTAATTTTTCTGCATTAGTATACAAGGAATCTTCATTGGTGTCAGGGTTTTATGGATGGTCCTGGCGTGTGATTGTTTGTTTAAACCCTTAAGTACACGGCCCTATTTCACCTTAAGGACCAGGCCATTTTTTCAAAATCTGACCAGTGTCACTTTATGTGGTGATAACTTTAAAATGCTTTTTCTTATCCAGGCCATTCTGAGACTGCTTTTTCGTCACATATTGTACTTCATGACACTGGTAAAATGAACTCGAAAAATTTCATTTTTATTTATTAAAAAAATACAAAATTTACCAAAAATTTTGAAAAATTTGCAATTTTCCAAGTTTCAATTTCTCTACTTCTATAATACATAGTAATACCGCCAAAAAAAGTTATTGATTTACATTCCCCATATGTCTACTTCATGTATCGATCATTTTGGGAATGCCATTTTATTTTTTGGGGACGTTACAAGGCTTAGAAGTTTAGAAGCAAATCTTGAAATTTTTCAGAAATTTTCAAAAACCCACTTTTTAGGGACCAGTTCAGGTCTGAAGTCACTTTGTGAGGCTTACATAATAAAACCACCCAAAAATGACCCCATTCGAGAAACTACACCCCTCAAGGTCACCCCTACAAATGTCATTAACCCTTTTGGTTTTCCACAAGAGTTAATGGCAAATGGAGATAAAATTTCAGAATTTCAATTTTTTTGTAAAATTTTCCATTTTTAATCCATTTTTTCCAGTAACAAAGCAAGGGTTAATAGCCAAACAAAACTTAATATTTATTCCCCCGATTCTGTAGTTTGCACGAACACCCAATATGTGGTCGTAAACTGCTGTATGGCCAAACTGCGGGGCGCAGAAGGAAAGGAACGCCATATGGTTTTTGGAAGGCAGATTTTGCTGGACTGGTTTTTTGACACCATGTCCCATTTGAAGCCCCCCGATGCACCCCTAGAGTAGAAACTCCATAAAAGTGACTCCATCTAAGAAACTACACCCCTCAAGGTATTCAAAGTTTTACAAACTTTGTTAACCCTTTAGGTGTTCCACAAGAGTTATTGGCAAATGGAGATGAAATTTCAGAATTTCTATTTTTTGTTACCTTGTCTCAAAAAAAGTGTAATATAGAGCAACCAAAAATCAGATTAAAAGTACAAATAGGAAAGCCAGGTCCGCGCTATTCTCAGAGCACCACAAATGTCACTCCAGGTAACCTTTTCTTTTTCTTTAAGACAGAAGTATGGTCCACGCTTCCAATACCGACTGAATGTCACATTTCCAGAAGACGCTATGCGTTTCTAAACCTTTTTTAATGTTTCTGATGTGTTCTCCCAGCCGCGTTTTCAGCTTTCTGAGGGTCCTACCCACGTACTGCAATTTACAGGGACATTCCAGCATATAAACAACCCCTATAGATTCACAGGAGATGTTGCCTCTTACTTTGAATTCCCTATTATTCACTGTGCACACAACAGACTCTTTTTTCATAACTTTTTTTCTCATTAGTAAATCTGTTTTTGCATGCGGTACAAAAACCGCAGTGTGTGAATACCTTCCTATCTTGTTTTTTCACTTCATCAGTATCTTTCAGGAAACTTTTCACCACCTTAGTCCGAATTGTGGGAGCTTTTTTGTATATAAAGGGGGGTTTCTTTGGGATCAGACTACCTATCACCGGGTCGTTTTTTAAAACGTCCCAATTTTTACTAATGACATTTTTAACCTGGGGACAAAGGGTAGAAAAATTGGAGATGAAGGCAAATTTGAAACGATCATCGTTTTTCTTTTTATCCTTATAGCTCAAACCTTTATCCTCATCACCAACCTCATCCCTTTGACCTCGTAGCACAGTCTCATTATAACCCTTCTCTATAAAGCGTTGCAAAATAACATCAGTTTGTTCTCTGTAATCAGCTGGCCTTGTGCAATTTCTTTTTATTCTTTTAAATTGCCCCTTTGGGATATTATTAATCCATGGGCCGTAATGGCAACTTGTGTTGTTAATATAGCCATTACGGTCCGATGGTTTGAAATAAGTTTTGGTGATAATGGCATTATTCTCTATGGAAATCTCCAAATCTAGGAACTCAATTCTATGTGGACTAATTTTTTCTTTTAAAACTATGTTCCAATTGTTTTCATTAAAATTGTTTATAAAATCATAGAGGGAGGAGATCTCACCTTGCCATATCCCGATACAGTCATCAATGTACCGTTTCCACAATAGGAGGCCTTCTCCATTCATCTCCCTTAAGTGGGGGTCCACATGTAAGCTCTCCCAATAAGCCATAAAAAGGTTTGCAAAGCTAGGCGCGAATTTCGCGCCCATTGCAATGCCAGAAATTTGTAAAAAATATACACCTTTATACCAGAAATAGTTGTGCGTTAGACAAAAATGAATACACATTAATAAAAACCTTTTCTTCTGTTCCATTTCAATGTCACTATCCATATAAAATTCAACTGCTTTCAAACCGATTTTCATTTGGAATAATAGTATATAAGGACGTAACGTCCACTGTCATGAGTACTGTGCTACTTGTTATGTTACCAAAATCATGTAGAATATCGAGGACATGGCCCGTATCCCTTAAATAGGAGGGCGTATTTGGCACATATTTCTGTAAGAAAATATCAATATATTCCGATAGTCTACTGGTGATAGAACCTACACCCGAGACTATCGGTCTACCCGGTGGATTTTCTAAATCTTTGTGTATCTTTGGTAGATAGTATATTGTGGGTAGTTTAGGATGTTGATTATTAAGGTATTCAAATTCTTTTTTATTTATAACACCATCATCCAATCCCTTATCCAAAATAACTTTAAGCTGCTTCCTATATTCTATCACTGGGTCCCCCTTTAATTTCTTATATGTAGTCTGATCACTTAAAATTCGATCCAGTTCCTTTTCGTATTTCTCTTTATCTAAAACAACTATACCCCCCCCCCCCCCCCCTTGTCGGCTGGCTTGATCACTATTCTATCATTCCTCTCTAGATTCAATAGTGCTTCCTTCTCCTTTTTATTCAGATTTCCTTTAGTGTTCTGCTGATTACAGAGAACAAACTGATGTTATTTTGCAACGCTTTATAGAGAAGGGTTATAATGAGACTGTGCTACGAGGTCAAAGGGATGAGGTTGGTGATGAGGATAACGGTTTGAGCTATAAGGATAAAAAGAAAAACGATCGTTTCAAATTTGCCTTCATCTCCAATTTTTCTACCCTTTGTCCCCAGGTTAAAAATGTCATTAGTAAAAATTGGGACGTTTTAAAAAACGACCCGGTGATAGGTAGTCTGATCCCAAAGAAAACCACCTTTTATATACAAAAAAGCTCCCACAATTCGGACTAAGGTGGTGAAAAGTTTCCTGAAAGATACTGATGAAGTGAAAAAACAAGATAGGAAGGTATTCACACACTGCGGTTTTTGTACCGCATGCAAAAACAGATTTACTAATGAGAAAAAAGTTATGAAAAAAGAGTCTGTTGTGTGCACAGTGAATAATAGGGAATTCAAAGTAAGAGGCAACATCTCCTGAATCTATAGGGGTTGTTTATATGCTGGAATGTCCCTGTAAATTGCAGTACGTGGGTAGGACCCTCAGAAAGCTGAAAACGCGGCTGGGAGAACACATCAGAAACATTAAAAAAGGTTTAGAAACGCATAGCGTCTCTGCGCATTTTAAAAAATGGGGAGGGGGCGATCCAAAGAAACAGATAGATAAGAGAGAGGCGGAATGGATTTTCAATCTCAACACTGTGCAACCGAGAGGGTTGAACATCGAGTGGGATTTAAAATCTGCATGTATGCTCTAAAGACCATAGGGTCTATTGTCCCCTCTGGTGCTCCTCTCCCCTCTCCCTAAAGTATTCCCTCTGGACAACAAGAAATATAAGCAAATTAGTGCTGCCCTCCCACCCACTTCTGTTTGTGTGGAGTATTGTAATATCAGCAGTTAGCTGTATTGTGCTGTCTGTGACCCCATCGGCAGGTACAATATTATCATCTTGTATTTATCACGGATTATTCACTGCTTTTATCGAGGTATTTATATTTATAATTTTATTATTGTTTTATCTTAGCAGTTTTATTGCTGTTTTGTTTATGAGTCGGTTCTCTTTATAATTATTGGTGATGTTGCTCTTTTATCATTTATACTATATATCAATATTTCGCTATACTGTTATTGGTGCTTTTTAATCATTGGTGTATTGATTTGAATTTTTTTGTTATTATGTATATGTTGCCCGCGATTATACGGAAGTAACTATCCCGGAAGTAATGCAGAGTGCACGGTGGTTTTATCAGTAACCCGTGCAGTATTGATTGGACAGCCCCTGACGAAGCCGAAAGGGCGAAACCCGGGTCGGGCGTTTACCTGCACAGCGGGGATCTGTTGTCTGTTTTGTGATTTTATGAGAAGATATTTTGTAAGTAGAATAAAGCAAATTGTTATCACATATCCTATGCAGTATTGCGCTATGTGGTCTTTTTAATTCCAAAAGGTCTTCTGGAAATGTGACATTCAGTCGGTATTGGAAGCGTGGACCATACTTCTGTCTTAAAGAAAAAGAAAAGGTTACCTGGAGTGACATTTGTGGTGCTCTGAGAATAGCGCGGACCTGGCTTTCCTATTTGTACTTTTCATTGTTAAGGAGTGGGACCTACTCCTCTACAGTACTGCTGCTTTTAAACCAAAACTACGTAGCCTTTTGATTCGTGTTTTAAAAAATCATATTAACCCTAAAATAGTACCAACAAAACTGACACCTTATCCCGTAGTTTCTAAAATGGGGTCACTTTGTTGGAGTTTCTACTGTAGGGGTGCATCAGGGGGGGCTTCAAATGGGACATAGAGTCAAAAAACCAGTCCAGCAAAATCTGCCTTCCAAAAACCATATGGCGTTCCCTTCCTTCTGTGCCCTGCCGTTTGGCCATACAGCAGTTTACGACCACATATGGGGTGTTTGTGCAAACAAGAGAATCAGGGCAATAAATATTGAGTTTTGTTTGGCTGTTAACCCTTGCTTTGTTACTGGAAAAATGGATTAAAATGGAAAATTTGCAAAAAAATAGCTGTTTTGGGACCGTTTTTATTTCTTGTTATTTACATCGGTGAACTGACAGGTTAGATTGTGTGCTATTTCTATAGAGCAGGTTGTTACGGACGCGACAATACCAAATATGACTACTTTTTGAGGTTTATTGTTTCAGTTTTACATAATAAAGCATTTTTGAAAAAAATCATTTTTTTGTGTCTCCACATTCTGAAAATTTTTTTTTGGAGAATGTCCTATGTATGGGCTCATTTTTTGCGGGATCAGATGGCGGTTCGAATGGTACTATCTTGGGGTGCATATGACATTTTGGTCGCTTGCTATTACACTTTTTGTGATGTAAGGTGACAAAAAAATGGCTTTTTTGACAACGTTTTTATTTTTTATGTTTACGGCGTTCATCTGAGGGGTTAGGTCATGTTATATTTTTATAGAGCAGGTCCTTACGGACGCGGCGATACCTAATATGTATACCTTTTTTTTATTTATTTTGGTTTTACACAATAATATCCTATTTGAATAAAAAAAAAAACATGTTTTAGTGTCTCCATAGTCTGAGACATATATTTTTCAGTTTTTAGGCAATTGTCTCAGGTTGGGTATAAGTTTTGCGGGATGAGGTGACGGTTAGATTGTTTTATTTGGGGGGTCATATGACTTTTTGATCGCTTGCTATTACACTTTTGGTGATGTAAGGTGACAAAAATATGGCTTTTTGACAAAGTTTTTATTTAATTTTATTTACAGTGTTTACTTGAGGGGTTAGGTCATGTGACATTTTTATAGAGAAGATTCTTACGGACGTGGAGATACCCAATATGTCTACTTTTTAGTTTTTTTTTACATTTAACACTAAAAAGCATTTTTAAAACAAAAAAAATCATGTTTTAGTCTGAGAGGCATAGTTTTTTTTTATATTTTGGCCAATTGTTTTAGGTAGGGGCTAATTTTTTGCGAGATGAGATTGCGGTTTGATTGGTACTATTTTGGGAGGCATACGCCTTTTTGATCGCTTTGTATTACACTTTTAGTGATGTAAGGTGCCAAAAAATGGCTTATTTACACAATAGTTTTTTTTTTTTATGTTCACCTGAGGAGTTCAGTCATGTGATATTTTTATAGAACAGGTTTTTACGGATGCGGCAATACATAATGTGTAGTGTTTTTTTTTGTTTTTTTTTATTCAGTGATATGTTTTTTTCATTTTTACTTTTTTTCACTTTTTTACATTTTATTTTGACCCAGAGCCACTTGGTTCTGAAAGATCCAGTGGATCTGGTGTCTGTATAGTACAGTACACTATATAGTGCACTGTGCTATATAGTGCACTGTACTTTACAAAGTCTGAATAGACCGTTAACAGGTCTATTCAGACTTTCAGCACCATGGAGAGCAGGACGCTTCTGAAAGCTGCCATAAGAGAGCAGCGGGTGATCGATGGGGAGGGAGGGGAGCTCCCTCCCTCTGCGATCCCATCCTGTTGGGGGGCTGCAAAGGCACAGCAGCCCCCCAATGGGAGAGGGAGGGAGCTCCCTCCCTGTTAACCCTTCCATACCGCGGTCCGTACGGACCGCTGTATAGAAGGGGTTAAACGGCTGGCATCTGATCAAGCACAGATGCCAGCCGTTTCTATCAGAGTGTCAGCAATGTGCTGACACTCTGATAGGTCCACTAGACACCAGGGAATAGAATAGGGAGCCTCCCGCACCGCCTCCCGCCGGCTGAGCAGCAGTGATCGGAACTACTCATGACGTACCGGTACCTCATGTGTCCTTAAGGACTCGGGAAACATGCCGTCATGTGTCCTAAAGGGGTTATTTAGTTTCTAATTAAGCTTGTTAACCTGTCTCTTCTGGTTGTACCTAGGGGAATAAAACCCATATGTATTTTGTGCTGCCTAAGGACTACAGGAAACAAAAATTTCAGGTAGGTAAATTTTCACTTATCTTTGCATGCCCTGGAAACATTCAGCTTCTCTTCAGTGCCTGAGCAGAAGTATCACATACTTACCTGTCCGTTCTCCAGCGGCGAGCAACTCTCAGTTGCGGCACAGTCTTGGTCATCCCATTGCTGTGGTAACCAGTACGACTGACAGTCGTGCTGGTAGGCACATCAGGGAGCAGTGACACCTGTCAGTGGGAGATTTAAACAGGCAGCTTCTGGCAACATGTGTCGGTGATTGGTCTTCTTATATCAATAGCACGTATTGTACTATTGTTTGCATTTCTGGTATTCTGACATTTTCTACTGGCACTGATCCAATCTAGTATTTGACTCTGTATCTTGTGTTGGTTCTAATGTATCTCTCCGGTTTGGACTCTGGCCTGATTTTGACTTAGCTTTTCGATTCTGGTCTTGGTGTTTCCTGTCTTTCTGTCTGACTATTCTTTTACCCCATTAGGTGTAGGCCCCTAACTTAAGTTAGGGGCCGTCACCAAGTTGTGGGCCACCATTTAGAGCGGATCATGCAAGTATGTAGAAACAGTGGTGCTGGTGGATTACAGGGCTGCACTGTTCCCTACCGTACGTGACAAGAAGAGGCAGCCAGGAACAGCCAAGGCAACGTCATTGTACATTGTATGGATGCAGAGACTGCCAGTCTTCGATGTTTACATGGAAAATATATGAGCAGCTGAGCCTTTAATTTGCACAAAATTTTAAAAAAACATGATTATACCACAGCACAGTTATTTATGTTTAAGAAATATGTACAAAACGACATACCTGGTCTCGAGTCCTTCCATGTACTCTTTCTTCTTCTTTCGACTTTCTTGTGCTGACTGCTTATTGCGGATTTTACGCCTAATTTTCTTAAGGACACGCTCCTCATACTGTTGATAGAGTGTACTATAAACCACTTTCAACTAAAAAAGTTATTTTTGGATGAAATGCTTAAAAAATTTACTGTACCTAGCATTGAGGAAGGGCACAAAACTGCTATGGGTGTTGCAGTGACACATTGCCCATTACAGAAATGCGTCCACTGCTTGCCTTGACCTGCTACCCGCAGATGCCACTAGGGGGAGCTCACTGCATACAGATTTATATAGTTCCCATTGAGCTTTATACCATGTGTATAAATCTATATGTGGTTAGCTCTCCCTAATGGTGCCTGCATGTAATTAATCAATACAAAGATGTTAATGGGAATCTGTCACTAGTTTTATTGTGGCCTAACTAAGGGCAACATAAACTACTGAAAGATTTCCATTTTCTTTAAATGACCCAGCCATTTCGCTAATATCTTGTATTGAACAGCTCCAGTACATAATGATGAGTCCTGAATATTCATGAGCTCCTGGCTTTCCGCCCACCTGCTGCTTAATCAGTTGAAAAAAAACTGTCAATCAGAGGCGGGTGTTTGGGAAGAGTCGTGAGTTCACGAATATGGGGACTCAGTGGCATGCGCTGGAGCTGGTAGGATTTAAAAGTGAGGTCAGCAGAAAACTGGTGACAGATTTCATTTAAAGGGGTTGACCAACTTCTGATAACGCTAGGGAGGCTGGGCACCATCGCGGCCTTCTATTGGCTGCTCCCCTTGTCGCCGGATGTTTTGATCCGCGCGACAGGAAGATGCAGCAGCAGCCGTGCAGCAATCCAGAGGGACGCAGGTGCTGACGACCAAGTATCATCTATAGAAGGTGCCTGGGCATTCTGGGGGACATTTGTACTATTGGATAACCCCTTTAATCATAACTAACCCTATCAAAATGCAATGGTCACACACTGTATGTATGTTTGGGATACAGACAAAGCATTGCCATTACACTACTGTGAACCTCGTGTTACCTTTGTGAGTGGTAGTTGGGTAGGTAATATTACTCCTTCCTTTGAAAGAAGTTTCTTTTCATCTTCAGTCAGAACTAATTCACCACAAGTCCCAGAATTACGACTTTTTGATGGAAGGGTGGGCTGCTGGTTTTTAGAAAACATTATCATTGCAAGAAAGATATGTATCCAGCATTAAATAGTGAATAATATACTGTACCACTTTGGTGCAGCAAAGATTTATTGTTCTAATGAATTAATGTACAGCTTACCAAGTCAAAGTTATTAGACAGCAAAAGATCTTTAACCGTCAGGGAATATGATGCATCTCTCCCCTGAGATTCAGGTTTCATACTACCCTCAGTACAAAGGTGCCCTGTCCACAAGTCTGAAAAAGAAAATAAAATCAGGGTTATGTCTAATCTATCTATCGATCTATCTATTCAACTGATCTATCCTGTCCATCTATTCATCAATCCGCCTGCTGCTTCCTTTATACCAGCAATTCAGCTATTGTTGAAAAGGAAGCATACAATCAATTCCATTTATCTGTGTAGAAACACAGGAGGTAAAAATATGTATTATGCTGTGCCAATAAAATAAACAAGCATGCACTGATTTAACTGAATGCCCGCAGACCTCCAAAATAGAGGTCTGATTAGAGAACACTCATAATTACATACAGTAATGCCCTAATCCAACCTGTTGCACACTCCTTTGTGTTGTTTAATTTTTGAGTTTCGTGAATCCATTTAGTAAAAACATTAAATATATTGTTATAAATTGTAGTGAACTGTTACTTCACCTCTAATGTGCTGGCAAAATTTCCCTTGAAAATTGCTGATTGTGTGAATATTTTACAAAATTTACTATGTGAGTAAGGGACACAATACATGACACTTACTATGAAGGACTTTGCTTTTTTATTCACATACATGTCTGAACCAGGAAGAAGTACATCAGCGTCTTAAAAAGATTAAAATAGACAAATCGCCAGGACCAGATGGCAGACACCCCTGTATCCTAAGAGAATTAAGTAATGTCATAGCCAGACCCTTATTTCTGATATTTAAGCACTCTATACTGACAGGGAGTGTTCCACAGGATTGGCGCATAGCAAATGTGGTCCCAATATTCAAAAAGGGTCTGAAGACAGAGCCCGGAAACTATAGGCCGGTAAGTTTAACATTCGTCGTAGGTAAACTGTTTGAATGTTTTCTAAGAGATGCTATCTTGGAGCACCTCAATGAAAATAAGCAAATAACGCCATATCAGCATGGCTTCATGGGGGATCGGTCAAGTCAAACTAATTTAATCAGTTTCTATGAGGAGGTAAGTTCTAGACTTGACAGTGGCGAATCAATGGATGTCGTATACCTGGACTTCTCCAAAGCATTTAACACTGTACCGCATAAAAGGTTAGTATAAAAAAGGAGAATGCTCGGACTGGGAGAAAATGTCTGTATGTTAGGTAGGTAACTGGCTCAGTAATAGAAAACAGAGGGTGGTTATTAATTGAACACACTCAGATTGGGTCAATGTCACTAGTGGAGTACCTCAGGGGGCAGTACTGGGCCCTATCCTCTTCAATATATTTATTAATGATCTTTTAGAAGGCTTGCACAGTAAAATATCAATTTTTGCAGATGACACTAAACTGTGTAAAGTAATTGACACAGAAGAGGACAGTATACTGCTTCAGAGGGATCTGGATAGATTGGGGGCTTGGGCAGAGAAGTGGCAGATGAGGTTTAACACTGACAAATGTAAGGTTATGCACATGGGAAGGAATAATGCAAATCACCAGTACATACTAAGTGGTTAAACACTGGGAAACACTGACATGGAAAAGGACCTAGGAATTTTAGGGAACAGCAAACTAAGCTGTAAAAGCCAGTGTCAGGCAGCTGCTGACAAGGCCAATAAGATAATGGGTCGCAACAAAAGGGGCATAGATGCCCGGGATGAGAACATAGTCCTACCACTTTACATATCACTGGTCAGACCACACATGGAGTACTGTGTACAGTTCTGGTCTCCTACGGTCTCCTGTGAACAAGGCCGACATAGCAGAGCTGGAGAGGGTTTAGAGGAGGGCAACTAAAGTAATAACTCGAATGAGGGAACTACAATACCCTGAAAGATTATCAAAATTAGGATTATTCACTTTAGAAAAAAGACGACTGAGGGGAGATTTAATTACTATGTATAAATATATCAAAGGGGTCAGTACAGAGATCTCTCCCATCATCTATTTATCCCCAGGACTGTGACTGTGACAAGAGGACATACACTACGTCTGGAGGAAAGAAGGTTTGTGCACAAACATAGAAGAGGATTCTTTATGGTAAGAGCAGTGAGACTATGGAACTGTCTGCCTTAGGAGGTGGTGATGGTGAGTTCACTAAAAGAGTTCAAGAGGGGCTCTTTTAGTACTATTATTACAGGCTATAGCTACTGGAGATGGGTTGTTGATCCAGGGAGCTATCTGATTGCCTCATTGGAGTCGGGAAGGAATTATTTTTCCCCCTTAAGTGGGGAAAATTGGCTTCTACCTCTCAGGTTTTTTCTGCCTTCCTCTGGATCAACTTGCAGGATAACAGGCCGAACTGGATAGACAAATGTCTTTTTTCGGCCTTATATACTATGTTACTATGTTGCTATATTACATAGGAGGAGATTTATCAAAACTGGTGTAAAGGAAAATTGGTTTAGTTGTCCATAGCAACCAGTCATAATTCACCATTCATTTTCCAAAGGAGCGCTGAAAAATGAAAGGTGGAATCTTATTGGTTGTCATGGGCAATTAAGCCAGTTTTCCTTTACACCAGTTTTGATAAATCTCCCACTATGTATGTTGCATGAGGTTTGTATGCTCACTTTAGAGGAGATTTATCAAACCTGGTGCAAAAGAAAACTGGCTTAGTTGCCCAGGGCAAACATCAGATTCCACCTTTCATTTTTCAGAGCTCTCTTGGTTACTCTGAAAAGGATCAATCTGATTGGTTGCTATGGTAGTTTTCCTTTGCAACAGTTTTGATAAATCTTCCCATTGTGTTTTTAAGGGTTTCCTTCCAAAGTCCAAAATTACAAATGGTTAGTGTGTGTGTTTGTGATGGGGGCTTATGCTCAGGACCATATTGACCACTCATGCTGCTCAGGACCTTGAGACTGCCTATGCCCCCTCAACATTTATACTGGGTTCAGACCTGAGCGTTTCTAAGACGCGCATATAAGTCGCGCGTTTTTATGCGCGTTTTTGGCAATAGTAAACGCGCGTTTTACGCGCGTTCGTGACTCTGGAGACTTTTTTTAATTGGTCTGGAGACCAATAAAAAAAGGGCATCTCTACACTTAACGCGCGTTCCCATTGAAGTCTATGGGGGGAAAAGCGCGACAAACGCCCAAAAAAACGCTCCTGAACGAGCTTATGCATCGGGCGTTTTACAGCGCGTTTTTACGCGCTGTAAAATGCGCAAGTGTGAACCACTCCCATAGGGATGCATTGGTTTTCATGTGTTGAGCGTTTTACAGCGCGTTTGAACGTGCTGTAAAACGCTCAGGTGTGAACCCAGGGTTAGAGAATGTGTTGCACAGTAACATTGTAAAATTGGCTGGCAATCTTATGCGAGCTTCCTGAAAAAAGACAAGCTATTTGGAAAATAACATTTATGCACATACAAAATTGCCTTTTGTATAAGGAAAATAGCTTGTAGGTAAAATATTATATTTAAGTACCGTTTCAAAACAGAGCACATTCTGTGCAGAAAAGCGCTCCCCGGGAGATGATGTTGGGACTGCTCTCAGTATAAGGGCTCATGTACACAACCGTATGTATTTTGCGGTCCGCAAAAATCAGATCTGCAAAAAATACAGATGACGTCCGTATGCATTCCATATTTTGCGGAACAGAACAGCTTGCCCCTAATAGAACAGCCCTATCCTTATCCGTATGTGGACTATAATAGGACATGTTCTATTTTTTTGCAGAATGGAAATACGGACATACGGAAACAAAAGGCACACGGAGTAACTTCTGTTTTTTTTTGTGGACCCATTGAATTTAATGGTTCCACATACGGTCAGCAAAAAAACGGAACAGACACGGAAAGAAAATGTTTGTGTGCATGAGGATTGGTTTACCCACCTGCATGGCTACCATATAGCCAAGCAGAAAAATTATATAAACATAGCAACAATATATGTAACTTGTCCAGGCAAATTCTCTGCTAATAAAAATGTATTACTATATATGAGAAGAACTTCGCTTAGCATATTTCCAGAGAATGATCATTTTGCAGATAGCGAGAGAACTGTAATTAACTAAGGTAGATAAGGTTGTAAAAGCTTACTTGAGCTGCAGGCTAGACAATGTGTGTGTTGTCCTGACAGATGTACTTGTATGACAGACAATAAGGAACTACTGGCCTACAGAATAACTAGTCCTCAGCAAATACTATTTATATGCAGCATTTTTTTTTTTTCAAACACAATACAGCATTGCCATTCATTTTTCTATTATTATTTGGTTAACCTGTAACTAGCCTCCCTTATTAGTCCACATACAATACCTGTATGTTCATCCAGATCAATAGAGACATTAGGTTCTTGAAAATCCCTCTGATTATGCACCATATGGTAAGAGTCTGTATAGTGGTACTGGACAGGACTGTCCTGTTGGTCTGAGGGGTTGTCTTCAGAAAGACCACTATCACTGGCAGAAGGTGACCAGAGATTCGATTCTGAGGAGGAATCATTAGGTGCCAGCAAGAAAGACAAAAGTGCTTCATCATCCTTAGTAGCGTTCTGCATCATAAAAAAAATTAGAACATATAAAAAGCAAGAAAACCAATGTAACATTGGTAAATAATTTCCTTATATACTAACATTGTTTTCAGTTGTCCAAAAGGGCTCAGCAGATGAACATTCATGACGAAGGATACCATCTTGACAATCAAACAGTAAATCTAGAAGCTCCAAACTTTGTATACCAGCTTGATTAAATGCATCCTATGTGTATGAAAGGAGTGACATGAGTAAGATAATTAACATGAAATTTGAGGAACAAAAAGTACAAATGCTATAGTGATTTCACGCCTTATTGTTCAGTGGATGTTCTCATGATTTTTGATTATGTTTTACAAATTTAAGGACAATTGTTCTTTTACCTATGTATAGGTAAGATCTTGTGAACCTCCACTCAAGAGAAAGTGTGTGTATATGTATCACTGGCTTATTTTGTGGATTAGACATGCACCTAGAGACCCATTTACCCAGTTCATAGACTACTTAAAAAATGTCTTAAAGAGGACCTTTCATCACTTCTAAAGATATTAACTAAGGATGCTCACATGGAGAGCGGCGCTCAGGGAGCTCCCTGCACTTACTATTATCCCTGGGCGCCGCTCCATTCTCCCGTTATAGGCTCCGGTCTCTGTGCTCTCAAAGTTATAGTAGGCGGGGACTTGGGGGACTTGGTTATAGTAGGCGGAGCCTGCCCTTAATCTCCTGCTCCCAGGCAGTAGCGCTGGCCAATCGCAGCGCAGAGCTCATAGCCTGGGAAGGGCAGGCTCCGCCTACTATAACCAAGTCCCCGCCTACTATAACTTTGTGAGCACAGAGACCGGAGCCTATACCGGGAGAACGGAGCGGCGCCCAGGGATAATAGTAAGTGCAGGGAGATGCCTGGGCGCTGCTCTACATGTGAGCATACTTAGGTAATATCTTAAGAAGTGATGAAAGGTCCTCTTTAAATAACTTCAGTATATTAAAGGGGTCCTAAAGCCATGCGTGTATTTTCATGAGACCCTCCCTACTCAGCTGAACAGTTTTCCAGGAGAAATGTATTAAGCCATGCCCTCCAGAATTCTGACTTTAAAACAGTTACAAAATAGGGCTTTTGGGACATTTCGGGCTTATTTACATTTTTACACTACTACAGTTTTTAAAATTGGGTGAAAAGTGTTACAATAGTGGTCTGTGTCCCGCTTCTCTGGATGAACAATAGGTCATTCACACTTTTCTTTCTGGACTGTTGGCTGGGACTCACTTATCCTCTACTACTCACCAGTGGCAGTTCTGGACACTGGTTTCCATGAGTCTTCAGCTGGCGGTAGCCTGCTCTTCTCAGTCAAGGCTTCCCAGTCTGTTACTAGGATGCGCACATGCTTTCTGTATAAATCTGAAAGTGTCGGCCCTTTACAGAGTCATGAGGGGGGAGTTGCAGACAGCGATGAGAAGAAAGCAAAGCAATATTTTTTTCTCCACTGTATACAAAATATATACAGATGAAATGTAGAATGTAAAAGTAAGTTCCCCGTTAAAAGTGCCCTCTCTGACCCAGGAAGAAGTACAGCAGCATCTTAAAAAGATTAAATTAGACAAATCGCCAGGACCAGATGGCAGACACCCCGTACCCTAAGAGAATGAAGTAATGTCATAGCCAGACCCTTATTTCTGATATTTAAGGACTCTATATTGACAGGGAGTGTTCCGCAGGATTGGCGCATAGGAAATGTGGTGCCAATATTCAAAAAGGGTCCAAAAACAGAGCCTGGAGTCTATAGGTCAGTAGGTTTAACATCTGTCGTGGTTAAACTGTTTGAAGGTTTTCAAAGAGATGCTATCTTAGATACCTCAATGAAAATAAACAAATAATTCCATATCGGCATGGCTTCATGAGGGATCAGTCATGTTTAAATAATTTAATCAGTTTCTATGAGGAGGTTCTAGACTTGACCGGTGCGAGTCGTATATCTTGACTTCTCCAAAGCATTTGACACTGTACCACATAAAAGGTTAGTATATAAAATAAGAATGCTTGGGCTGGGAGAAAATGTCTGTATGTGGGGAAGTAACTGGCTTAGTGATAAAAAACAGAGGGTGGTTATTAATGGTACACACTCAGATTGGGTCACTAGTGGGGTATTGGGCCCTATTCTCTTGAATATATTGATTAACCCCTTAAGGACCCGTGCCGGACATGCAAGGTCCACCAGTGCTGGGAGGAAATCGCAGGGGAATAGAGGCACCATGGCTGTCCTTACCAGCAGGCATCCATGCCGGTTAAGGGCTGCATGATGTATTTACGCCCCCATGCAGCTCCAAGCGCTGCGATTGGCCGGTCAATGAATTGCAGCTCCAGAAGCAGAACAAAGCTGCGGGGTGGTTGGGTGCCGGGTTGCCATGGGGAGGTGACCGGTGCTGAACTAGTCAGCACCAGTCTCCCTCCAGGTCTGGCAGGGGACTCCAGTGTTTGGTGTCCCCTGCCAGAGCTGCGATTGGCTGGAACAATGCTACAGCAGCAGAGGAAACCGGAAGAATCCCTCTGCATGCAGTCATTCTAGCTGGCGACTGCATGAATAGTGGACCTGTGCCCCTCTGTGCTGTATCTGCTTGCAGGAACTTGTGGTTCACCACCAGAGAAATCTACTGTTTCCTGTAATAAAGAAGAAAGAAGATCCATCATATGGAACATCCGCTGCAGTAATTTTTTTTTTTGGCAGCAGCAGCATTAGAAGTTCCAGATCCCTAAACCACCCCCCCTTCCCAAACCCTAATCCCTGTCCCTTTCCCCCCTCCCCCCTCCTCCCTCCGTCCGATTTTGCCTAAGGCGATAGTGTTCTTTTTTTTGTATCTGCAGTAAATTTTTATACTGCAGTGTCTCCACGGACACACCAAACATCAGCTTGCGTGACTTCTGCAGCCCTGAGCACCAATAAGTATCATTTTTTACTGGTCGCTTTTGTGCTCAGTTTTTTTTTTTTTTTTGGTGTAAAAAATACATTTAATGTTACAAATCAAGTTAGAAATCAATTTTAGGTAGTTTTAGTGTAGATTTTTGCATGCACATAATCGTCCTGCACCTGTTGAGCACTGATCAGAAACATCAATTTTTCTGATCGGTCTGGTCAGTTTACTGTGCAGCCTTTCTTTTTCTGTGTAGTTAGTTATATCTAACTATCTATCTATATATACATACATATAGAAATAAATTTTAGTTAGGTAGTGCAACATCTTTGTGCGTGTGTGTATCCTGCACCTGTAATTTTTTCTTTATCTTTTTTTTCTACTCTTTGTCTCTGTATTTACAACTTATCACAAGCCCCTTACGTGTGAAAACACAACATACCCACCCTTCACACTAAATAAAGGTTTACACATTTCACACGGATCCGGGAATTTGTATTGAAACGGACAGCATTTCTAGACGGATCCGGATGCGGATCTGTCTCACAAATGCATTGCAATAACGGATGCGTCTCTCCGGTTGTCATCCGGAAAGACGGATGCGTTATGTATTTTTTAAACAGTTTTAAGGGTCTGCGCATGCCCAGACCGGAAGAACGCATCCGTCAATGTGGTATTTTTAATGCCGGATCTAGCACTAATATATTCCTATGGAAATTAATGCCGGATCCGGCATTATGGCAAGTGTTCCGGTATTTTGGACGGAGATAAAACCGCAGCATGCTGCAGTTTTATCTCCGTCCAAAGCGCCGTACAGTGACTTAACTGAAGACATCCTGATGCATCCTGAACAGATTTCTTTCCATTCAGAATGGATTAGGATAAAACTGAAGCTTTTTTTTCCGATATCGAGCCCCGACGACGGAACTCAATGCTCGAAAAAAAAAAAAAAAACGCCAGTGAAAGTACCCTAAGACCATGACCCGGAAGCGATTTGAGTCAATTCGGAAATTACTACACTACAACGACAATGCACAGTGTCCACCCCAAAATGACCCGACATTTGACCATCTGTTCAAGGTTAGCTCTGTCATTGACCACTTTAACACCAAGTTTGCTTAGGTGTACAACCCAGATAAAAATGTCTGTGTAGATGAGTCCCTATTACTTTTGAAAGGGAGGATGAGATTCCACCAGTACCTGCCTAGCAAAGGGGCAAGGTATGGCATAAAGATTTACAAACTTTGTGAGAGTAGCTCCAGGTACCCCTACAAGTTCTGCATTTACGAAGGAAAAGATTCCTCGATAGAACCCCCAGAATGCCCCCAACCCCCTATCCTATGAGTTAGTGGGAAGACAGTGTGGGACTTACTGCACCCACTGCTGGATAAGTGTTACCACCTCTATGTGGATAACTATTATACCAGCATACCCCTATTTAAGTCCCTAACTGTCAGAGGTACTGTGGCTTGCGGCACAGTGCACAAAAATCAGAGAGGCCTCCCTAGATCCCTGGTAGGGCAACCACTCAGAATGATTGAAAGTAGGGCTCTCCTCCATGAGAACATGCTGGTGGTTAAGTACAAGGACAAGAGGGACGTTCTTGTACTGACCAACATTCACACTAACACCAGCTCCCCTGCTCCTGTACTGCTCCTACAGTGCCACACGAAAAACAAAAGTGTGGTACAAAAAGCTGGCCGTACACATTGTACAGATGGCAATGTGCAATGCATACATGCTATTTCAATCTGCAGGCCACACAGGAACTTTCCTTCAGTTCCAAGAGGTGATTATCAGGGCCCTAATTTTTCAAAGCCAGGCCGGGGAGGTTCCCAGTACTTCAGGAAGTCATGGTGCCTGTGTTGTACCAGGGCAACATTTTCCAGGTCAAGTCCCCCAGACAGCAAGGAAGGGAAGGACCCAAAAAATATGCATGGTGTGTTCCAAAAGGGGGATAAGGAAACCATTTACCACTGCGAAACCTTCCCTGAAAAACCTGGCCTGTGTATGCACGAGTGTTTTAAAATATACCACTCATCCATGGAGTATTAATTTAATCCTTGATGTACCCTGTAGTTTTACCACCTTATATATCTCATTTAGTCCGCATAGCTTACATATCCACTTTTTACCAACCACTACATATTCATTTCTGTGAAACACCTGTTAGGTCAAAAGTGCTCTTTGCACCCATTCAGCAGGCTACAAGCACATATGGGTTGTTTCCTGAATGGGGAGAAAATAGGGAACACATACTGGGGTGCATTTTCTCCTTTAACCCCTTGTGAAAGTGAAAAATTGGGGTCTGCTAGTAATTTTTCATTTTCACAGATGTGTGCTTTGAAATTCTTTAACAAGTATTTCTGCCTTCTGTGAGACACATGTTTGCTGAAAAGTACCCTCTCCACCACTTAAAATTGGGTCATTTCTTGGGGTTTTTAATTTCTGGGGAAATTAGGAATTTTTTAAATGCGACATGGCACCTAAAATCAATGTCTGCCAATTCAGGTCAACAAAATACATATTTTACTGTTTGACTCTAGAGCCCTGTTGTGCGCCCATACATGATTTTTTGAGCACATATGGAGTATTGCCGTATTCGGGGGGAAATGGGGAACAAAATGTGGGGTGCATTTTGTCCTGTTACCCTTTAGAAAAGTGAAAAATGTGGGTGTAAATCAACTTTTTCTAGAAAAAAATGCTATTTTTCATTTTTACTGCCAAGTGTTTCCAAATTCTAGGAAACACATTCGAGGTCAAAGTGCTCACTGCACACCTTGAAAGATTACTTGACATTGTCTTCATATGCAACAAAGCTCTTAATTACCATTCCAGCTAAATCCGCTCTCCAAAAGCCATATGGTGCTCCTTCCACTCTAAAGCCTGCTGTGCGCCCATAAATCAGTTTTTGGGGCACATATGGGGTATTTCTGTAAACTCCAGAATCAGGGTAATAGATTTTGAGTTTTGTGTGACTGTTAACCCTTGATGTGTTGCAGGAAAAATAGATTAAAATTTAAAATCTGCTAAAAAAAAGTGACATTTTGAAATTTCATTCCCATTTTCCGTTAATTCTCGTGGGACACCTAAAGGGTTAACAAAGTTTGTAAAACCAGTTGTTAATAGCTTGAGGGGTGTAGTTTCTAAAATGGGGTGATTCATCGGTTGTTTCTAATATGTAAGCTCCACAAAGTGACTTCATAACTGAACTGGTCCTTTTTCTAAAAAATCTTAAGATTTACTTCTAAACTTCTAAGCCTTCTAACGTCCCAAAAAAATGAAAAGTCATTTTCAAAATGGTCCGAATATGAAGTAGACATATGGGGAATGTAAAGTAATAACAATTTTTGGAGGTATTACTATCTATTTTAAGAATAGAGAAATTGAAATTAGAAAATTTGCTAATTTTTCCAAATTCTTTGTAAATTGTATTTTTTTTATAAATAAAAATTATATATTTTGAACCATATTTACCACTGTCATGAAGTACAATATGTGATGAGAAAACAATCTCAGAATGGCCTGAATAAGTAAAAGCGTTCTTTTTTTTAATGAGACATTTTTATTGTAATTTTTAATAAGAAGGTACAACATCAATCCCCCCCAGATCCCCCTCCCACCCTCACATTACCTACCTCCCCACCACCCACCTCCCCCCATCCCTTCCCAGAGTCCTGTGACCAACAAAGTCCGGTGTCCATGAATTTCTGTAACATGTTCGGCAGTAGGCTTCATATTTTCCCAGACACGCATTGCATCCCGTATCTGAGGCAAGACACATACATTCAACATACAGCTCGCCCATCCAATCATATCCTGACATTCAATTATCCAATGTCTTCATTATTTAAATAGTACAGCTGTATCCACCTTAGGATATTACACCATGGTTATCTCATAGACCATATACCTCTCTGTAATGTTGCATCCAAGAAAACCAGATTGTCTCAAATTTTTTAATAGAGCCTCTTTTTTGATAGACATATTTCTCTATTCGAAACAGAGTGTGTATTCTAGCTACCAGTTCCTGTATCGTTGGAGCCTCTTTCTCTATTCAGTGGAATGCAATACTTTTCTTTGCCTGGTAGAGAATCCGCCCGGTTGCCAGCTTCTTTTTCGCCATACCAGGTACAACCTCAAAACTTCCACAAAACACACGTTAAGGACGTGACATCTAAGCTGATATTAAAAACAGTATTTATCAGTTCTATGACATCTGACCAGTACCTTCTCTGTCTTGGGCAGTTCCACATAAGATGGATTAAGTCTGCATTGGGCATATTGCATCTCGGGCAGAGGTCATCGTCCCTATACCCCATCTTTTTGAGGACTACTGGCGTTCTGTATACTCTATGTAATAAGTATAGTTGGGACACCCGGTGTGCCTCACTGACAGCTAAGAACGGACACTCTCCCAGCACCTTTTCCCATTGTTCCTCCGTGTCGCTACATCAAGCTTCCACTTATATAATTGAAGAGGGTGTTTTTTAAGCTGCATATCAAGGAGAACATTATAATGAAGGGAAATTAACCCACTGGTAGTACCGCTGGTTGCCGTAAGATCTATGATACTATGCTTTTGCGCAGGAGCAATCTTTTCAGATTTATCTTGTGCTTTTATAGCGTGTCTGAGCTGTAAATACAAATAAAAAAACTTATTAGGGATGTTAAATTCTTGCTGTAACCCGCGTGAATTCTTTTAACTCACCCTCCGAGTATAGCTGAGTCATTCTGGTAAGTTTATACGCTTTCCACGCGTGCAGTTCCGCAACCTTGTCTAACTCCTTGTACATAAAGTTAGGCCATATGACAGTGTACGGCGTATATCCGCTAACTTTAGCAATACTTCTGGCCTTCCACGAAACTTTATGAATGATACGCAGTAAATTATACTGACATCCTTTACTGTAAAAAGAACCATCCTCCAGAGCAGATAGCAAGCTAGTGCGCCCCAGGAGATGTCTCACTACCTTCCCTGCCGTATTGACCTTCTCCACATCTCCCCAACCCCTGATATGCTGTAGCTGACTCGCTAGATAGTATAACCACGGGTCTGGTAGAGCCAAGACCCCAGTTGTTTTAGGTCGCTGTAAGGTAGAGAGTTTAATGCGGGGGATACCTTTCTTCCAGATCAGATCTCTAAATATGACATTTACTTTATAAAAGAAGCGTAATGGTATCCAGCAGGGAGAATTGTGTAGAAGGTATAGAAGTTGTGGCATCAATATCATTTTAATGAGATTGGTTCTTCCAACCATAGAAAGCGGTAGCTTGACCAATGTATTCACTTTGGTTTTAAACTTAGCAAGTAATGGGGTCAGATTTAGACACTCATAATCCTTTGTGTTGGAGGTTATTTGGATACCGAGGTATTTAAATGAGGATATCACCTTAAGGCCCATGGCATCAGTTAAGGGTAGATTAGTCCCAATCTTTAGTGGCATAACTACCGACTTCGCCAAGTTGATGCGGAGACCAGATAAGGGACCATAATCATTAATAATCTGGATGGCCTCCTTAAGGGAGTTCGCCCAATCATCCAAGAATAATAACAGATCGTCCGTATAGAGTGTGACTTTCTCGGTTAGCTCACCATATGTAAAACCCCTAACTGAGTGTGCTTGCCTCAAAGCTTCTGCTAGGGGCTCCACTGCCACCGCAAACAGTAGCGGCGACAGGGGGCAACCCTGCCGTGTTCCCCTATACAACCTAAAGGATTCGGACAAACTTCCATTAATCCTCAATACTGCCCTTGGAGAGGCATATAGAAGTTGTACCCATTCTATATAGTGGGTCCCAAAGCCCATTCTGTCAAGCACCAGCCACAGGTAGCGCCATTCCACACTGTCAAATGCTTTGGCCGCATCTAGAGATGCGACAACCGCATCCGAGGTGTGGACCTGACTCGCCTGGATGTTTAAAAACAGACGTCTCACATTTACTGCTGTGGATGCATTCGGCATAAAGCCTGCCTGATCCGGATGGATAAGTGTCGTGATAACCAGTCTGTTCGCCATCACTTTTGCCAACGATTTTATGTCAGTCTGAAGTAGCGAAATCGGTCTATAAGAATCTGCCTCCTTGTCATCCTTACCAGGCTTCGGAATAAGCACGATTATAGCCTCATTCAGCGAGTCAGGCAGGCGCCCTGCCCCCTTCGCCTCCCTACAAACCTCCAGCAACTGCGGCAAAAGTATGGGTGCATAACGCTTATACAATTCAGAGGGCAGGCCGCCCCCCCCCCTGGCGCCTTATTGTTAGATGTGGTTCCCAGAGCGTCCTCTAACTCTTTAAGAGTTATTGGAGCATCTAGCATGTCTTTTTGCTCCACAGACAGGGTACGCAATGGCAGCTGCATTAGGAAATCTCGTATCTCCGTTTCCGATGCAGTAGACTTGGACTGATACAGTGAGGAATAGAAGGAATACATAATGTTAACTATCTCTTCAGGGTCATCTCTTACCACACCATCTAAGTCCCTAAGCGCTGCTATGTATGACGTTTGGTGTTGAGCTTTGGATATCATAGCTAGCAGCTTTCCTGCTTTTTCTCCCTCTTCATAGTAAGACTGCTTCTGAAAGAAGCGCTTATTTTTCGCATTTTGCATTAGTTTATCATTTAGTTTCTGTTGTGCATCCCTCCAATTTGATTTAGTGTTCGCCGTTGGAGCAGCGACATGCACCGCTTCCAAGAGCCCCACTCCAGAAGTCAGTTTTTGTATCGACAGTCTGGTTTCATTTTTTTTTGCATTGACATCTGCTATCAGTAGTCCCCTCAAATAAGCTTTCATAGTGTCCCACACCACGAGTGTGGACGCTGTCGGGAGGTTAAGGTAAAAAAACTCCTTCAGTTTATCTCCAATACCGCCAAGGTCCGGCAGTACCTGTAGCCAGTACGGATTAAACGTCCAGACCATATTTCTCCTGATCCTGGACGGTCGAAAATCAGACGTTGCCAGAACCAGTGAATGATCTGAAAGCCTGCGTGTTAAGTATTGCAGATCTCGAAGGAGACATCCCATACCGGTGTTTCCCAGAATGAGATCAATCCTTGACAAAGAATCATAGGTGGAGTATTGTTTCTTGGATGGATTCCAATCGCCAGAAGTCCAGCAAGAGTGACTCCTGCAGGAAGCGCCCGAATGGAGTGACGTCCCCCCCAAAAGTTTGGGAGGCACCCCCCATTCTGTCCATCACCGGGTCGACAACTCTGTTAAAGTCTCCCATAATCAAGACTGGAACATCCGGCAGATCTGCCAGATAGGCCAACATAGATTTAAGAACCCGCGGAGAGTATGGAGGTGGGACGTACACCCCCACTATCACACACGGGGTAGAGTATAAAGTACAATGCACACAGACATATCTCTCTTCACTGTCTATCTTATACAAGATACATGTAAAGGCTATGGATTTATGTATTAAAATGCTCACGCCTCTCGCATATGTAGAATACGGAGCATGATAGCACTGTCCAGCCCATTGTGGACTAAGCAGCTTTGTTTGGTCTTCTAGTAAGTGCGTTTCTTGTATGCAACATATCACAGGATGGTGCTGTTTCACAGTATCTAAGATAGCCCGTCTCTTATTACTATCCTTCACACCCCTAGTGTTCCAGCTGAGAAAATTGATTAATTCCGCCATATCTTTATCTTAACTATTATGGTCTTGATACGGATAATATCTGAAGTACCTAATACTAATGGACATAGCATACTTCCTACATCACGGACCAGGATTGTAGCTTTTGTATGTGGATAAAACATGGTTACAGCTTTTGTACATGGATAGAACATGGTCATAGCTTTTGTACATGGATAAAACATGGTCACAGTTAAAATACCAAACCTAACAAACTGAAAGTAGAACAACTTCTTCCCTACTTCAACTTAGCTTAACTAATAGAACCAAAAAGGTGCTATAGTCTCCGCAGCGAGGCCCCACCAAATACACCTGAGTTACCAGGTCTGTGGGAGAGAAAACGCACTTGCCGCCAAGGCCAAGCCCCAATGGAGTTCCTGCTTACCCTAAAGGCAGGGTGCAGGAGAAAAAGACTTATAGCTATAAAGCAACAGACAGTAATTCGCACTGCCAATGGAATAAAAGTCTAGAAATACAACTTAAGCAACATACGCCCGCTCCTCCTGCACCTTAGCTTCAAAAAGTACTGAACCCATTGCAATATGGTTCAATCACCTCAAGGGTTTTATAAACAAGATCAGGAGTGTCGGCTTGCAGTACATAATGCCACTTACTAACAGGTTCACCAGCCACAACATCAGTCATACTGTCAGACACACCACTTGCCCGCAACAGTGAGTGTTTGGAGAATCACCCCATCTGCCAGGTTTTAACTTCCATTCGCCGCCAACTGCCTCTCATGCTGGTCCAGCCATTTCATTGCTTCTTCTGGGTTGTCATGGAAAGTCGTAGCCCCCATGGCCACAATCCGCAGTTTAGCAGGGTAGATCATGGAGTATGCGACATTCAGTGAGCGTAACCGTTTCTTTATATCCAGGAACTTCGCTCTCCTTTTCTGCACTTCTTGGGAAAAGTCTAGATACAGTAACACCTTCTGTCCATCAATAGTTAGATCCGCCACCTCTCGAGCTTTCCTCAAAATAATTTCACGGTCTCTGTAATGTAATAGTTTCATCAGGACAGGCCTCGGGGGCGCCCCCGGTGGCAGCGGTCTGGTAGGAACTCTGTGAGCCCGTTCAATAGCGAAAAACTGATGTTATTACGTCGGGCCCGGTTCTCAAGGTGTCCTGCTTTTGGCAGCAATGATATCCACCCATCTAGAATGTTCTCTTAAATCTTGTTTCAGAGGGGGTATTGTTTCCTCTACCGTACCCATTTTGTCCTCCAGGGCCGTGGTACGCTCCGCCAGCTTTCGCAAGTCATGGCGGACAATGGTGACGTCCTCCTTAATGGCCCCCACCTGCTCAGTAAGTGTCTGAAGGGATTTACCACAGTTATTTATGGCTAGCATGACGTCCTTCAGTGTAGGTTCATCTGGGTCAGACTCCACAGCCCCCATGGTGGTATCTGTTTCTTCAGGGCAAAGTGGAGCAAACCTATTGTGGCTGTCTGCAAGTTCTGCAATCGGCTCCTCCATATCAGGATCAGAGTCTGCATATACATCCCCCTTAGCAATTACTTGCCGTTTCTGAGCATTCTTGCTCGCAGCAGCTGCAGAGGATCTGGCAAACCTCTCCAGTTTAGCTCCTGCATCCCGCTGTGTCTCTGAGTAGCCGCTCCGCCGCCATCTTGGATTTCCCTGTCTGCCACCT
This sequence comes from Bufotes viridis, assembly GCA_033119425.1. NCBI lineage: Eukaryota > Metazoa > Chordata > Amphibia > Anura > Bufonidae > Bufotes > Bufotes viridis. Next base: position 332,597,154 of record CM065589.1, on the reverse strand, counting down.
TAGCGTCCTTCTTAGGCTTCATGGCCGCAGGGAAGCCGCTCAAAGAAGTCCGGAGGTGAGGTAGGGGTTCAAGGAGTCCACCGATGTGACGTATAGCCAGGTCAGCATGGGTTTCAGGATGGTTTTTCAGTATAGTGCAGGGGAGCTCTGCCGGTGTGCTGCTGCTCACATACCCTGCTTGGCTCTGCCCCCAAGTAAAAGCGTTTTAACGTTATCACCAAATAAAGTGGCCTGGTCCTAAAAATGGCCTGGTCCTTAAGATGAAAAATGGCAGTGATCTGAAGGGGTTAATGATCTTGTAGAAGGCATGCACAGTAATAAAAAGAATAAAAAAAAATATATATATATATTGTAAGAGGGTGCAAGGTACCGTGGTCGATGGCAGGTACGTGTCACCGAGGTTCCTGGCCTCGGTGAGGTAAGAGCCGGGTTTTCGTGTGTCAGCAGCAGCTAGTGCTGTTTGACACCTTGTTTTTAGTTTGGCTGCAAAGCCAATCCGGGCCGGCTCTTACTGGGAGTAGGCAAAGAGTTGGGTGGGTGCCTATTCCCCACGGTCCAGGCCGGACTTTATCCGGGCCTTTAAAAGGCAGCCTCCTCAGCAGCTGAGTGTGATTGTCCTGGAGCTGCTGTCAGGCTGTGGAATCACTGGAGTTTGGGAGTTCTGATCCATGCTGTGCTGTGTGAAGTTCTCTGAGCTGGAAGCAAGACCCCAAGCAAGGAGGAGTGCAGACGGCCTGGAAGCCGGAGGTCGATCGCCTTGCGGCTGGACTGACAGCCAGGTGCGAACCTGCACCTAAAGCCTCCCAGGTGACTGGAACCTGTTTTTGACTATTTCGTTTTGCTGCACGTTTTCTGATGGGTGTGAATTAACACCAAGTGACTGTTTGCTGTGTATTTGCTACAAGTGTGAATTAAACACTGTTTGCTACACTTTCTGGACTCCGTTTTGCCTCTATACTGCACCCGCACTGCTATCTACCAGAGCGACTCCCCACATTTGGTGTCGGATGCAGGCATGCGCAGTGAGGCTGGCGTGAACGCCGAATTGTTTGTGTTTTGCTGAGCACAAGTGCATGGCATATATAAAACCGGCAAAGTTGCAAACAGGAATTTCTGGCAACATGGAGGTGGCTGTGAAAGCCCTCATGGAGGCTAACGTGCAGCAGCGGGAAACCAACCAACTACTTTTACAGCACGTGATGGCGTTACAAGCTGCAGGAGCGTCCCACCACGACCATGATGCCCGGAAAGCGGTCCGTGCGGCGATCCCAAAGATGACCCCCTCGGACGACGTGAAGACGTATCTGGCGGTCTTTGAAAAGGTGGCCGTGAGGGAGAAGTTACCCCGTGACCAGTGGGCTGAGGTGGTCGCTCCGTTCCTGGCATCCGGATCCCAACAAGTTTTTTTTGACTTAGCAGATGACCAGGCTGCTGATTACCCCACGGTGAAGGGGGAGATCCTGGCCAGGCTGGGGTAAACGTGTTAGTCCGGGCTCAACGGGTCCACCAGTGGGACTTTAAAGCGGCTGAACCCGCCCGGCCGCAGTACTATGAGTTGCTGCACAGGTTGCAAAAATGGCTGCAGCCTGATATTCTAAGTCCGACTGCTATGCTGGACCGACTGCTGGCTGACATGTTCTGGAGGGCCTTGCCTTACCCCCTTCAGCACTGGATCGGCCAGGTATCACCCACCAATGCCCTAGAAATGGTCGACCTGGTGGAGCGCTATGAGGCCACCCAAAACTTGAAAGGGGGTGTTGTTGGGAGGGGGCCGGTCAAACCCCGGAGGACTCCCATCCAGTCCTGATGACTGGTACCCAAAAAACCTGCTCGGGGTGTACCCCCTGTAGACCCGGCCCCGATAGTCTGCTGGCGGTGTCACAAGCCTGGCCACGTAAGGGCCGACTGTCCACAGTGGGGAGAACCCATGGAGATTAATTATGGGTACCGGGCTTCCATGTATGCCCAGAGACTGTGTGCAACCGGCACCCCCGAGACAGTAGACAATCGTCACCTGTGCCAGGTGCAAGTGGGTGATAACCTGGCAGTGGCGCTGTTGGACTCAGGGAGCCTAGTAACCCTGGTAAGTGCTGCCCTGGTACAGCCCACCCAGTATACGGGCCGGAAAGTTGGTGTGGTGTGCATACATGGAGACTTAAAGGACTATCCCACTGCTGTAATGTCTCTATCCACGGCGGCCGGCACATGGACTTGTGAAGTGGCGATCTCCACAAAGCTACCGTATGAACTAATAATTGGGAGAGACTTCCTGGTTTTCCGTCACTATGGCCTGAGATGAAAGTGACTAATAGCCCTGAGACAGGGGCAACCCTAGCAGAGTGGCCTGGTTCCAGTGGGGGCCAGAGCCCTGGGAGCCCGAGTCCGAAGGGCCTGCGGTAGGGGTGACCACCACTGCTGTGATAGAGGGGGAGACACCCCACTGAGTGTAAAGGTGGGAGACATGGAGGACTTGCCACCAGGACCTGGAGTTGGCAGACCTCCACGCCTCTGGAGACAATTTTGGGACCGCCTAACACCGGGACCAAACCCTAACTAGGGCCTGGGAGAATGTGGTGGAAATTGATGGTAAACCCCAGAAGCCAGGGGCTGAGTTAATATTTCCTCGCTTTGTCGCTCACCAAGAAATGTTATATCAGGTGAACCAAATCCGGGTGAATCTGTTGAACAGTTGGTGGTGCCCACAGCGCATCGCAAGCTGGTCATGGAGCTTGCCCACCAACATGTTCTTGGGGACACCTGGGGTGGCAGAAAACGCAGGACCGCATACTGCAGCGGTTTTATTGGCCTGGTGTGTTTAAGGAGGTAGAAGAATATTGTAAATCTTGTCCAACCTGTCAGGTAAATAGCCCCCAGCCACATTTCCGTAGTCCCCTTGTGCCTCTTCCAATCATTGAGGTCCCGCTTGAGCGTATCGCTATGGATCTAGTCGGGCCTGTACCGAGTCTGCCAGGGCCACCAACACATTCTGGTAGTTCTCGACTACGCCACTCGGTATCCGGAGGCGGTGCCTCTGCGACATACCTCGGCTAAGCTCATTGCCAAAGAGTTAATGGAAATGTTTTCCCGTGTGGGCCTGCCAAAAGAGGTTCTGACAGACCAAGGGACCCCTTTTATGTCCAAAGTTATGAGGGAACTGTGTAAATTATTGCATATAAAGCAATTGCGGACGTCCGCTTACCATCCGCAAACGGACGGTCTTGTCGAGTGTGATTGTCCTGACAGCAGCTGAGTGTGATTGTCCTGGAGCTGCTGTCAGGCTGTGGAATCACTGGAGTTTGGGAGTTCTGATCCATGCTGTGCTGTGTGAAGTTCTCTGAGCTGGAAGCAAGACCCCAAGCAAGGAGGAGTGCAGACGGCCTGGAAGCCGGAGGTCGATCGCCTTGCGGCTGGACTGACAGCCAGGTGCGAACCTGCACCTAAAGCCTCCCAGGTGACTGGAACCTGTTTTTGACTATTTCGTTTTGCTGCACGTTTTCTGATGGGTGTGAATTAACACCAAGTGACTGTTTGCTGTGTATTTGCTACAAGTGTGAATTAAACACTGTTTGCTACACTTTCTGGACTCCGTTTTGCCTCTATACTGCACCCGCACTGCTATCTACCAGAGCGACTCCCCACAATATATATATATATATATATATATATATAAATTTTTGCAGATGACACTAAACTGTGTAACGCAATTAAACATGGAAGAGAATAGTATACTGCTACAGATGGATGTGGATAGATTGGAGGCCTGGGCAGAGAAATGGCAGATGAGTTTTAACACTGACAAATGTAAGGTTATGCACATGGGAAGAAAAAATACATGCAACCAGTTCATACTAAACGGTAAAACACTGGGCAACACTGACATGGAAAAGGACCTAGGAATTTTAGTGAACAGTAAACTAAGGGTACTTTCACACTTGCGTTGGTGCGGATCCGTCTGTTTATTTGCACAGACGGATCCGCACATCTAATGCAAACGTTTGTATCCGTTCAGAACGGATCCGTTTGCATTAGGTTTAAAGAAAAATGACAAAGTCCAAAACGGATCCGTTTTGAATTACATTGAAAGTCAATGGGGAACGGATCCGTTTTCAAATGCACCATATTGTGTCATTGACAACGGATCCGTCCCCATTGACTTACATTGTAAAAAAAAACGGATTCGTTAGGCTCCGCCTCTTCAGACGGACACCAAAATGCTGCATGCTGCGTTTTGGTGTCCGCCTCCAAAACGGAATAGAGGAGGAACGGAGCCTAACTGATGCATTCTGAACTGATCCTTATCCATTCGGAATGCATTGGGGCTGAACTGATCCGTTTTGGACCGTTTGTGAGAGCCCTGAAACGGATCTCACAAACGGAATCTAAAACGCTAGTGTGAAAGTACCCAAGCTGTAAAAACCAGTGTCAGGCAGCGGCTGCCAAGTAGAGATGTCGTGAACATAAAATTTTCCGTTCGCGAACAGCAAGCGCGAACTTCCGCAAATGTTGGTGAATCGGGCGAACCGCCACAGACTTCAATAGACAGGCGAAACCCACAGGGACTCTTTCTGGCCACAATAGTGATGGAAATAGTTGTTTCAAGGGGACTAACACCTGGACTGTGGCATGCCGGTGGGGGATCCATGGCAAAACTCCCATGGAAAATTATGTAGTTGACGGAGAGTCGGGTTTTAATCCATAAAGGGCATAAATCACCTAACATCCCTAAATTGTTTGGAATAACGTGCTTTAAAACATCCAGTGTGTGTATATGATCAGGTATGATGTTGTATCGATCTGGTAGTGTAAGGGTTACGCCCGCTTCACAGTGACAGACCAAACTCCCCGTTTAACGCACCGCAAACAACCGCAAACAGTCCATTTGCGAAATCGCAAACTCCCCATTTGCACAAGGTTGGATACCAAGCTAGCCATGTCCCATTCCTTGTCCTCACGGACGTCATTAAAGGTCTCTTCCTCCACCCAGCCACGCCAAGGGTCCCCGAAAGGTGACAACAAGCCCCCTGGGACGCCTGCTGTGGTTGGTCTTCCACCTCCTCAAAGCCACCTTCCTCCTCTGACTCCTCTTCTTCAGACTCCTCTCTCTGCGTTGCCGCAGGTCCAGCAATCGCTGACCACAAGGCTGCTTCTGGTGGTGATGGTGATCACGACTCTTCCTCTTCATGCTCATCTACGGCCTGATCCAGCACTCTTCGCAGGGCACGCTCCAGAAAAAATGCATATGGGATGAGGTCGATGATGTTGCCTTAGGTTTGACTGACCAGGTTTGTCACCTCCGCAAAAGGACGCATGAGCCTACAGCCATTGTGCATGAGCGTTCAGTAACGTGGCCAATAAACACCCCGCTCCGCAGAGGCTGTCCGTTCTTTTTCAAATTAAAAAAATCTGTTCTTACCAGTTTAATCTCTGTTTTGTCCCCTATCAGGGGACGGTGTATGGAATAGATTTTAGGAACCCGGGAGATGGAAAAGGATGGTTGGTCGGTCCTATTCCTTCCAATTTGGGGCACTGCACGTGCGCCGTACAATGTACTGTGCCACCAATATAAATAGTGTGAACTACTATTCTTACCATTTTAATCTTTGTTAAGTCCCCTATCAGGGGATGTGTATTGAATTAAATCCTTGCATGGGGAGATAGAGAAAAAAGCTTGCTCTGTCCGCTTCCTTCTAATTTTGGGCACTTGCAATGGAATTGGCCACCAATGCAACTAGTGTTAACTAAGTACTATTCCTATCAGTTTAATCTCTGTTTTGTCCCTTATCAGGGCCAGGGCCGGTGTAGTGAATCGATTTTTGGAACCGGGAGATGGAAAAAGACCCATGCTTGGTCTGCTTTGTTTGAATTTTAGGTCACTGCGCGTGCACCGTGCAATGTACTGTGACACCCTATATGAGTGGTTGGAAGTGGCACAGTACAGTCTGTGGGCCTAACACACACTGGCAGGCAACTGCAATTATATTAAAGGGTACAAATTAAATGACTTTTTTATCTGCAAGGTACTGTGCCACCCGATATGAGTGGTGGGAAGTGGGCACAGTATAGTCTGTGGGCCTGATACACACTGTCAGGCAACTGCAATTATATTAAAGGGTAAACTGTTTGAAGGTTTTGTAAGAGATGCTATCTTGGAGAATCTCAATGAAAATAAGCAAATTACACCATATCAGCATGGCTTCATGAGGGATCGGTCATGTCAAACTAATTTAATCAGTTTCTATGAGGAGGTAAGTTCTAGACTTGACCGGGGTGAATCAGTGGATGTCATATATCTGGACTTCTCCAAAGCATTTGACACTGTACCACACAAAAGGTTAGTATATAAAATGAGAACACTTGGACTAGGAGAAAATGTCTGTATGTAGGTAAGTAACTGGCTCAGTAATAGAAAACAGAGAGTGGTTATTAATGGTACACACTCAGATTGGGTCACTGTCACTAGTGGGGTACCTCAGGGTTCAGTATTGGGCCCTATTCTCTTCAATATATTTATTAATGATCTTGTAGAAGGCTTGCACAGTAAAATATCTATTTTTGCAGATGACACTAAACTGTGTAAAATAATTAACACTGAAGAGGACAGTTTTCTGCTACAGAGGGATCTGGATAGATAGGGGGCTTGGGCAGAGAAATGGCAGATGAGGTTTAACACTGACAAATGTAAAGTTATGCACATGGGAAGGAATAATGCAAGTCACCCGTACATACTAAATGGTAAAACACTCAGTAACACTGACATGGAAAAGGATCTAGGAATTTTAATAAATAACAAACTAAGCTGTAAAAACCAGTGTCAGGCAGCTGCTGCTAAGGCCAATAAGATAATGGGTTGCATCAAAAGGGGCATAGATGCCCGTGATGAAAATATAGTCTTACCACTTTATAATAATATATATATAAATAACTAGTCAGACCACACATGGAGTACTGTGTACAGTTCTGGGCTCCTGTGAACAAGGCAGACATAGCAGAGCTAGAGAGGGTTCAGAGGAGGGCAACTAAAGTAATAACTGGAATGGGGCAACTACAGTACCCTGAAAGGGTATCAATATTAGGGTTATTCACTTTAGAAAAAAGACGACTGAGGGGAGATCTAATAACTATGTATGAATATATCAGGGGTCAGTACAGAGATCTCTCCCATCATCTATTTATCCCCAGTACTGTGACTGTGACGAGGGGACATCCTCTGCGTCTAGAGGAAAGAAGGTTTGAACACAAACATAGAAAAGGGTTCTTCACAGTAAGAGCAGTGAGACTATGGAACTCTCTGCCTGAGGAGGTGGTGATGGTGAGTACAATAAAGGAATTCAAGAGGGGCCTGGATGTATTTCTGGAGTGTAATAATATTTCAGGCTATAGCTACTAGAGATAGGTCGTTGATACAGGGAGTTGTTCTGACTGCCTGATTGGAGTCGGGAAGGAATTTTTTCCCCTTAAGTGGGGAAAATTGGCTCTACCTCACAGGGGTTTTTTGCCTTCCTCTGGATCAACTTGCAGGAAACAGGTCGAACTGGATGGACAAATGTCTTTTTTCAGCCTAATATACTATGTTACTATGTTACTATGTAAAATTTAATGACTTTTTTATCTGCAAGGTACTGTGCCACCCTATATGAGTGGTGGGCAGTGGGCAACGTACAGTCTGTGGGCCTGACACACACTGGCAGGCAACTGCAATTATATTAAAGGGTAAAAATTAAATGACTTTTTTATCTGCAAGGTACTGTGCCACCCGATATGAGTGGTGGGCAGTGGGCACCGTACAGTCTGTGGGCCTCACACACACTGGCAGGCAACTGCAATTATATTAAAGGGTAAAAATGAAATGACTTTATCTGCAAGGTACTGTGCCACCCGATATGAGTGGTGGGCACTGGCAGTGAGCACAGTACAGTCTGTGAGCCTGACACTCACTGGCAGGCAACTGCAATTATATTAAAGGGTAAAAATTTAATGACTTTTTTATCTGCAAGGTACTGTGCCACCCGATATGAGTGGTGGGCAGTGGGCACCGTACAGTCTGTGGGCCTCACACACACTGGCAGGCAACTGCAATTATATTAAAGGGTAAAAATGAAATGACTTTATCTGCAAGGTACTGTGCCACCCGATATGAGTGGTGGGCACTGGCAGTGAGCACAGTACAGTCTGTGAGCCTGACACTCACTGGCAGGCAACTGCAATTATATTAAAGGGTAAAAATTTAATGACTTTTTTATCTGCAAAGTACTGTGCCACCCGATATGAGTGGTGGGCAGTGGGCACTGTACAGTCTGTGGGCCTGACACACACTGGCAGGCAACTGCTATTATTTCAAAAGGTAAAAATTAAATTACTTTTTTATCTGCAAGGTACTGTTCCACCCTATATGAGTGGTGGGCACTGGCAGTGGGCACAGTACAGTCTGTGGGCCTGACACTCACTGGCAGGCAACTGCAATTATATTAAACGGTAAAAATTAAATGACTTTTTTATCTGCAAGGTACTGTACCACCCTATATGAGTGGTGGGCAGTGGGCACAGTACAGTCAGTGGGCCTGACATACACTGGCAGCCAACTGCAATTATATTAAAGGGTAAAAATTCAATGACTTTTTTATCTGCAAAGTACTGTGCCACCCGATATGAGTGGTGGGCAGAGGCAGTGGGCACAGTACAGTCTGTGGGCCTGACATTTACTGGCAGGCAACTGCATCATATTAAAGGGTAAAAATTAAATGACTTTTTTATCTGCAAAGTACTGTGCCACCCGATATGAGTGGTGGGAAGTGGGAACAGTACAGTCTGTGGGCCTGACACTCACTGGCAGGCAACTGCAATTATATTAAAGGGTAAAAATTTAATGACTTTTTTATCTGCAAGGTACTGTGCCACCCGAGATGAGTGGTGGGCAGTGGGCACCGTACAGTCTGTGGGCCTGACACACACTGGCAGGCAACTGGAATTATATTAAAGGGTAAAAATTAAATGACTTTTTTATCTGTAAGGTACTGTGCCACCCGATATGAGCGGTGGGCAGTGGGTACCGTACAGTCTGTGGGCCTGACACACACTGGCAGGCAACTGTAATTATATTAAAGGGTAAAAATTAAATGACTTTTTTATCTGCAAGGTACTGTTCCACCCTATATGAGTGGTGGGCAGTGGGCACAGTACAGTGAGTGGGCCTGACACACACTGGCAGGCAACTGCAATTATATTAAAGGGTAAAAATGAAATGACTTTTATCTGCAAGGTACTGTGCCACCCGATATGAGTGGTGGGCACTGGCAGTGGGCACAGTACAGTCTGTGGGCCTGACATTCACTGGCAGGCAACTGCAATCATATTAAAGGGTAAAAATTAAATGACTTTTTTATCTGCAAAGTACTGTGCCACTCTATATGAGTGGTGGGCAGTGGGCACAGAACAGTCTGTGGGCCTGACACACACTGGCAAGCAACTGCAATTATATTAAAGGGTAAAAATGAAATGACTTTTTTATCTGCAAGGTACTGTGCCACCCGATATGAGTGGTGGGCACTGGCAGTGGGCACAGTACAGTCTGTGGGCCTGACATTTACTGGCAGGCAACTGCATCATATTAAAGGGTAAAAATTAAATGACTTTTTTATCTGCAAAGTACTGTGCCAACCGATATGAGTGGTGGGAAGTGGGAACAGTACAGTCTATGGGCCTGACACTCACTGGCAGGCAACTGCAATTATATTAAAGGGTAAAAATTTAATGACTTTTTTATCTGCAAGGTACTGTGCCACCCTATATGAGTGGTGGGCAGTGGGCACCGTACAGTCTGTGGGCCTGACACACACTGGCAGGCAACTGGAATTATATTAAAGGGTAAAAATTAAATGACTTTTTTATCTGTAAAGTACTGTGCCACCCGATATGAGCGGTGGGCAGTGGGTACCGTACAGTCTGTGGGCCTGACACACACTGGCAGGCAACTGTAATTATATTAAAGGGTAAAAATTAAATGACTTTTTTATCTGCAAGGTACTGTTCCACCCTATATGAGTGGTGGGCAGTGGGCATAGTACAGTCAGTGGGCCTGACACACACTGGCAGGCAACTGCAATTATATTAAAGGGTAAAAATGAAATGACTTTTTTATCTGCAAGGTACTGTGCCACCCGATATGAGTGGTGGGAAGTGGGAACAGTACAGTCTATGGGCCTGACACTCACTGGCAGGCAACTGCAATTATATTAAAGGGTAAAAATTTAATGACTTTTTTATCTGCAAGGTACTGTGCCACCCTATATGAGTGGTGGGCAGTGGGCACCGTACAGTCTGTGGGCCTGACACACACTGGCAGGCAACTGGAATTATATTAAAGGGTAAAAATTAAATGACTTTATCTGCAAGGTACTGTGCCACCCGATATGAGTGGTGGGCACTGGCAGTGAGCACAGTACAGTCTGTGAGCCTGACACTCACTGGCAGGCAACTGCAATTATATTAAAGGGTAAAAATTTAATGACTTTTTTATCTGCAAAGTACTGTGCCACCCGATATGAGTGGTGGGCAGTGGGCACTGTACAGTCTGTGGGCCTGACACACACTGGCAGGCAACTGCTATTATTTCAAAAGGTAAAAATTAAATTACTTTTTTATCTGCAAGGTACTGTTCCACCCTATATAAGTGGTGGGCACTGGCAGTGGGCACAGTACAGTCTGTGGGCCTGACACTCACTGGCAGGCAACTGCAATTATATTAAACGGTAAAAATTAAATGACTTTTTTATCTGCAAGGTACTGTACCACCCTATATGAGTGGTGGGCAGTGGGCACAGTACAGTCAGTGGGCCTGACATACACTGGCAGCCAACTGCAATTATATTAAAGGGTAAAAATTCAATGACTTTTTTATCTGCAAAGTACTGTGCCACCCGATATGAGTGGTGGGCAGTGGCAGTGGGCACAGTACAGTCTGTGGGCCTGACATTTACTAGCAGGCAACTGCATCATATTAAAGGGTAACAATTAAATGACTTTTTTATCTGCAAAGTACTGTGCCACCCGATATGAGTGGTGGGAAGTGGGAACAGTACAGTCTGTGGGCCTGACACTCACTGGCAGGCAACTGCAATTATATTAAAGGGTAAAAATGTAATGACTTTTTTATCTGCAAGGTACTGTGCCACCCGAGATGAGTGGTGGGCAGTGGGCACCGTACAGTCTGTGGGCCTGACACACACTGGCAGGCAACTGGAATTATATTAAAGGGTAAAAATTAAATGACTTTTTTATCTGTAAGGTACTGTGCCACCCGATATGAGCGGTGGGCAGTGGGTACCGTACAGTCTGTGGGCCTGACACACACTGGCAGGCAACTGTAATTATATTAAAGGGTAAAAATTAAATGACTTTTTTATCTGTAAAGTACTGTGCCACCCGATATGAGCGGTGGGCAGTGGGTACCGTACAGTCTGTGGGCCTGACACTCACTGGCAGGCAAGTATTAAGCAAAGACCTTTGCTGTATTTGTGGGAGAGGAGGCTGATTACAAGGCTAGTTATATGCACCTGTGGGCCCAGGCTGGCTGGTTACTAGGCTATTAATAGGCACCTGTGGGCCCAGACTGACGCCGATTCAGACGGCAGAATGTCTCAGGAGGGCGCTGGTATTCATGGTAGGATCGGAGTGGTTTGCATGGGACCCACGCTGCGGTCCGCAACATGTAGCGCTCTGGGATGAAGCAGAGTTTGGGCGCTAAAGGGCCGAGCATTGGTTGTTAGTGGGCTCAAGCTATGCACGCTGTGTTTTGTGTATCAATGGTTGATTTTAAAAAAAACAAAAAACGCAGCAGCATCATGTGGAGGCTCGTTCACACCTGGGCATCGGCAAAAAGGGCCAGGCGAATGCTGGCACTTACTGTAGAATTGTACTTATTGGCACGGGACCCACAGTGCGGTATAAGATTCGCAGTTCTCTGGGTCAAAGCAGAGTTGGGTGCTAACAGTCAAATGACTGTAGTTAGTATTTTGTCTAGCTGTTTAGGGGCTTGTTAGGGCTATTGCATATAGTTATTGGTGTAGCATGCGCCTAGAGTAGGTATGGTCGCATGTTTTCTGATATCTGTTTCATACGTAAAAAAAAAGTGAGTGTTTTTCTATTACCTGTTTTACATGTGGGGGCACATCCGCAGTTAAAGCCAGACATGCAAGGTGTTGGTAAATGTATATCAGTGGTCTGTATATGGGAACACAAGCAGATCGGTCAGGGCGCCGGTATTTGAGTTCTGATGCTCTTGTATGTAAGTGTGTTTAATCTATAAACTGTATGTTATGGGCACGCATGTGTCAGCGGTTCTGTGCTAGGTTTATAAGTGCACTATATGTTGATTAATTAGCGTTGCATCATGGGTGATGTTCAAACACGTTTATGTTTTCTTTGATGGTGTTGTGGTGACCCATTTAAAAAAACAAAACAAAAAAAAAAACCTGCAGCATTATGTGGAGGTTCGTTCGTGCCTGGGTAATGGCAGAAGGTGCCAGGCAAGTGCTGGCATTCACGGTAGGATCGGACTTTGTTACACGGTTAGTGACTTGTAGCGCTCTGGGGCGAAGGAGGTCAGGCGCTTATGGTCGAATGATCATGGTTAGGTTCATTACCTTCAAAAGCTACGTCCGTCTGTCTGCATTTACATTTTGTCCTATACTCCATTCACTACTAGAGCTGCGTTCATGCGTTTGCTGTTGCATCACATTAATACTCTGCTCACTTCAGATTGCATTCATATGGCTGCGTTATACCTTGCTCTTCATGCTCAGAGCTGGGCCCATACCATGTTTTAGGCACCACTCACATCCAGAGCTGCATTCACCCACCTGTTCTTACATCAGATGTTATATTCTGCTTCCACTTAAAGCTGCATTTCCCTTTCATTGCTACATCATGGTTACTCAGTATTTTCACTAGGGCAGTCAGCACACCGCTCTGATACCGCTTTCTTTCAGGTTTACGTTTCTTTCCTCGCTGGTTGTTACATTCCATAGGCCTACTTTCTGTTTCACTTCGGTGGAAGAAAAAAAAAAAAAAAATTGGGTGCTGTTTTTTAGTCCTGGTTCGCATTCACTCAGACTGGTCTCCTGCCCCAGCTCACCATACAGTCCCTCAGTGGTCAGTGGGCTAATAGGAGTAAGTTTCCTACTATGTTTCACAAGCTGTTCACACGTTGTCACGATTAGGGTCTTCTCTTAGCGAACTGTAATGCCTCTGGCTCTTTTTCTCCCATCTGTTCAATTTCACGGTTGGTTTAATGTTTTACTTAGGCACGGGGTTCGGTTCACTATTGTCTATGCATATCCCATCAGGTCTGGCTTACATTTTAATTACTTATCGTCACTGTAATGTCATCTAGTTCAGTCTTGGCTTCGCGGGGTGTATGACTGTTCTTCACGTTATTCGTTAGGGGTACAATATGGTTGTAAGCTAGTTAGTGTCCTAGGTTACTGTCAAAGGGGGTCATGGTTATGCGAGTCCCCAAGTCATACTGGTGCTGCTTAAGTGGTTTAAAAAAAATAAAAATAAAAAAAAAATTATAAAAAAAAAATAAAATAAAAAAAATACATAAAAAAAAAAATTAAAAAAATTGCCATAAGTTTCGCATTCATGGCTACGCTATTAGAGTCTCTGACGCATGGCTTCTCCGTTTAAGTTTGACACGCATGGCCCCGCCATTAGTGTCTCTCGTGCATGGCCCCGCCATTAGTGTCTCTCGTGCATGGCCCCGCCATTAGTGTCTCTCGTGCATGGCCCCGCCATTAGTGTCTCTCGTGCATGGCCCCGCCATTAGTGTCTCTCGTGCATGGCCCCGCCATTAGTGTCTCTCGTGCATGGCCCCGCCATTCGTGTCTCTCGTGCATGGCCCCGCCATTAGTGTCTCTCGTGCATGGCCCCGCCATTAGTGTCTCTCGTGCATGGCCCCGCCATTAGTCTCTCTCACGCTTGGCTCAGCCATTAGTCTCTCTCACGCTTGGCTCCGCCATTAGTGTCTCTCACGCAGGGCTTCTCTGTTTATGTATACACACATGGCTCTGCCGTTAGAGTCTCTCGCACATGGCTCCGCCATTCGTGTCTCTCACGCATATCCCCGCAATCAGTGTCTCTCACGCATGGCTCCGCCATTAGTCTCTCACACATATCCCCGCCATCAGTGTTTCTCACGCTTGGCTCCGCCATTAGTCTCTCTCACTAATGGCTCCGCCATTAGTCTCTCTCACGCTTGGCTCCGCCATTAGTCTCTCTCACGCTTGGCTCCGCCACTAGTCTCTCTCACGCTTGGCTCCGCCATTAGTCTCTCTCACGCTTGGCTCCGCCATTAGTCTCTCTCACGCTTGGCTCCGCCATTAGTCTCTCTCACGCTTGGCTCCGCCATTAGTCTCTCACGCATGGCTTCTCAGTTTACATTTTACACACACAACTCCGCCATTCGAGGTCGGCTGCGTGGTCCGCCACAGTAGGTTCCATGTCTATTTCTGCCTTCAGGCCCGCTCGCATGGCTCGGTCAGCTGTGGCTCGCAATACAATTCTTCTTGTGGAGGCTCGCATGCATGGCTTTTGCCATTAGAATCTAACTCACATTATTGTTGTAGGTTGTTGGGTCTTCATTGTTTTCTTTTCAAGCAGTCATCTCAAGCCTTCCTTTTCAGACATCACCTTCTCCTGGGTTCGCATTTTCTCCCATTTACTCTCTCTAGGTTCTTGCTTCCCTCGCTCCCCGCTGTTACTTTTCTCTTACCCGTCCATGCATTATAGACCCATTCTCCCAGGAAGCTGACCCTGTGGTCTCATTTTTTCACGTTTCTCAAATTTCAGCTCTCAAAGGGTTGATCAGGAAAAAAATTTAAAATAATACTATGGCATTAGTTTCGTCCACAGGGAGTCCTCTTACCACTACAGGTGATTTACGAAGTCTGTCACGTCTGCAGACTAATAAGTCCTGTCTCACCACTACAGGCGATTTACGAAGTCTGTCACGACTACAGACTAATAAGTCCTGTCACGACTACAGGCGATTTACGAAGTCTGTCACGTCTACAGACTAATAAGTCCTATCTCACCACTACAGGCGAATTACGAAGTCTGTCACGACTACAGACTAATAAGTCCTGTCACGACTACAGGCGATTTACAAGTCTGTCACGACTACAGACTAATAAGTCCTGTCACGACTACAGGCGATTTACAAAGTCTGTCACGTTACTGACTCGATAAGTCCTAGCGCGACTACAGGCGCAGCATACGTAGTCTATCATGACCTTAAGCTTGTCCTGTCATAGCGGCAGGCATTGGGTGTACATTATGTCTTCATTACAGACATGCTTACTTCATCGTCAAACTCGAGCTGAGGGTGTTGGTGTCGCACCTAGTTCCTGGGTACCGGTCTATCATCCAGTAGTAGGTACAATAATAAGGCACAATATACATAGTCTGTCACGTCTATGGACTCAACAAGTCCTATCACTACTGTAGGCGCAGCATACATAGTTTATCACGACCTTAAGCTTATTTCCTGTCACAACTGCTAGTATGGTGGGTATGTTTTCTGTCCTCATTACAGGCAACATTAGCTCGTTAATTGGAACAGCCATGTACTCGTGCTTATGGTTCCCCAGGCCTGGTGAGTCTACACATTTCACTTAATCCATTACTAGAGTTAGACGGCATCCGCCATCTTCTAACTTTTGGGTCCTTTATAAAAAATAATAATAATAATTAAAGCGGTGGCCTGGGGAATAAGTATAGGTGAAGTATTTTGCTACCATTAACAGGGCCCTTGGCGAATGGTTGGACTTCAATTAGGCCCTTCCATCAGATTCACCATTGTTTCAGTCTGCAGCTCTCAGGATTCAGACCGTCTCGTAATATGTTCATATGTTGGTCAACATAGGAGTAAATCGTTTCTGATTACCAACCACTCTTTCAAAAGCATCAACATTAGCTACCTCCAAGAATGACGTGCCGGCGCACGTGACAAGGAGGTAAGGTACATAGAAGTCTCTGTGATATGTACGGTATATTATGCACCTTCATCGTGTAGTGTCTTTGCGTTCAAAGTGGGTGTCGTAATGGTATGTATATGTTTTGCTCTAAACTAAGGTCTGCTCTTTTTGGCCCCTTTAGGCTGCCCTACCGCAGCAGTTATGGCACAATTCTACTGCTTGTTGTAGATAGGGTTAGATAGGTTAGGTCAGTGTTTCTCAACTCCAGTCCTCAGGGCCCACCTACAGGTCATGATTTGAGAATATCCCACAGAATGAGTACCTGAGGTGAGTCCTGATGCACTGACACTAATTATATCACCTGCTAAATACTAAGGAAATCCTGAAAACATGACCCGCAGGTGGGCCCTGAGGACTGGAATTGAGGAACACTGGGTTAGGTACACCTTTCTGATAGCCGATCCGACCACAAGTATTAAGCAAAGACCTTTGCTGTATTTGTGGGAGGGGAGGCTGATTACAAGGCTAGTTATATGCACCTGTGGGCCCAGGCTGGCTGGTTACTAGGCTATTTATAGGCACCTGTGGGCCCAGGCTGACGGCGATTCAGCTGATTTCACCCACCCACACCATCTTACAGTCACTTCATATTAGGGTGGCCCCCTTTAGGCTGCCCTACCGCAGCAGTTATGGCACAATTCTACTGCTTGTTGTAGATAGGGTTAGATAGGTTAGGTACACCTTTCTGATAGCCGATCCGACCACAACTGCAATTATATTAAAGGGTAAAAATGAAATTACTTTTTTATCTGCAAGGTACTGTGCGACCCGATATGAGTGGTGGGCACTGGCAGTGGGCACAGTAAGTCTGTGGGCCTGACATTCACTGGCAGGCAACTGCAATCATATTAAAGGGTAAAAATTAAATGACTTTTTATCTGCAAAGTACTGTGCCACTCTATATGAGTGGTGGGCAGTGGGCACAGTACAGTCTGTGGTCCTGACACACACTGGCAGGCAACTGCAATTATATTAAAGGGTAAAAATTAAATGACTTTTTTATCTGCAAAGTACTGTGCCACCCGATATGAGTGGTGGGCATTGGCAGTGGGCACAGTACAGTCTGTGGGCCTGACACTCACTGGCAGGCAACTGCAATTATATTAAAGGGTAAAAATTAAATGACTTTTTTTATCTGCAAGGTACTGTTCCACACGATATGAGTGGTGGGCAGTGGGCACAGTACAGTCAGTGGGCCTGAAACACACTGGCAGGCAACTGCAATTATATTAAAGGGTAAAAATTCAATGACTTTTTTATCTGCAAAGTACTGTGCCACCCGATATGAGTGGTGGGCACTGGCAGTGGGCACAGTACAGTCTGTGGGCCTGACACTCACTGGCAGGCAACTGCAATTATATTAAAGGGTAAAAATTAAATGACTTTTTTATCTGCAAATTACTGTGCCACCCTATATGAGTGGTGGGCAGTGGGCACCTTACAGTCTGTGGGCCTGACACACACTGACAGGCAACTGCAATTTTATTAAAGGGTAAAAATTTAATGACTTTTTTATCTGCAAGGTACTGATACACCTTATATGAGTGGTGGGCAGTGGGCACAGTACAGTCAGTGGGCTTGACACACACTGGCAGGCAACTGCAATTATATTAAAGGGTAAAAATTAAATGACTTTTTTATCTGCAAGGTACTGTACTGTGCCACCCGATATGAGTGGTGGGCACTGGCAGTGGGCACAGTACAGTCTGTGGGCCTGCACCAGGGGCGGACTGACCATTAGGGCACTCGGGCATGGACCGAGGGCCCGTCGTCAGTAGGGGGCCCGTCCCCAGGGCAGACGCGGCGGCGGCAGGGAACATCAGGACGGAGATGAGCGCTTTCATTGCGCTCATCTCCGTGCGGTGCAGCAGCAGAGGAGGGAGAGGCGTGTCCTCTCTCTCCCTGTTCCTCTGATAGGCTGCCAGCACTAGGCCGGCAGCCTATCATAGGCCGGGGCAGGCGGCGCGATGACGTCATCGCGCCGCCGGAGCCGTACAGCTCAAGACACAGGCCGGAAGAGGTCTGCATCGCATCGCTGGAGGTAAGTATAAGTGTTTTTTTTCTTTTTTTTT
Source organism: Bufotes viridis (assembly GCA_033119425.1). Taxonomy (NCBI): domain Eukaryota; kingdom Metazoa; phylum Chordata; class Amphibia; order Anura; family Bufonidae; genus Bufotes; species Bufotes viridis. The sequence continues at coordinate 332,579,051 of CM065589.1, read as the reverse complement.
TTTTTCTTGGGGCTACTGGCACTAAAGGGGGCTACTGGCAAATAAAGGGGGCTACTGGCACATAAAGGGGGCTACTGGCACATAAAGGGGGCTACTGGCACATAAAGGGGGCTACTGGCACATAAAGGGGACGGCTACTGGCACATGAAGGGGATGGCTACTGGCACATGAAGGGGACGGCTACTGGCACATGAAGGGGACGGTTACTGGCACATGAAGGGGACGGCTACTGGCACATAAAGGGGATGGCTACTGGCACATAAAGGGGACGGCTACTGGCACATGAGGGGGGACTAATAACACATAAGGGGGAACGGCTACTGGCACATAAGGGGAACGGCTACTGGCAGATGAGGGGGACTAATGGCACATGAGGGGGACTAATGGCACATGAGGGGGACTAATGGCACATGAGGGGGACTAATGGCACATGAGGGGGACTAATGGCACATGAGGGGGCCTAATGGCACATGAGGGTGCCTAATGGCACATGAGGGAGCCTAATGGCACATGAGGGGGCCTAATGGCACATAAGGGAGACGGCTACTGGCACATAAGGGAGACTGCTACTGGCACATATGGGGGCGCTACTGGCACATATGGGGGGCTACTGGCACATATGGGGGCTACTGGCACATAAAGGGACGGCTACTGGCACATGAGGGGGACTAATAACACATAAGGGGAACGGCTACTGGCACATAAGGGGAACGGCTACTGGCAGATGAGGGGGACTAATGGCACATGAGGGGGACTAATGGCACATGAGGGGGACTAATGGCACATGAGGGGGACTAATGGCACATGAGGGGGCCTAATGGCACATGAGGGTGCCTAATGGCACATGAGGGAGCCTAATGGCACATGAGGGGGCCTAATGGCACATAAGGGGAGACGGCTACTGGCACATAAGGGGAGACTGCTACTGGCACATATGGGGGGCGCTACTGGCACATATGGGGGGGGCTACTGGCACATATGGGGGGGGCTACTGGCACATAATAAGGGGGGGCTACTGGCACATAATAAGGGGGGGGGCTACTGGCACATGGGGGGAAGCACAAGAGAGGCACTTATTACTAGCACATGTGGTGGCATGGAGAGGCATGTGTTACTGGCACATTATTATGGGGCACTATGGGGGCTTCTACTGAGGCCACAAAGAATGGGTATTTTATATGGGGGGCTCTGTGTGGTACTAGTATTACCAGGGGTATTATCTGTTTCTGCAGTGGAGTATTGGGGAGCACAGCGGCACAGTATTGGGGGTAGTAGGATGATTTGTCCAGAAGATGGGAGGATGATGGAAAAGTAGTAAACTAAGATTTTTTTTTTTGTTAAACTGCAGAGATGGAAAATGGCGACAACATGGCGGTCTGGTCTGAAGGTCTGAAAGGAGAAGACGAGGAGAGAAAACATCTGCTTTAAAGAAGACATCACTGGACGTAATAGGTAAGTGCCCTGTATTTCTGTAGTGATGGGATCAGAGGCATAACGATGGCGGTGTGACCAGGTAGTGGAGGAGGGATATAGGTGTGGCTGGAGGTATAACATGGGAGTGGCTGGAGGTAGGGCATGGGTGGGGCCTGGAAGGGGGCCCTTGATTTATTTTGCCCGGGGGCCCTGAGGGTTCTCAGTCCGCCCCTGCCTGAAACTCACTGGCAGGTAACTGCAATTATATTAAAGGGTAAAAATTAAATGACTTTTTTATCTGCAAGGTACTGTGCCACCCTATATGAGTGGTGGGCACTGGCAGTGGGCACAGTACAGTCTGTGGGCCTGACACTCACTGGCAGGCAACTGCAATTATATTAAAGGATAAAAATGAAATTACTTTTTTATCTGCAAGGTACTGTTCCACCCGATATGAGTGGTGGGCAGTGGGCACAGTACAGTCAGTGGGCCTGACACACACTGGCAGGCAACTGCAATTATATTAAAGGGTAAAAATGAAATTACTTTTTTATCTGCAAGGTACTGTGCCACCCGATATGAGTGATGGGCAGAGGGCACAGTACAGTCAGTGGGCCTGACACACACTGGCAGGCAACTGCAATTATATTAAAGGGTAAAAATTAAATAACTTTTTCATATGCAAAGTACTGTGCCACCCGATATGAGTGGTGGGCACTGGCAGTGGGCACAGTACAGTCTGTGGCCTGACACTCACTGGCAGGCAACTGCAATTATATTAAAGGGTAAAAATTAAATGACTTTTATCTGCAAGGTACTGTGCCACCCTATATGAGTGGAGGGCACAGTACAGTCTGTGGGCCTGACAAACACTGGCAGGCAACTGCAATTATATTAAAGGGTAAAAATGTAATCACTTTTTTATCTGCAAGGTACTGTTCCACCCTATATGAGTGGTGGGCAGTGGGCACAGTACAGTCAGAGGGCCTGACACACACTGGCAGGCAACTGCAATGATAATAAAGGGTGAAAATGAAATGACTTTTTATCTGCAAAGTACTGTGCCACCCGAGATGAGTGGTGGGAAGTGGGCACAGTACAGTCTGTGGGAATGACACACACTGGCAGGCAACTGCAATTATATTAAAGTGTAAAAATTAAATGACTTTTTTTATCTGCAAGGTACTGTGCCACCCTATACGAGTGGTGGGAAGTGGGCACAGTACAGTCTGTGGGCATGACACACACTGGCAGGCAACTGCAATTATATTAAAGTGTAAAAATTAAATTACTTTTTTATCTGCAAGGTACTGTGCCACCCTATACGAGTGGTGGGAAGTGGGCACCGTACAGTCTGTGGGCCTGACACACACTGGCAGGCAACTGCAATTATATTAAAGTGTAAAAATTAAATGACTTTTTTATCTGCAAGGTACTGTGCCACCCTATATGAGTGGTGGGCAGTGGGCACAGTACAGTCAGTGGGCCTGACACACACTGGCAGGCAACTGCAATTATATTAAAGGGTAAAAATTAAATGACTTTTTTATCTGCAAGGTACTGTGCCACCCAATATGAGTGGTGGGCACAGTACAGTCTGTGGGCCTGACACTCACTGGCAGGCAACTGCAATTATATTAAAGGGTAAAAATTAAATGACTTTTTTTTCTGCAAGGTACTGTGCCACCCGATATGAGTGGTGGGTAGTGGGCACCGTACAGTCTGTGGGCCTGACACACACTGGCAGGCAACTGCAATTATATTAAAGGGTAAAAATTTAATGACTTTTTTTATCTGCAAGGTACTGTGCCACCCAATATGAGTGGTGGGCACTGGCAGTGGGCACAGTACAGTCAGTGGGCCTGACACACACTGGCACGCAACTGCAATTATATTAAAGGGTAAATATTAAATGACTTTATTATCTGCAAGGTACTGTGCCACCCTATATGAGTGGTGTGCACACAGTACAGTCTGTGGGCCTGCGGCCTCTCACACACGGGCAGGCAACTGCAATATATATATATAGAAAAAATTAATAAAAGTAAAGCAGACTGATGTACCAACCCTAAAAAGGTCTTTTTGGGGTGCTGTCAGGACGCTGTCCTTACAGCTGATGGCCCCTTTCACACAAGCGAGTTTTCCGAGCGGGTGCAATGTGTGACATGAACGCATAGCATTCGCACTGAATCCTGACCCATTCATTTCAATTGGTCTGTGTACATGAGCGTTTTTATTCATGCATCACTTGTGCGTTGCTTTAAAATCGTAGCATGTTCTATATTCTGTGTTTCTCACGCAAGCAAGTGCGGGTGCGTTGCGTTTTTCACTGATGGTTGCTAGGAGATGTTGTTTGTGAACCTTCAGTTTTTTATCACGCACGTGAAAAATGCATCAAAACGTATTGCACCCGCGCAGAAAAAACTGAACGCAATCGCAGGCAAAACTGAATGGCTTTGCCTGTGAAATCGCACAATTTTCACTGAAAGCATCCGCAACGCATCCGGACCTAATCCGGACTCGCTCGTGTGAAAGAGGTCGATGAGTCTTTGAGGACTAGAGTGGACACAGAACACTGGCCTAGCTAACGCTTTCCCTATTAATTCAGCAGCAGCAGCACTCTCCCTGCTCTAACAACACTGCAGCTTCAGAATGAATGTAAGATGGATGCTGTCTTTGCTTTTTGATAGGAGGTGGGAGGTTCTGGGAGGGAGGGTATGCTGATTTGCTGGAATGTGTCTGCTGACTGTGAGGTACAGGGTCAAAGTTTGCTCAATGATGACGTATAGGGGGCGGACCAAACATCGCATATGTTCGCCCGCCGCGGCGAACGCGGACTTGCGATGTTCGCCGGCGAATAGTTCGGGACATCTCTACTGCCAAGGTCAATAAGATAATGGGTTGTATGAAAAGGGGCATAGATGTCCGTGATGAGAACATAGTCCTGCCACTTTATAAATCACTAGTCAGACCACACATGGAGTACTGTGTACTGTTCTGGTCTCCTGTGAACAAGGCAGACATAGCAGAGCTAGAGAGGGTTCAGAGAAGGGCAACTAAAGTAATGCTGGAATGGGTGGACTCCAGTACCCAGAAAGATTATCAAAATTAGGGTTATTCACTTTAGAAAAAGGATGACTAATGGGAAACCTAATAACTATGCATAAATATATCAGGGGTCAGTATAGAGATCTCTCCCATCATCTATTTATCCCCAGGACTGTGACTGTGACGAGGGGACATTGTCTGCGTCTGAAGGAAAGAAGGTTTGTACACAAACATAGAAGAGGATTCTTTACGGTAAGAGCAGTGAGATTATGGAACTCTCTGCCTGAGGAGGTGGTGATGGTGAGTTCACTAAAAGAGTTCAAGAGGGGCCTGGATGTATTTCTGGAGTGTAATAATATTACAAGATATAGCTACTAGAGATCGGTCGTTGATCCAGGGAGTTATTCTGATTGCCTGATTGCCTCTTAAGTGGGGAAAATTGGTTCTACCTCACAGTTTTTTTTTTTGCCTTCCTCTGGATCAGCTTGCAGGATAACAGGCCGAACTGGATGGACAAATTTATTTTTTCCGCCTTATATACTATGTTACTATGAACTGGCGGCACTGACTCAGTTTAGGGAGTGCAACATTATGCTGTTTACAGAGACTTGGCTTAACACGCTTACTCTGGACACACTTGTCTCCTTGGATGGCTTTAAACAGTTTCGGGAAGACAAGACAAGGGACAGCGGAAAGCGAAAAGGAGGAGTGCTGGCGATATTCATAAATGATAGATGGTGTAACTCTAGGCACATTACGATTAAGGAGCAAACTTGCTGTAAGGAAATTGAACTGCTAGCTGTGAGCATGAGACCATTCTTTTTATCGAGGGATCAATCTCATGTCATTGTGATAGCTCTAGTGGTGGCTTTTTGTAAGGGATTGACAGAGCAAATTAAGGACAAAATGGCATGCCATGATAGTCCATCTTCTCTGGATGCTCTGGTACACCTTGTTACTTGAATATACCTTTATTTCTGTGAGTGTACTAAAGAGCCGGCATGTGAGAAAAGATCCTCGTCGCCTGGCACCTACATTGCAAATATCCATCTCCTCTTCCCTCATCCTCCTCAACTACAGCTCCTAAACCCATGCAGGTGGATAGAGTTAGGTCGTCTACCGTGAAACATCAGCAAACATGTCCTTGGAGTTTTGTGTGGGTGCAATCCCCTCATAAAAAGTTGTCCTGTATGTAATACCTGTCTCCACTAGTCCCTAACTGTTGGGGCTTCCCTGGCTTCACTTATATAGTGCAGTTCTGTACTGGAACTCTGAACAGATTTTGTGCTGGGGTGCTGTTTGTCTACTCTCACCCAATGCCTGTGAACTATTTTACCTGTCTAATCATCCCAATTCAGCAAAACCTGCCTGGGCTGCCTGCTGTCTATTCCAGTTACACAGATCTTTTTGATAGAAAGGAGAAAGAGAACCTGCCACCTCATCACCCCTACAATTATCCAAAAGATCTCGTTCTTGGAACTAATCATCCCAAGGCAGAGTCTATCCCTGTCGCTGCCGGAAATGCAGGCCATGTCTGAGTACATAAAAGAAAATCTGGAGAGGGGATTTATTCACAAATCCTCTTTATTCGCCACTTCTGGAGTCTTCTTTGTCAAAAATAAAGATGGGTCACTCCAGCGCTGTATAGATTACCACAGATTAAACAAGATAACTGTGAAGAACAAATACCCGCTACCCTTGATGCCAGAACATTTTGATAGATTACATGGATCCAAGATCTTCACTAAACTTGATTTACAAACAGAATATAATTTGATTCAAATCCAACAGGGCGATTAATGGAGAATGGCCTTTAACTTAGTCAGGCTCGGGCAGTGGGAAAAGTACTTAACTGCCCAAAGAGCTGGGTTCGGGCAGAAAGTGGAGGGGGAGAGCTACTTTAGGTGCTACTTTCTCCTGAATTGTAGCAGCTAGAAACATGCATACTGGTCTTGTTTGAAAGCTGGCATTCAGCTAATGTCCAAGCAACAAGAGGAGGAGAAATCACTGTTAGAAATCGAGTCTGGAATAATCGTGGGTAAAACCTGCTTTTACTTTCACTTTTAGCTGCATTCACAGCATCCCTAATTCAGTGATGTCTTCCCCTGTACTAAACATATTGTTGTCATTCTGGTATTGTCTGAAAGCGTGGAAACAGTACAAAGCCCATATCTCTAGCTGGTATCAAACCAGAGATATGAGTAGTTAAAGCATCCGCCTTCCCCCTCTTTCCCCTTCAGTCTGGAGGAGAATGAGGGAGCAGTTGCAGAGCTGACAAGCTGCAGGAGGAGAGAAAAAATAGTAAACATATATAGAAATGTGACATTATCATGACTGTTGTGACCCAGATAATGTAATTATAACATTTTTACCATACAGTGAACGCTGTAAAAAAAATTCCACAAAATGTAAAAATTGCAGTTTTTTTTATCTCTCCCCCTAAAAATAAAATAATAAAAGTTATTTAGTACACTATATATACCCCAAAACGGTTCCTAAAAAAACTACAACTGATCCCCCAAAATAAAAATAAACATTTAGAAGAAAAAATTAAAAAGTTATGACTGCTAGAACAAAGGGGGAAAATAGTATTGGTCCTTAAGGCTAAAATTAACGATGTCACTAAGTGGTTAAAAATGCAATAGTGTCCCTTGAGTTGTGCGCCAACAAGATTTACTGCAGACACATATTAATCTACAATAAAAAAAAAGTGCACGATTCGTGTCTTCATTCAAGTCAATGGGTCTGCAAAAAAAATGGAATGCATACGGAAATGCATCTATTGAAAATTTTAAGCCCAGACCAAATTTTTCTATGTAATTACTGTATTCTGTATATGCCATACGGAAAAACGGAACTGAAATGTAAACACAACAGAAACAAAAAACGGAAAAAAAGATCCGATAAAAACGGCCCACTGAAAAAGCCATACGGTCGTGTGAAAGAGGCCTAAGGATGAGAGAATCGATTCATAGCAAACTAGGTTTGTTATGAATAGGGATGAGCAAATTTCATATTTTGAAATTCGTTTTCGGTTCTGGTATAATGTGAATTGCGTTATGGATTCCGTTACCATGCCTTTAGAGGCATTCTGTTATTCATTCCGTCATGATAAAAGTCTATGGCCTGCATAACAGACCCGTCCGGTTTCCGTTATGCAGGAGAGGATTCCAGCATAACGGAAACCAGGCGGATCCGTTATGCAGGACATAGACTTCTATTATGACGGAATGAATAACGGAATGCCTCTAAAGGGGGGGGGGGTGGAACTTGCTCTGAGTGGCTCACATGCTGACAGACATACTAGATCAACCAAGCTGGGGGGCAGCAGGCTGAGAGGTGCCTGTGCAGATTGTCATTCTTATGTGTACATGTGACCTAGCAGAAAGCTGTGCTGTGGCCCGGCCTCTACGGACAGTATAAGAAGATTACAGGAAAAGAATAGGTAATAGGGAGAAACAGTATAAAAAGATTATAGGGAGAGAAAAGGTGATAGGGAGGGACAGTATAAGAAGATTATAGGCAAAGAATATTTGGGAATTTGGGGAATTATGAGGGGGAAGGAGTGAGAACTGGTCATTGGGTGCATTTGCTGGCAGGATGTCAGCTCATTTTCTGGCAACTAGTTCTACATTAGAGATTCCTGCGAAAACAGTAATTTACAAAATATTTCTTCCCCAACTGTGAAGGCATACTGCATCACAGTATCTAGTTGAAAGATAAGTATCGTCCCAGGAAAATATTGCACTAGTTTTAGTGAACGCTTTTTATTCCGTGAAAAAATGTGCTCAATATCTACTGTATTTCACATCTATAACGCAAATTCCAATTGTGTTACTGAAGGCATACTGCATCACAGCATCTAGTAAAAAGATATGTCATGTATCATCACTTTTCCACTGCTAAAATCATGCACGAGTTATAGGGAATGTGTGCTATTCCTCATTTACAAGTCAGTGTTTTGGTCTGTGATTTCCATCAGCGATTGTGTGCCAAAACCACTGTGTAGCTTACAGAGAACAGGTGCAGATCTTTCACAGATCTTTCCCTTACCCTGGGTTCACACCTGAGCATTTTACAGCGCGTAAAAACGCGCTGTAAAACGCCCGATGCATAAGCTCGTTCAGGAGCGTTTTTTTGGGCGTTTGTCGCGCTTTTCCTCCCATAGACTTCAATGGGAACGCGCGTTTAACGCGCGTTAAGTGTAGAGATGCCCTTTTTTAATTGGTCTCCAGACCAATTAAAAAAAGTCTCCAGAGTCACGAACGCGTGAAAAACGCGCGACTAAAACGCGCGTAAAACGCGCGTCTTAGAAACGCTCAGGTCTGAACCCAGTGTAATACCATATGTCAATCACTGATGGAAGTCACTGACCAAAACACTGACATTAGGGTTGAGCGAACAGTTCGAGCATAGTTCGGGTTCGTACCGAATTTTGGGGTGTTCGGGACCCGGACCCGAACATTTTCAAAAAAGTTTGGGTTCGGGTCCGTTGTTCGGCGATTTATTCCCGCTTTCTGAAGGGCTGCAAAGCAGCCAATCAGCTAGCGTTTTACTTCTTGCCCTAAGAAGCCATCACAGCCATGCCTACTAATGGCATGGCTGTGATTGGCCAAGTGCAGCATGTGACCCAGCCTCTATTTAAGCTGGAGTCACGTAGCGCCGCACGTCACTCTGCTCTGATTAGTGTAGGGAGAAGACGTAGCTTCTCTGAGGGTGAGATTAGGCAGGGAAAAGTCAGCAAAAACACCTAATGAAGTGATCGATCTACAGCTGTGAATCATTCAAGTTCTGCTAGTTAATTACTCACTGGTTTTTAGGCTGCACAGAGCATTTTTCTGTCACTTTGACCAGCGGCCATTTTGTGTCTTGTGGTGCACCAGCACAAGCTGCCACCAAGTCCATCAATCCATCAATACTAGTTTTTTTTTTGCTATATCCTACATCAGGGGCTTGGCTGTGCTCATTGTCACCCTTAGAAACTCAGGATAGAAATTTCTATATTTTATTAAGGGGTTAAATTCAATTGCCAAAATAGCAATCCTCTAGATCTGGTGTTCCAGCTGTGGCTAGCCAAGTTTAATACTGTCTGCTGTCTGGCTAAGGATATATTTTTTTTCTGTAGTGAAATTCAATTGCCAAAATAGCAATCACCTAAATCTAGTGTCCCAGCAGTGGCTGGCCAAGTTTAATAGTGTCCGACAAAGGATATATTTTGTTCTGGGGTTAAATTTTGATAGCCAAAATAGCAATACCATAAATCTGGTGTCCCAGCAGTAGCTGGCCAAGTTTAATAGTGTCCGGCAAAGGATAGATAATTTTCTGGGGTGAAATTCAATTGCCAAAATAGCAATACCGTAAATATGGTGTCCCAGCAGTGGCTGGCCAAGTTTAATCGTGTCCGGCAAAGGATATATTTTGTTCTGGGGTGAAATTCAATTGCCAAAATAGCAATACCGTAAATCTGGTGTCCCAGCAGTGGCTGGCCAAGTTTAATAGTGTCCGGCAAAGGATATATTATTTTCTGTGGTGAAATTCAGTTGCAAAAATAGAAATACCGTAAATCTGGTGTTCCAGCTGTGACTGGACAAGTTTAATAGTGTCCGGCAAAGGATTTATTATTTTCTGGGGTGAAATTCAATTGCCAAAATAGCAATACCGTAAATCTGGTGTCCCAGCAGTGGCTGGCAAAGTTTAATAGTGTCCGGCAAAGGATATTTTTTGTTCTGGGGTGAAATTCAATAGCCAAAATAGCAATACCATAAATCTGGTGTCCCAGCAGTGGCTGGCCAAGTTTAATAGTGTCCGGCAAAGGATAGATAATTTTCTGGGGTGAAATTCAATTGGCAAAATAGCAATACCGTAAATCTGGTGTCCCAGCAGTGGCTGGCCAAGTTTAATAGTGTCCATCAAAGGATTTATTATTTTCTGCGGTGAAATTCAGTTCCAAAAATAGAAATACAGTAAATCTGTTGTTCCAGCTGTTGCAGGCTTAGTTTAAATCTGTCCGTAAAAGGGTATATTTTTTTCTGGGGTGAAATTGAATTGCCAAAATAGCAATACCCTGAATCTGTTATTCCAGCTGTTGCAGGCCTAGTTTAAATCTGTCCGTAAAAGGGTATATTTTTTTCTGGGGTGAAATGTAATTGCCAAAATAGCAATACCCTGAATCTGGTGTTCCAGCTGTGACTGGACAAGTTTAATAGTATCCGTCAAAGGATAGATTTTGTTCTGGGGTGAAATTTAATTGCCAAAATAGCAATACCCTGAATCTGGTGTTCCAGCTGTGACTGGACAATTTCACTAGTGTCCGTCAAAGGATATATTATTTTCTGGGGTGAAATACAGTTGCAAAAATAGAAATACAGTAAATCTGGTGTTCCAGCTGTGACTGGACAAGTTTAATAGTATCCGTCAAAGGATAGATTTTGTTCTGGGGTGAAATTCAATCCAATTGTTAATCTGTCCGTAAAAGTGTAAATTACACTCAGCGTGCATCTCCAAGTATATTTTTTTCCGTAAAAGGGTATATTACAAAAAGTGTTACATTACAATTGCTGAAAGCATAATCCTGTAAATCTACACGCACTATTGTGCATCTCATAGTGTATTTCTGTCCGTAAAACGGTATATTACACTCAAGGTGTATATACAAGAGCTGAGAGGGTCATCCTCAATAACTTCACACTCTACCGTGCATTTCCAAGTGTATTTCTGTCCGTTGAAGGATATATTACACAAAGTGTTAAAATACAATTGCTGAAGGCATAATCCTACATATTTTTTCACACGCTACTGTGCATCTCCAAGTGTAAATCTGTCCATAAAAGGATACCTTTCATCCAGGGCCTAAATACTAGGCCTACAATTGATATTTCCCTAAATCAGTGGTTAATGCTGTGCCTGGATTAGTGTAATACGGTACATAGATAAATAGGCAGATAGTGTTATGTGCCTGTAAAAAAAAACCTAAATTTGAAATCAATACATTGGGCCGAATATTTTTTTTCTTATTGTGGTGCTTGGTGAACGGTAACAATGAGGAAAACATCTAGTAAGGGATGCGGACACGGTGGTGGTGGTGTTAGTGGACTCTCTAGTGCTGGGAGAGGATGTGGCCATTCGGCCACCGCCACACGTCCTAGTGAACCAACTACCTCAGGTTCCAGTACCAGCCAGAATTTACAGCGATATTTGGTGGGACCCAATGCCGTTCTAAGGATGGTAAGGCCTGAGCAGGTACAGGCGCTGGTCAATTGGGTGGCCGACAGTGGATCCAGCACGTTCACAACATTATCTCCCACCCAGTCTTCTGCAGAAAGCGCACAGGTTGCGCCTGAAAACCAAGCCCATCTGTCTGTTACATCACCCCCATGCATATCAGGGAAACTGTCAGAGCCTCAAGTTATGCAGCAGTCTCTTATGCTGTTTGAAGACTCTGCTGGCAGGGTTTCCCAAGGGAATCCACCTAGCCCTTCCCAAGTGGTGGAAGACATAGAAGGCACTGATGCACAACTACTGATGTTTCCTGATGATGAGGACATGGGAATACCACCTCATCGGAATCTGCACATCTCTGATGATGACGAAACACAGGTGCCAACTGCTGCGTCTTTTTGCAGTGTGCAGACCGAACAGGAGGTCAGGGAGGAAGACTGTGTGGAAGACGATGCAGGGGACGATGAGGTCCTAGACCCCACATGGAATGAAGGTCATGCCACTGACTTTCATAGTTCAGAGGAAGAGGCAGTGGTGAGACCGAGCCAACAGCGTAGCAAAAGAGGGAGCAGGGGGCAAAAGAAGAATAGCCGACGCCAAGAGAGTTCGCCTGCTACTGGCCACCGCCACCAGGGACCGAGCACTCCAAAGGCAGCTTCAAGGAGTTCCCTGGCTTGGCACTTCCATGACCAGGCATCTACATGCAAAGCATGAACTGCAGTGGAGTAAAAGCATAGAACTCACTAAGTCTCCTCCTGCTCCCTTTTCTGTTGCTGCCTCGGCCTCTTCCTCCGCCTCGGGAGGAATGTTGGCACCTGCCGCCCACCAAACAGAGGATGTGCCACCGACACCACCACCTGCGTCACCAAGCATCTCCACCATGTCACACGGCAGCGTTCACCTCTCCATCTCAGAAACCTTGGAGAGAAAGCGTAAATTCCCACCTAGCCACCCTCGAGCCCTGGGCCTGAGTGCCAGCATTTCTAAACTACTGGCCTTTGAAATGCTGTCATTCAGGCTGGTGGACACAGACAGCTTCAAACAGCTGATGGCGATGGCTGTCCCACAGTATGTTGTTCCCAGCCGCCACTATTTCTCCAAGACAGCCGTGCCTTCCCTAAAAATCAAGTGTGCACTGCGCAACGCCATCTGTGGCAAGGTCCACCTAACCACAGATACGTGGACCAGTAAGCATGGCCAGGGACGCTATATCTCCCTAACTGCACACTGGGTAAATGTAGTGGCGGCTGGGCCCCAGGCGAAGAGTTCTTTGGCGCACGTCCTTCCGCCACCATCATTCTTTGCCTCCTGTAGCCTCCTCCTCCTCTGCTTCCACCTGCTCATCCAATCAGCCACACACCTTCACCACCAACTTCAGCACAGCCCGGGGTAAACGTCAGCAGGCCATTCTGAAACTCATATGTTTTTGGGAACAGGCCCCACACCGCGCAGGAGTTGTGGTCGGGTATTGAACAACAGACCGACCAGTGGTTGCTCCTGATGGGCCTCAAGCACGGCCTGGTTGTGTGCGATAATGGGCGAAATCTCGTCGCAGCTCTGGGACTAGCCGGTTTGACACACATCCCTTGCCTGGCGCATGTGCTGAATTTGGTGGTGCAGAAGTTCATTCACAACTACCCCAACATGTCAGAGCTGCTGCATAAAGTGCAGGCCGTCTGTGCACGCTTCCGGCATTCACATCCTGCCGCACAACGTAACTTTGGCCTTCCCGCTCACCGCCTCATATGCGACGTGCCCACCAGGTGGAACTCCACCTTGCACATGCTGGAGAGACTGTGCGAGCAGCAGCAGGCCATAGTGGAGTTTCAGCTGCAGCACGCTCAGGTCAGTCGCACTGCGGAACAGCACCACTTCACCACCAATGACTTGGCCTCCATGCGAGACCTGTGTGCCCTGTTGCGCTGTTTCGAGTACTCCACCAACATGGCCAGTGGCGATGACGCCGTTATCAGCATTACAATACCACTTCTATGTCTCCTTGAGAAAACACTTAGGGCGATGATGGAAGAGGAGGTGGCCCAGGAGGAGGAGGAGGATGAGGGGTAATTTTTAGCACTTTCAGGCCAGTCTGTTAGAAGTGCCTCAGAGGGAGGTTTTTTGCAACAGCAGAGGCCAGGTACAAATGTGGCCAGCCAGGGCCCACTACTGGAGGACGAGGAGGATGAGAAGGAGGTGGAGTAGGATGAGGATGAAGCAGGTTCACAGCGGGGTGGCACCCAACACAGCTCAGGCCCATCACTGGTGCGTGGCTGGGGGGATATGGAGGACGATGACGATACGCCTCCCACAGAGGACAGCTTGTCCCTACCTCTGGGCAGCCTGGCACACATGAGCGACTACATGCTGCAGTGCCTGCGCAATGACAGCAGAGTTGCCCACATTTTAACGTGTGCGTACTACTGGGTTGCCACCCAGCTGGATCCCCGGTACAAAGACAATGTGCCCACCTTATTTCCTCCACTGGAGCATGATAGGAAGATGCGCGAGTACAAGCGCATGCTGGTAGACGCGCTCCTGAGAGCATTCCCAAATGTCACAGGGGAACAAGTGGAAGGCGAAGGCAGAGGAGGAGCAAGAGGTCGCCAACGCAGCTGTGTCACGGCCAGCTCCTCTGAGGGCAGGGTTAGCATGGCAGAAATGTGGAAAAGTTTTGTCACCACCACCTGATACGAAACGTGTTAGCAGGAGGCAGCATTTCACTAACATGGTGGAACAGTATGTGTGCACACCCCTCCACGCACTGACTGATGGTTTGGCCCCATTCAACTTCTGGGTCTCCAAATTGTCCAGCCTTTTATGCCTTGGAGGTGCTGGCCTGCCCGGCGGCCAGCGTTTTCTCTAAACGTGTATTCAGCGCGGCAGGTGGCGTCATTACTGACAAACGCAGCCGCCTGTCCACAGCCAACGTGGACAAGCTGATGTTCATAAAAATTGCCTCCCACTCAACCATATATTCTTGTACTCCGGGGCACTTCTTTATTGAATCCTCTGTTTTTAATTTTACCATTATATTGTGGTGCAACCAAAAGTTGAATGAACCTCTCCTCCGTCTAGGTGCCAGGGGCCTAATTATCTAAAAGTGGCCTTCTCCATTGGTGGGTGACATGATGCCTGATTCTCTGCTATTTGACCTCTGTCTGGGTGCTGGGGCCTAAATAAATGAAAGTGGCCTTCTCCATTGGTGGGTGACTTGAAGCCTGATTCTCTGCTATGGGACCTCTCTCCAATTGATATTGCTTAATTTTTATATATTTTATTTCTTTTTAATTCATTTTCCTATCCACATTTGTTTGCAGGCGATTTACCTACATTTTGCTGCCTTTTGCAGCCCTCCAGCCCTTTCCTGGACTATTTTACAGCCTTTTTAGTGCCCAAAAGTTCGGGTCCCCATTGACTTCAATGGGGTTCGGGTTCTGGATGAAGTTCGGGTCGAGTTCGGATCCCGAACCCGAACATTTTCGGGAAGTTCAGCCGAACTTCTCGAACTTGAACATCCAGGTGTTCTCTCAACTCTAACTGACATGTAAATAACATGTTATTTTCTGAAAAAAAGAGTTAAATAATTCTACTGCATTTAACACCTGTAATACAAATTACAACTGTGTTAGTAAAGGCCTACTGTATGACATCATCTAGTAGAAAAGACGTGCATCATCCCTGCAAAAATATCGTACTAGTTTTATTGAAAAAGCGTTCAATAATTCTATCACACTTAACATCTGTAAAGCAAATTTCAACAATGTAAGTGAAGATATACTGCATTACAGCGTCTGGTTGAATAGACGTTTATCATTACTGCCGAAAATGGTATTGTCACACCCGAGTGTTAGTGAAGGGCCGGTAATACTGCATTAGACCGTGTAGGAGACTGGATGGCTAATTCTTCCTCTTACTAACAGCAGAGTGACAAAGAGGTCACTTCTGAGTCTGGTGCTATGCCTTGGAGCCAGGGGTCACAGCATTACTCCTGCACCTCCTCTTTACAATCCTGTCTGTCATCATTGCCCCTTCCTAGTG